>ML685791.1:10768730-10791376 GCA_007922175.1 Pelusios castaneus
TAAGAGCCTGTGTCAAGCTTTAGCTTATGAACCTAAAAAACATCAATTTTTGGCCTCAGTTACACCAGTGTAAATCTAGAGCAACTCCGCCTAAATTAGTGAATTTGCTTTGGATTTACATTTGTGTAACAAAGCAGAATTTAGACCATTGTGTTTCTGTGTCTCATACTCTAGTTTGGATTTATACTTCCCTGTCATTTCTCTCTCACATACACATTCACAAGTAATTTGTTTTATTCTTTTGATTCTAGGAATGAGTGTCAACTTCACATACTCTGAATAAGAGATATGCTGCTTAGTGCTAATTTAAATGAGGTGACACAGTACTTGGAAAAACCATGATCCTTGGAGCATAAATAAAAAGCAAAATACAGTCGTCGCTTTTGAAATGAGTTTTGATTGCTTTACATAAGGACGTAGTCTTTGCAAATGCTGTACAGTATGCACATTACATAATGGCAATAAAATGTACTTCCTTGTTTTTATGTTACTTCTGTGGCAAGCATATCTGGCATCTCAACTATACAGAAGGCTCTTAATGCACAAGAAAGAAATGTGAGATCAGAGACCAGTTTAATTGGCTTTCTCAAATGTTTAAACCATAAAGCCTGCATGTTCAAGTGGTATTTAATGTGCACAAGAGCCATCTTTGGGTGCAAGACAAAATGTAGAATTTTATAAAGGTATAATAAATATGTGTGAATTGTAAGATCTTGATTGCAATGACATTTGCGTATATAGTTAGGGTGAAATCTAAATCTCTCCAGGGTGTATTTTTATGCCCTATACAAAAGCATATTCACTATTAAAGTCCATTTTAAATGACATTTTGAGGGTAGCATATATACTTGATACTGGCCCTCTGTACAGCGAGCGGGGGCTGAATCCCATTCTGATAATGTGTACTGCTTAAGTTTTTATACCAGCCCCATTGCTGTCATTTCTGAGCATCAAATAGCAAGCACAGCAGTAAAAACAGCTTGATGAAGATGGGAAAGAGCTGTTGAATTCTGTTCTAAGTGTAATAAACTTGGCTGCAGATCCTGTGATGCAAAAATCTTTGAGTGTTAACAACAGAGGAGCCTAATGTAACTATAACCCAGAATTCTGGACAAACTCCGCAGTGCCAAACATTTGGGCCGTTCAGAATCTCTCAGGCACAAGAAACATTCATTCCTCTGATATCTCTATATCATAGGACCGCATTCTGCTTTCACATACATTGGTGCCAGCCAATTCATTACAAGGATGTAACTGAGAGCAGAACTGGATGTTCTGTCACTTTCACATAAGCTTCCCATGCTAGCAGTCCATCTTATCCACTGGAGGGATTCCTTGGGGGCTTAATTCTATTGCTTCATGGTGCAGAAGAAATCACTAAGGGTGCGCCTACACTTATAAATTAAGTCGACTTAAGCCTGCTTAAGTCAACTTAATTTACTCTGCGTCTACACTACAGTTTCCTTAAGTCGACTTAAGCTGCTGCTTAATTCGACTTAAGGAAATTTTAAGTTGACTTAATAAAACCTAGTTTTACTTCGACTTACTGCGTAGTCAACTTTATTAAGTCGACTTAAGCCAGTGTAGATGTGGCTTAGCCCTAAATCGACTTTCAGGGTCCCCAGGGCTCCCCACTGACCTGCCTCCCAGGGTGCTGCCACAGCCAGAGCCTGGTGTGCCCACCCACAGGGCAGGACACAGCCCTGCCCACCCCACTCCTAAACCCTGCTCCTGTCCCTGTCCTGCTCAGCCCCAGAGGCGGCTTTTGGGGTAAGTGAAGCAGGTGCACACCTAGGGCCCCAAGCAGTAAGGGGCCCCATGGCCTGCTTCACCTACCCCAAAACCGTGTCTGCCTCAGTCAGCAGCCAGAGGAGGAGCTGGCCCCTGGGGTCGGGGCAGTGGTGGGGAATTGGGGCTGGCAGTGGGGCGGGGCTGGCAGTGGGGAGCCAGGGACAGAGGGGGGAGCTGGGACTGGGTGGGAGGAGCCAGGGCCATGTAGCGGGGTCCTTAGCCTATAGGAAAGCCCCAATGGGCCTATAGGGGGCCCCGCAATGGGTCTTCGCCTAGGGCCCCCAATAGCCAAAGGCTGCCTCTGCTCAGCCCCCATGTACTTTGGTACAATGGGGAAAATGCTGAGCTCCCTGGCACTTTTGAAGGGGTGCCTGGAGATGCCCCCCTTCCCACCATGCACCACTCCCAGGTCCATGTAGCCCCTACAAGTCGACTTAGGCGTCCAGTGTGGACGCTCTAAGTTGTTTTGGCAAGGTCAACTTTAAGTCGACCTAAATTTACACTGTGGACATGCTAAGTTGACTTATTTGAACAAGTGTAGACATAGCCTGAGAGTAAGATAATCAGATGCCTAGTGAATTAATCCAGTCTAAACTTTCTAAAGCAGTCACTCACTCACTAGTTCTCTCCAGGAGCTCCTTTTGTCTTCCATTGTGACAGCACTCAGGAAACTTCACTTGCTCCGGCATTGTATCCTTCTTCTTTCTGCTTTGCGCAGATTTGAACACTGAACTACTGTTTGGTATCCTCACAGTTTCATGTGCATAGATTTACAACTTTCTTCAAAGGACATATTATAAATGCAGACTAGCCTCACAGATTAAACCACTGCAACTCTATCAAACAGGCCTCATCAGTGTTACCTAGCAACTCTCATACTCCTTATCTTCCTGTATCAAGTTGTTAATACAGGAGTGACAATGCTGATACTTGTAGGAAACCTCTGAACTTGCCCATTGTGAACATTAGCTTGATCAAAGCCCATTGAAGCCAATGGAAAGTCCCGTTTCCCCCTTCCCCCATTAACTTCAGAGAGTTTGGGATTTGGCCTTATGGGTGCTGAGCATTCACAGCTACAATAGACGTTGACTGTAATTGCAGGTAGTATCCTGTTGAAAGTCAGGCCCCATGTTTCCAGAAACCCGAGCAAAATTCCATCTGGATCCTGCAAACACTTACACGTGTGAATAATTTTACTAATATGAGTAGTCCAAGTGGATTAAGTCAGACTACTCATCTGCGTCACATTAGTCACGTGCATTTTTTGCAGGACTGGGTCCTTAGTATAACTTGAATGTTATTCAGTTAATAAGTGAACAAACAAAGCCTTTTCTTCTATCAACCTGTCTCCTCAGTGTTTTCTAATTATTACCTGAATTACAGATTTATAGCCAGCAATATTTGGAGAGGTCAGAATCCCATTTCCAGTGCTTTAGACTGATAACTGTTATAGATGTTGCTACAGTGTGTTTTTATTGCACATTAGCTTTAATAAGAGATTATTGGTTTGTGAATACTGTTTTTCCACAGTCTGCTACAATGTATTTTTATTGCCTCACAGTTTTAATATGATTTTATTGGTTGGTAAATACACTTTTCCAAGTCTTCCCTTGATACTTCGTATATACTAGTATGCTTGCATATTAGGGTTACTTGACTTAAAATCAAGGTTAAAGTAATCACAATAGGGTTTTGCAAAAAGAATGGTAATTCAAAATACATCTGGGGATGCTCTTGATATTCTATAAACAAACACTGTACAGTCTTAACTCTTTATATGTCACATTCTTTAATCACGTTTTCCAAAACATTCTTTCTTTGAAACATAGGGGCCCAAATTGGATTAATCTATCCCGATTTCTTCTCTTCCATCCCCAAATATCTGTAGCATTATATAACATTGGACGTGAAGTCAATGTACCCCTGTTTTGATTTTGTAAAACAATAGCCTACTGATGTTTTGTAAAACTAAATTAAAATCAACCTCAAGTTTCCTCATGTCTATTTCATTATAATTTCTACAGATCCTGTTCCTGCCACTTCCATTCCATTCCCATTCTTTCTCCCCTTTTGAGCATTACTACAGATGACTCTCTTTTCTATCTCCATGTTGCTGCCATCTACCACCCATCAAGCTCCTCCCCATCACCCTTCCTCTCTGATTTCAACTCCTGACTCTCTCTTCTCTTCAGAACCCCCCAGGCTCGTTCGTGGTGATGTCAGTTTAACCAGTCTGGTCCTTCAGCTGCACACATCTTCATCTTCGCTTCTTCATTTGACCTGGAACCCTGGCTCTCCCACTCATCTATCTATAGGGCTGTTCACTTGACTTGGTCTTCACCAAGCAATATTCTCTCTCTCTCCATTGCTAGATTCCCCACTCTAGCCATTACGTGGTCTCTTTTGATATGACCTATCTGCCCCCTCCCTTCCCTCTCACCTGCCATCTAACCCTGTCACAAGTTCCAGTTCCTGCGTGCTGATGATGTCTCTTTTGCTGTCAATCCTCTCCTTCAGGCCTTTCTTCCATTTATATTCATAGATAGTAAGGCCAGAAGAGGCCATTATATCACCTACTGTGACCTTCTGTTTTACACAGGCCAACACACTTCTATCAAGTTACCCTGTATTGAGTCAGTAACTTGTGTGTTGTCTACAATGTATCTTTCAGAAAGACATTCAGTCTCCGTTTCAAAACATCAAGAGGTGGAGAATCCATCACATGCCTTAGTAAGTGGTTCCAGTGGTGGTTCACTATTAAAAATGTGTGCCTTAATTCTAATTTGAATTTTTCTGGCTTCAGCTTCCAGCTATGGAGTCCTGTTATGCCTTTTTCTGCTTGATTGAAGAGCCCTTTATACCACCCCGTATTTTCTCCCAATGAAGCTACTTATACACTGTAATCAAGTCACTTCTCAGTCTTCTTTTTTTAATTCACCGGATGGAGCTCTTTAAATCTCTCCTTCTTAAGGCATTATCTCCAGTCCTTGAATCATTTTTGTGGCCTTTTGCTGCACACTCTCCAATTTTTGAACATCATTTGTTTAAGATGTGGGCACCAGAACTGTGTGCAGGACCGGTCTCACCAATACTATAAGTTCTCTACCCCTAGTCACTACTTCTCTGCTTCTATATGCAAGGAGTGCCCTGGTCTCCTTTGCCACAGCTTCATAGCTAATGTTGGGAGTTATTTTGTCCATTATTGACTCTAACTTGTTTTCAGAATCAATGCTTTCCAGGATGTTGTCCCCCATTCTGTAGGTATGGCCTGCATTCTTTGTTCCCAGATGTATGACCTTGCAGTTGGCTGTATAAAAATATACATTTTTGGACCCATTTCCCTAGCAAACCAGACAGTTCTGTATGCCTGCCCTTATTTACCACTCTCCACATTTTGTCACCCACAACTGTTATCTGCAGTGATTTTTTCAATTTACTTCCAGATTATTGATAAAGATATTGAGCGGCGTTGATCCTAGTCCCTAGTATTTAAAGAATCACTTAAGAAATATCCTTATTTGATGCCAATTCCCCACTGACAGCTACTTTTTGAGATCTGTCAATTGACGAGTTCTTAATCTGTATCACATTAGCTTTATTGGTATTGTAAAGAGATTTTTTTAATAAGAATGTCATGTGGTACTAAGTCAAAAGTCTTACATAATAACTAAGTACATGACAACTATACAGTTACCTTTATCAACCAAACTAGTGCTCTTTTCAAATAATTAAATGAGGTTTGTTTGACAAGACCTGTTTTCCATAAAACTATGTTGGACTGGTATTAATTATATTCCCATCTTTCACTACTTATTAATTGAATCCACTATCAGTTTTTTTTCCATTATTGCGCCTGGAATTGATGTCAGACTAATCTCCTATAATTACCTGAGTCATTCCACTTGACTTTCTTTAATACTGTACATTTTCAGTCTTTTGGAATTTCCCTGATATTTTATTCAAAATTAACATCAGTTATCCAAAGATCTTCTCATCCAGCTGTTTTCATTATCATGGATTCAAGTTATCTATGCTTCCTGATTTAAAATATATATTTGTTTACTGCTTAACATTCTCCTGGTTTATAATGGACTGAAAAGTACTTCATCATCCACCTGCGATAAAAGTACATCATCCTGCTTCTTTCCAAGTATAGCACAGAAATATTTATTGAATTTTTTGTTAAGTTTTACCATTTCCATCTAGTAATAGACACATATCATTGTTCAGATATTTTTGCTCCTAAGGTACTTTAAAAAGAAACTGTATTGTACTTCTTCCTGACAGCTATAGGTATTTTTCTGATGTTTTTAGCTCTCTGTATCAATTTACTACATGTCATAACTTGCAATTTATATTGATTGCTATCTACTATCACCTTTTTTCTTCATTTGTTATATTTTTTAATTGCTACCCCACTCCCATTACCTTCTCCTTATCCTTTCTCTCTTCTCTGATTGATTCTTTCCTCTCACTATACAAATATAGTATATTTTGTATATTATGTACATCGTCTCCATTAGATCACCAATGACATCCTGGTCTATGATTGGGGCTCTTAGGCACTACCACAATACAAATAAATAGTAATAACAATCAGACCTTTGCAAGTTTTAATATAAGAAAGTGAGAAGCTTTGCAGGTTTGATCCTTTAGCTACTTAAGGGGATATATATGGCATAAGTTGTTCAGGGCAGGGACTGCAGCTCTAAAGCATCTAACAAATTTTGCATGCTAAAAAGGTAATATAATGATAATGTAGGACATGTGCAAACCCATGCAGACCCATGTGTGTCTGTCATTGAAGTCAGTAGGAAAACTGCCATTGACTTGAGTAGTACAATATTGGAGTCCATGGTCATTTTGTGGTGAGGCAACATGTTGTTTTAAATAATTGCCTAAAGATGTTTTTTTCTAAAATCTGCATAACAAAAATGATTTTATAATGACTTTTTTCTTCTTCATCTGATTTGACTGGAGATAGCTCTGCAATTCTGTGAGGAATACTGTCTCATTGTTCTTTGCTCTTTCCTAGATAGAGAGGTTTGATCTAATTCAATAAGCTTCTTCTGTGTACATTTTTTCTGATTTGTGAAAAAGTTAACTTTATTCCAAATTAACTGCTCCCATAACTATTATACTTACATTTTAACACACAAGAGTATAACTAGCGCTAATCCTGTTTTCAGTGGGAACAAGTGCAGAAAAGGAATAGAACATATGAATGTCACTGCATGTCAGTGTTATGTTTCCGCTGATGAAGTCATTTCTTCCATCTGATTTTCAATATCATTCTGCGTGAATAATTATTTATTCAAATATATTTATATTAGGTCTAATAAGAGGTACAGCCTCATGCAAATGAAAGCAATAGTTACACATGCTGGATATCTGAAATGCATACAAATGAATAAATACTTCTTTACACATATAAATATTTGAAGTTATAAAATATCCTATTTACCCAGATACTTTGTAGTGGATGTTCCTTATTTCAGGTGTTAAAATAATGCTTGTGCATGTATTATACTGACAGCTCTGGAGACTAAAATCAGCTGACCACAAGGAATGCGCCTGAGACAGGATCCTGTACAAAAGGTGCTAGGGAAAATGAGGGTTCCCGTGCTCTTTCCTACCCTCCTCCCATAATATGCACCTGCACAGTGGCTGGCCAAAACCTAGTTCTGTTATAAGAATAGAAGAAATATGAATACAATAAACCTTAATATTTACACTGCCTATCATGCTGACTAATATTGCCTCATTGTTCCTGTGTACTCCTCCCGTGCCCTCATCTGTATCCATCTGTTTCTTTGTAAGCTTTTTAGGACACACCCCATCTTTGTGCTTTGTGTTGATACAGCACCTAGCACAATGGGATTCAGTTCCATGACTAGGAGGTCCTAGAACTATATCAATAATATTACTAGCTAACAAAATGAACTTTGGGTGTTTTAAAACATTTCCACATCAAAAACCTTTGTTAATGCTAATTTGGAGTTGTAGTTTTTAACACAGGGTTTGCAGCAATTGTTAATTAGGGGCATTTTCCCATTGACTTCAATGGAATTAGGGTCAGTACCCTTCGGGTGTCCACACACAACTCCTCAGTCTGATCGACATCTTTCCCTTTTTTTACAATATCCTTAACAACTTCTTGTTATCTCAACCCATCCTCTAGTAATTTCCTGGTCATCATCCAGATATAAAATAGAGACTCCCTACAGCTATCCACAATCTCTCCCTGCTGTGAAGAAATAAGCATGTGCTGTCACGCCACAAATATTGTTTAACTTACACTAAAACTTTCCCATATTTTTTCTAATTCTAATTTTTTAGTGAATGACAGTGCTGCTATATACTCATGTATTCTGCCATTTAATTCTACTTGTCTGTGAGAAACTTTCCTTTGCCTACAATGAGCTTTGGGTCAGGTTACCAAGTAGGTCCATTTAGGCTGTTACACACAAATGCTGTAAATGCCTTGATTTTATCAAATATCCCCAGGATTTCACTCTTCTAGGCCCTTTTTCCCAAAATATCCTTTGAGGAGCTGCAGGTCTTTTATATGTGCAGGTACAAGCAACTGCTGCCCTCAGGCAGCCATTTTTTAACTGTGTGACCACTGTGTTGTATGTCCTCCTCTTCCAACTGGTTAATAATCTTAGTTCCTCTTGTATCTACTCTTTAACATTTTGGGGGGGAGAGGGGAGGCAGAGTCGCACAAACTTGAGTACCTCAATGAATTTCAGTGAAGTGATGTTTGCTTCCTCAAATTCTTACAGAATCACACTAGAAACCTCCTTTCACCTTAATCCTTATATTTATCATAGCTACTTACACAAAATCTTCAGTATGCATAAACCCAAGCCAATGTGAACAATTTTAAGATCTGACTGCCCAAATGTGTTCATTATAGATCCATGCTGCTAAAATCCATCATTTATTTACACTCTTGATGGTGATATTTTAAGAGGTCTAAAAAAAAAAAAAAAGTATCTCAGTACTTTTGAGCCATCGTTAATTGTATCCCTTCCTTCATTTGTTAATTAATGCACATACTTTCTCTCTAATATGTTCTTCCTTGACAATGTTCACCTTAACCCCTGTAGTTTAGCATCCACTCATTTATGTTAGTGGTAAAAGATGAAGTTACAACCTATAATCTGAAAATTTCTTTGACCAAGAATAATCTCATTCCAAGCCCCAGTACTCTTAGTTCCAGTATCTATGACTTTTTTCTTCCAAAGCAAAATTATAAAATGTTAGACTACAAAAAAGATTCCAAGACCATTTTAAAATGGCTACATTTCAGTTCTTAAACCAAGATTCCTGTGCGGTGTTTGAAACCCGAATATTGGAGCACTCCCTAGAACACTGAAAGTAAAATGAATTAAAAGTCAGACTGATTTTTTCATTGTCTACACTTAGAGAAATGCAGAAAGTAAAGCACATAAATAATTCCCAACTACATTAAATCTTTTAATTCTTTCATTTGTAATGTCCTAAATCAGTATTATCATTATTATCCTCCTAGTCAAAATCAGGATTGGGAATATTTTGCTGCGTTATCACCTGACTGTTCTAAATTTACAAATAAACTTAAAATATGGCTTTAATTGGTGCTTGTTATATTTATTTTCTTCATATAGGAATTGGGAACAGTGCCCTGTCAGCAAATTTCTAAATTATTATCGGCCAAAAAACCCTAACATTTTCAGGTGCCTAAGTAGTCACTGGAATCATGGTTAAAGTTGTCCACTCACCAACAAAATCTGAAATGGTGTCCTTGAAGTGACTATTTCCATCTGTCACCAAACTACCCAGCTAGTAAAGGCAGCATCTTTTTTTCAACTTTTCACTGGTTTGTCAGACATTCCCCTCTAATCCCATCCTTCCTCGCTATACTTCCAGTGCAAGTAAGATACTCCCCCTCCCTCCACCAATATACATGTGCATTTAATCCCAGTATTCTAAACAAGTCTGGGAGGGTGAGATGTGTATAAACTAACAAAGAAATTTGATATATTGTTGTATATTTCCAGAGGGGTAGCCGTGTTAGTCTGTGTACAGCAAAAACAAGAGTCCTTTGGCACTTTATAGACTAATAGATTTTCTTCGGCATAAGCTTTCGTGGGCTATAACCCACTTCGTCAGATGTTTTTATTGTTATGTATGTAAGTGGCAGACTGACACATATTGCAGCAATGCACAAGTGTCTACATCTCTATAAACAGAATGTGGGTATATGAACAGTGAACAGAATTAAAGTTGGGAATTCAGAATTTTCTAATACTTTTCATATTTAAACTGCTGACTTTAACTTGTAATTAATTATTTCTATGTATCAAAGTTTCTCCATATCTCTCTACCTCAGTGTTTCTTTAGTGCCCATTACTGCAATATCTACCCAACTGAGCAGTCACATCTGGTGTAAATCACAAAATCATCAGCCAGAACAGCTTTCCATCCTGCCAATCTGTTGATCACTACATCTTCAGTCTTTTGTTGGAAAAAGTAGATTATTGGAAGAACGAATGCTATTTCAGAGATACTGAAATACTAGTTTTGTATATATGTTACTTCAGTACTGCATATTTTCCCCAAAACAGAATGAACTGAAATAACTCAGTTTTAAGGAGAATCAGTGTATGCATGAATAAAAGCTATGATAGTGGTTCATTTACTGTTTACAACAGTGAGTTATAAATAGTGCCATGGTTCTTTTGTACCATTATTTCACTTTTTTCAACCAGGGCTATTTTTCTTGAATATAGATAAAATATCAACAAGGGAAAAAAAATGATCAATTTCAAACTGTATAAATAGAAAAGGCAGAGAGCATAACAATAGGTCTGCCTCTGTTTTCAGAGAACTGAGTCAAAATGTTAATCTTAGATACAAATAAACATTGATGCTAGAGCTCAAATTGTATCTTTAATTGCTTTGAAAGTAGGTTAGGTTTGTTTGTTCCCTCAACCTCCCTCCCTTCCCACCCCCCAGAAGTAATTCAATGTCACTGCTTCAGTATATGGTGATTTGAAACTGAAGAAAAGTTTCATTAGCATCAGAACATCTACTTGTGCTTAAATTCCATAACTCTTTTTGGTCCGACAGAAGAAAATGACATGCTTTTTGGTCACAAGAATAGAAGACTAATTGAGTTTTCTTTGAAAACGACTGCAAGCTTTTGTGAGATTAGATTTTTTTTTAACTTTTGAATTATTTCTAGTTCCAATAGTCTAAAAGTTAGACCAAGAAAACTGAACCAAGTAGAGCAGAACGATGCCATAAGAACATCTAATGTGCCCCAGAGAATTTGTTTGTATATCAGATTGTAACACGTTTCAGGGCTCAGTGCCACATATTTCTCATAAGGCAAACCACATTGTGAAAATCAAAAATTGCCAAGGTTGGCTAGTACTGCAGCTCAGCACAATGGGAGCCATCCAGTCACACCTGGCAGACTGTATGACTGCTCACACAGCACCAGTCTAAATGAAAGCATCCAATAGAAAGAATGGCTTTTATTTTTAATCATAATATAAAGCTGTCAGCCAATTGAAGGCTTCTGCAATAGCAAGACTTGCAAATTGGAAATTTCTACAAGCGCACTCATTAGAAAACTGTAGGCAGAATAGGAAGTGTTTGCTTCTTCTTGTCTGAAACAAAATTAGAAAAAGGAAGGAAATGGTTTGTGATATTAAAGTCCAATCCTTCCCTTAAAGTCAATGAAAGTTGTGTCTGAGCAAGGACGATAGAAGTAGGACATTCATAGGTAGACAGACAGACATATAGGAAAGGACCCCAACTTGTGCCACGTAAATGAAAGGAAATTTTGCCATTGATTTTTGAGGAAATAGAATTGAGCCTTTAAGTTTGTAACAGTAAAACAATAACATAGTCTTAAGTATGGAGTAAAATATTTTGTTTTTATTTGCTGCATTTTTCTTTTTCTTAAAAAAAAAAGCATAATGGCTAAGTTTCAGCTTTAAATTACAGCTCTTAATAGAGTGTTGTAGATATATAACACACCAGCTGCTGGAAACATTGTGCTCAATTCAGTGTAGTTTCCACACTCCCTTAGTCTCACACTAGTGATACCTAAAGGGGTCAGAAGTTGGTATCATTTACATGCTGAACAACTGAAAGAATATGTAAGAAGATTTGCGATTAACTTAAATTTAGTGGCTGGCTCAATGACAAAGGCTAAAGAGGAATAATGGCAACTCTTCTGACCAGTGTCAAAACCCACAGGGTCTGTCCCCATCTGTAACAACCATCACTGGTTGCTCCAGGTTCCTTCTCTCAACAGCCTTAGGTTCTTCCACTTGCTCCAACAATGCTTCTTCTTGCTGAAACCTTCACAGCTATCTATATAACTAAACCACAGTTGTATATATGCACGGCGGGATGTGGACGCAGCTCCTGCGCGCACATATAACTGACACAGCTGTGTGCGTGCAGCAGCTGAATCCACGTCCATGCCGTGCATAAGCCTGTGGATTAGATAGCTCGCGCGTGATCAGAGGCGTCGTTGCCATCGGGCTGGCAGGGCGCCAGCCCTGGGTAGAAAATCCTGAGCCCCGGATCTATTTTCCCCAGCAGGCACATGCGCACCCAGGCGGAACGCTGTGTTCCGCCCAGGGGCCCCAGCAAAGCCGCAGACTCCTGCTGCGGCCGGGCTGGGGAGATTCAAATCTCCCGCCCTGAGCATGCTCAGACAGAGCGTGCTCAGGGTGGAAGCGGCCTGGCCCAGAAGTGGCTCTGCCGGCCGTCGCTGCAGCTCCGAGCCTCCAGCCAGGTAAGGGGGCTGGGAGGAGGAGGAGGCGGCGGGCAGTGGTGCCGGGAAAGGGACAGAGGAACCGGGAAAGGAGCATGGGGTAGGGGGACAGAGGAGCCAGGAAAGGAGCACGGGGCAGGGGGACAGAGGAGCCGGGAAAGGAGCACGGGGCAGGGGGACAGAGGAGCCGGGAAAGGAGCATGGGGCAGGGGGACAGAGGAGCTGGGAAAGGAGCACGGGGCAGGGGGACAGAGGAGCTGGGAAAGGAGAACGGGGCAGGGAGACAGAGGAGCCGGGAAAGGAGCACGGGGCAGGGAGACAGAGGAGCCGGGAAAGGAGCATGGGGCAGGGAGACAGAGGAGCGGGGAAAGGAGCACGGGGCAGGGAGACAGAGGAGCTGGGAAAGGAGCACGGGACAGGGGGACAGAGGAGCCGGGAAAGGGGCCCCAGGCCTGATCTGGCCATGCTGCCTGCCCGTGATGGTGGTGGCAGAGGGGCAGGATCAGGCCCGAGGGGCCGGCGTGCGGCAGTGGCGGGAGCAGAGCGTGGCGGCCGGCAGCATGGCCTGATCCAGGTGTCCTGCTCCACTGCCGCAGGCCGGTCCCGGGCCTTTGTATCAGGGGTTAAGGTAAGGGGGGAACACGGAGACCGGGGGTGGGAATGGAGGGGTCCGGACTCGCGAGTCCATCAAGCAAGGGGTCAGGATGGGGGGCTGGGGAGGGATGGATGGAGTTAGAGGCCTGGGGAGAGGCGAAGGGGGCATGGAGACAAGGAGACTTGGTGGGGGCTGGGTCGTGGTGGGGGAACTGGGTGGGGGTGGGGGCTGGGGGTGTGGCCTAGCTGGGGGGCGGAAGCTAGCAGGGAGTGGGCTGGAGGGCCACAGCCCCAGATCTTTTTTCTATCCAGCAATGCCCCTGCGCATGATTACCATTCTTCAATTTGCGATTCTTTAGAGAATCGGGGGTTTACTGGTGCCCAACTATTTGGCCATCCCATAGAGCATTCTCAGGTTCACACCAGAAACCTGTAAGACAACTTGCTGCTGTGAAATTTCCCCTACCCTAATTACAGTCGGGTCCCACCAAGCTACCTGTAGTTCTTTGACTCTACTTGTCTTCCTGCCACCCTTTCTTAGTGGGGAAGAGAATAAGCTCCCACTTCCACTGCTGAGGGAAACCGTGCAAGGGGAATTGGTGACTTCTCAATGTTGCACGTTCTAAATTCTTGTATTTGACTTATATTTGTATTTGGCTCCTGGAGAACCCACATGAAGTTCTGGAAAACCCAGGATTCTGTCAAAAGCCAAAGGACTGCTTCCTTTTTTTTACTTACATTTTCAAAATAAAAGACATGACATTTCAGATCATTTAATTGTGAACATGAAAAGAAAAGCAATCACTTCTAAAATGCTTCTACTTTTGGTTGACATTGAAGGAATGAGTCAAATAGAACAGGCAGTGTAATTTATATGACTATTTTGCCCGAGAGAGAAAAGCTTTCAGGCAACTTAGAGCTCTACTTCAGATTTGAGAAAGGTTTTGTGAGCAAAGGTATTGTTTAGAATCACAGCTTAAAAAAAAAAAAAAAAAGCTCGAAAGCTTGTCTTACCAACAAAAGTTGGTCCTAGAAAATATATTACCACACCCACCTTACCTCTCTAATAGCCTGGAACCAACACAGCTGCATGTTTTGCCCAAAAAGAGTTGAATATGGGGTCTCAAGGGGACTAATATGTTCAAACTTCTCCCAATTCTCCTTCAAGAGTCCTACTGAAGCATTCAGTTTAATGCAGAACTAAAATGAGGTTTGGATTTGATTTGATTTATTTTTGGGGCCCCATAAAATAAAGTTTTAAAGACAAATCTCTAGGTAACTGCCTGATTGCAAAACATAAAACCCATGTAGTGTATTTGTTAATGGCTAAGGATATAAAAAATATTTCATCAACTACACTAAAATTAACATGGCATTTTACTAACTCTTCGTTTGATATAAACTCAGGCGTTTTTCGATCGGGAGGCATGTAGCAGGGTGCATCAGCACAACTTGAAGCACATCAGGATTTGGCTGGTTTGGGTTCTCAACAGCATGTGGCTGCTCAGTCACTGGCTGCATGCTTACTTCGCCACGCTGTTGTTTTATTGGCATCAGGCCATAACACTGGTAAAAATTTAACTAAAAGGTAGCTTTTGTTAATACCTTATACCCATTGCTAGTTCTGCATAATATTGCCAGCAAAGGGGGAGGCATCATTTAACTGTAGCTAAAAGAAAACCCCATGGCATTTGCCCAGTGTGGGGAGCTGACCTGAATTTAAAAAAAAATTTTTTTTACAGTTGGGTAAATTTTACGAACAGCTTTAACCATGTTCAGGGCAACATAAAAGGTGGAAATGCCCCAAGCTTGTGCCCAGTAGCATGCCTCCTTTGGACCCAAATGTTCTGAGTGGGTGTGTATACCCAGGAGGCTAAGAGGGAGAAGCCCTCCCTGGCCTTAGCAGGGGCTGCTATGCACTTGGCAATGTAGGCCAATTGGTCCACTGCAAAATTCCAGCGGTGCATTGGGCATCTACATGGGGTACTTAAATTGATAAACTTTGTGCAGAAAAGTACAAATCTTATTAAGTGGGGGCACCCCACACGGGCTTGCCGTGGATGACCCAATCTTGGGCCTTTTCGCACCCCATCCAAGTGGCCAGTCCCTGAGCCACTGCTTAGGAGTTAGTGTACAATGTGGGGGCAACTCTGGCATTAGGCATACAGGGCACAATCCCTGTCTGTCCCTATTCAGTGCCCCAAAATTAAAATTTTAGCAGCAATGCAGGCACACAAAGCAATAAAAAGAAAAACCTGCCAGCCTCCTCTTTCTTCACAACACAGCCAATCGCAGCTGTACTCTCGCGGGTGGGGAGGGGAGAGCCTAGAAAATTTGTGTCTAGGGTTTTAAAGTCCCCTTGATTTGCCTTTAAACATAAGGGTGCTGGGTGTTACTCAGGCAGTTAAACAGGGCACCCCAACAAAAAAAACTGAAAAAGGAGAAAGCAGTCTTGGGGGGAAGAGGCCACTGGAGCAGCTGCTCCGTTATCTCCTGACTTGATGGAGTGAGCTCCCAGCATTGTTACCTCCTCTGGGACCAGCTGCACTGCATCAGCTTCCTGGTTCCAGCAACGGAGCTGCCTGGATTTTATGCTCTTACACATTCTTTGCTTCTACTGCATGCAGAGTCTTTGGAGCTTTGTCTGGGTGTAATCTTGCATGATTTGTATTTGTTGACGAGCCACCCCAGGGGGTCCCTTAGCCTTATTTGTAACAAGGGGTTGAAGGTCCTTTGCCGGACGCTTCCCTGGCTTAGCTTTTTTTTTTTCCACCCCACACCGTTATTGCTGAAATTGTATACGTCCCTGTCCCATGTTTTAGGGTTCCCATCTAATGCGATCAGGGCCTGAACCTCTGTTTGGGACATGGTGGGGTGGGGGTTTTGTAGGAAGCGGCAAAGGCAATCCCAGGCATAGCAGATCACCCCTGCTTTAGCCGTCCCCTGCTCTCAGATTCTTTCCTGGACAGTTTCCAAATCCTCAGCCAGCATAGTTTTTCTTTTCAAAAGAGCTTGCTTATCATTCCTCAGGTTGATGATACCCTGTTTTAGCTGTTCAACATTAGCGCAACTTTACTATTACGGGTCTTGGGATCTCAATTACCACAGTGAAGGGCTCACACTTTTACCATCAAGACAGGAACCTGTGCTTGTGTTTACACTGTACCATTTTTAATTGCTTTTGGAGCAAGGTTATTGCAACAGTCTGAGTGTTACAGATTGCTTTTAATATATTTACTTTACCTGTAATTGCCTATTTTTTTTTAAACAACATTTTTGATTCTGGTTCCGCAAGGCAGTCAGAAAAAGCCATCCGGCCTATTGGACACCCTTGCCTGTGGCCAATGGGAGGTAATTTAACACCTTTTTTAAATCTTGGAGTGACCCATTTCCAATTTTCAGGTCAAATGACACCACCAAGGTCTGTGGTTCCACTTCTGTGCCACTTGGTTCCAGGCTGACATGGCGGGCCAGCCTGGTAGTTGGCTCTCAACATTGTCCCCCTTTCCGTATTTCCTTTTAAAGAATGAAAACATCCCATTTGTGCCTCTGAACCCTGCTCACTGCACCAAATGTTACAAGAAGGTTACAGGACCCTGGCTACAACATATAGCTTAGGTCCTAAGGTTCTTTTGGTTCAGTAGGCACAACACCAGGAAACAAGGTAAAAGATAAAAGCAAAACAGTTTTATTGACAAACACAGACAAGAAAGCAAAGAAATAAGAAAGCACGAACGCTTACGCCCCTTCAGCAGATGGGAACCCCAGTAAAATGACTGCGGGCATAGAGCATGGGGAGCGATGACTCGTGGCAGCGAACATAGCAGTTGCCCTGAAGATGAGGTTCTAATTTGGGAGGAGCTTAGCCAGCTTTTTTATACCTTTTGAGTTTAGCAAGTGGGTAAAAGGCATGGTGGTTTTTTACACTTATTTACAACATTCCTTTGCCCCAGTCTTATCTGGTTGTTTTACAGAGCTTACAAGTTATATCTGCTACTTAGTGGGAGCAAGGTACATTTTTGGTCAGTACCATCTCTGTTTTGCTTATACACAAAGTTAACTTTTAGTTAGGGCTAATTAATGGCCAACACCACCATAGCTTATCGCATCACAAGGTCTTCCGTTGGGTACTACAGATGTTATGCTAAGTTGGATTTTTTTCTCATGGAGGATGTATTGTAAATTGTGAATCTAATTTTAAAAAAAGAAAGAAAGACTTGTACAAGCAACAATGTGATTGTGCACGTTTCAAAATTCAATTAAGGCCAAAAGAAAAAATGTTACACAAGGGGGTCTCTGCTACAACAGATGGGGAAAATTTTCAGGACAGTGTCTCGCACATTAGACATGAGGCAACTTCCATTAAGGATGCTGTAGTTGCCATCACTCTCTCTAGAACGTATTGAAAATGTACCCTCTTGATTATGTGGGGAAATGCTTTTCTTTCAATGGCAGGCAAAACAAAACAAAATAAAATCTTCATTTGGTTGAAATTTAAAGTACTGAGATGACTGGATGCCTCAAGAGATTAGTCATTAGGCTTTTAATTTCCAGATTAGGTGTTTCAATCTGGCCTATATCCATGGTACCTGGAAGTCATTACCATGAGAGACCCGTCCTACATTTCTTGCCACACAAAACATCCACTAAAGTCAATGGTAATTTTGGATGCAAAAAATATTGGCAATAAGCTTTTTACTTACTTTTCGGTGGCTTTTGGGAAGTGAAAATTCACAGTTCAATTCCTACTGGACAGGCTTCAGGGACAAAATAAACAGCAGTATCACAGCAACTACTGGACCTTTGTTTAGTACAGGGGTCTGCAAATTGTGGCTCTTGGCTGCCCTCTTGTGGCTCTGGGTTCCATCCCCCCACACTCCCCCTGGCATCGGAGTACCCTACAGGTGGCCCACTCCTGGCTCCAAGCTCCCCCTGCCACTGAGGGACCCTGTGGGTGGCCTACAACAAACTCCGGCCTCCCCTACCATCAGTGACCCTGTAGGGGGTGCCACTCCTGGTTCCATGCCCCCCCCCCAGGGGATCCTGCGGCAGGTGCACTGACCCAGCTCCCAACCACACACCCCACACCTCATCAACATCACCCCTGGAGGCTACACCCATTGCTACACCCAATAACTGGGTTATTGAAGGAATTTTTTTAAATGGCTCTTCTTATCTTTTGGGTTGCTGACCCCAGTTTAGAGTCTCAGCAGAGAGGCAAACAGTGAATAGGCACCTACTAATCATCTCTCCACATCAGGAGAGTGCAAACTAGCAAGGTGATGGGAAAAAGCTTGCCCTTCCATTGTCTGTTGTTGTATCTGTTCTCTGGAGTAATAGAAAGTTCTCGGCATCTTTTATCAACATTACATATGTTTTTTTTTAAATAAATGATTGAAACTACTGTCCTGAATGAAATGAGAACAAAAGATCCTATTATTAAAACCTTCAAAAAGATGTATTAGCTTTAGGCTGAAAGCACCTAATTAAAGAGAAGCTCTCCTGTAAGCAACAGGCAGGACTTCTACCAAAGATAGGAAATTGGAAGGGGTAGCAGGAAGAAGTCTGCAGTTACTCCTGGAGGCTGCAGAGACGAGTTGCCTAAAATTAGTCCCTGGAATGAGGGAGTGAAGAGACTGGCTAACCCAGAAGACTGGGGAAGGCCAGGAGATACAGAAGTGGCTCAGAGAAAGGCTACAAGGTCTAGGGAATGGAACTTGGCTGCTGTGTAGAAGGTCCCTGGGCTGGAATGAAGAGTACAGGTTCAGCCTGGGTTCCCCCTGCCTGCCACTGTGGCAGTAAAGCAGAAGGCTGCAACAGACTGCATGATATACTCTTCCCTTTCCACTCCTTCGAGCCAGGGAAACCACAACAGTCAGAGGGCTGAATTATGAAAAGGATGCTGCAGTTACTGAAACAAGAGCAGGACTGCAGAGGAGAAACTGATAGTGGTATAATCCAGCAGTGAGTCAAGCAAGCTCATCACGCATATATAGTATTTAAAAGACAGGTGAAATTGTGTATTGTAACTTCAACCACTTAGTAATGAAAGATCCTTACCAGAAAAAATAATAATTTAGCTTCTGTTCTGCTAATTCATTTCTTTGTGATTTTGAGCCTTTCTTGCTTTCCTTCAAATATCTGCATTTTCGGAGTTCCTAGAGATCCTTCCTGGAGAGGTATGGTCAGTAGTACTTAGAATGGTCAGGTGGTGCAACTTCCAGATCATTTTCTTGATAAAGACAAGATCTGAAAGTAGGAACTTCCTGAACCCTGCCACTCTCAGCTGCATACATACAGTAGTGGCAAATGCCATAGGGCAGGGGTCCTCAAACTACGGCCCGCGGGCCGGATACGGCCCGCCAAGGTTCTTTATCCGGCCCCCGCCCCTGCTGCGGCCTGCCCCGTGCGTCTGGGGCAGCGGGGTGGTCACGGCCAGGGCAGGCTGCTGGTCTCCCACCCACCGGCCGCCTCGACTTCCCGGCCCAGAGCCGACCCCGCCCCGCTCTGCCGACAGCGTCGGCCTCCCGGCACGGGGCCAGAATCAGGCTCCGTTGCCGGGGTCTGTCTGCCCTGCCGGGGCCGCGTTCGGTCCCCGCCAGTGCTCCCTCCCAGCTGTGCAGGCTGCGGCCGGGCTGGGGAGATTTAAATCTCCCGCCCTGAGCATGCGCAGATACAGCGTGCTCAGGGCGGGAGCGGCCTGGCCGGCAAGCAGCTCTGCCGGCCGTCCCTGTAGTTCCCAGCCTCTGGCCAGGTAAGGGGGCTGGAGGGAGGCCTGGAGAGGGGTGGGGGTGGGGACAAGGAGACGGGCCGGGTTAGAGGGGTGGGGGTTGGGACAAGGAGACGGCCCGGGTTAGAGGGGTGGGGGTGGGGACAAGGAGACGGGCCGGGTTAGAGGGGTGGGGGTGGGGACAAGGAGACGGCCCGGGTTAGAGGGGTGGGGACGGGGACAAGGAGGGACCCCCGCGCAGGCCGGCAGCCCCCACCGCCTCCTCCAGACCCCCGGGGCTGCTTCCTTTCTCTTTTTTCTCTTCCTCTTCCTTTCCTTCCTTTCCTTTTTTTTCCCTCTTCTTTGTCTTCCTCTCCCCTGCCTTCCTTCCTCTTCCCTGCCTTCCTTTCTCTTCCTCTTCCTTTCCTTCCTTTCTCTTCTTTCTTTCTTCCTTTCCTTTTTTTCTTTTTCTCTTCTTTGTCTTCCTCTTCCCTGCCTTCCTTTCTCTTCCTCTTCCTTTCCTTCCTTTCTCTTCTTTCTTTCTTTCTTCCTTTCCTTTTTTTCTTTTCTCTTCTTTGTCTTCCTCTTCTCTGCCTTCCTTTCTCTTCCTCTTCCTTCCCTTCCTTTCTCTTCTTTCTTTCTTCCTTTCCTTTTTTCTTTTTTTCTTTTTCTCTTCTTTGTCTTCCTCTTCCCTGCCTTCCTTTCTCTTCTTTCTTCCTTTCCTTTTTTCTTTTTCTCTTCTTTGTCTTCCTTCCTTCCTGCTCTTTCTGTCTTTGCTTCCTTCCTTTCTTTCTTTTTTCTTTTTCTCCTCCTTCCTTCTCTTTTTTCTTTCTCTCCCTTCTTTTTTAAAACTTTTTAAAAATTAATTTTAAATAAAAACCTTTCTTAAAATTAGATTTCAATTCCAAATTCATTCCAATTAAATTAATTAAACACAATTAATTAATTCTATTTACAATCACTTTATCTTCAATTAATGCCTATAATTTCTGTCTTGTGAGTTTTCCCCAAAAATTTATTCTGAAAAAGTTTTTCACATGGCTTGAAAATTTTGCACACAAGCCACCAAACCTAGAGGGAACATTGGCTACTAGTTGCGTACACAACAGCAGGCCAGCAGGCTAACATCGGTCAGTCCCACACTCTGGGCCTGGCCGGAGCCCACAGCACCAACAAAAAGTGTGTGGATGCATTACTGCCTGCCACCCAGTACCCAGAAACACAGGCCAGCAGCAGACGTGATAGCTACGCGTTCACGTTTTTTTCTAACTATAATACGGCCCCCCAACAGTCTGAGGGACCGTGAACTGGCCCCCTGTTTAAAAAGTTTGAGGACCCCTGCCATAGGGACTACCTAGATTCCCTTAGAATAGCTTTTTGATTAGGATTTATAGAGCTCAGAGCATAACTTAATGGTATTCAAATCATGGAGTTATATAGAATCTGTTAGTGGTTATATGGTATATCAGATAACTGTGCAACTACTCCCCCACACCCTCCATCTCCCAGCTATCCTGCCTTATTTCTGCATAATTATTGTAGTCCTACTCTCTTCAACATCACCCAGTGGAGAAGAGCATAGTGGCTTTTTTTCAGCCTGATCCAGTTGCCAGTGACCTCAGCGGGAGCATTTCCATTAACTTCAGTAGAGACTGGATTGGACCCTTTAGTGAGTACATATCAGCCATAATTATATATTATTTACTAATATAGCACGACTTCATACTGAAGAAAGCACCAAATTCATAGTATAGATCTATTTCTGACTTCTTACAAGATCAAAACTCCAGCCTTTATTTAAAATATCTAAAGGGTTAAATCCATTATTCTTTGCATAAATTTACAGTAGAACCTCAGAGTTGCAAGCAGTTCAGGAATAGAGGTTGCTCTGAACACTGAAATGTTCAGAACTTTGAACAGAACATTATGGTTGTTTTTTCAGAAGTCTATAACTGAACGTTGACTTAATACAGCTTTGAAATTTCACTGTGCAGAAGAAAAATGTTGCTTTCCCTTTATTTATTTATTTTTAGTAGCATTGTATTGTATTTATTGCTTTCAGTGGCAGAGGTGGTGGGGGGCAGTCCTCTGCTGGTGCCTGATCGTGCGCCTCGGGTTCCAAATGTGGTGTGTGGTTGATTGGTATGTTCATAACTATGAGATTCTATTGTATTGACTTATTTAGTGGATGCTTACTTAAAAGATATAGAATGTAATAAATATAATGAAATTAAAAGAAAAATGTGTAGGAGAAGAGATCATGTAGTTCAGAAAAAATGTTTTCTTAAACATCACCCACATTTAGCAGAAACTGGAAAATTACATCTATCCTAAAACATTCTAGCATAAAATACTTGTAAATAAGTAATATAAATTGATCTATATCTTGCAGCTATTGCATTCTGAAAGCGATAGAACTCATCTCAGAACTCCTTCAGGGCCATATATACTGTGCATCACATAGCAAAGATCACAGAGTGGAAAAACAGCAATAGTATGCTAGACTAGAACACTTTGGCAGAGGACATGAGACTGAGCACTAGATATCTACAAAGATGGATTTTTTGGAAGAACATGTCCCCGTCTAGTACAGTAATCCTTCTTTATCTAATAAGATACAGAACACAGTCAAGTGTGCATAAATCATTTCGTGTTTATTCCTTTTGTACTATATGTGGCTGGGATTAGAGTACTTTGAACACTGCTTAGAAAGAAAGAAAGAAAGAAAGAAAGAAAGAAAGAAAGAAAGAAAGAAAGAAAGAAAGAAAG
>ML685791.1:10791386-10860784 GCA_007922175.1 Pelusios castaneus
AAGAAAGAAAGAAAGAAAGAAAGAAAGAAAGAAAGAAAGAAAGAAAGTCTAGTGCTACAGGCACAACATTCACACACCCCCACCCCTGATCTACAGTCCGAAACAAGCTCCAAATGGCTAATGGGGTCTGGAAGACCAGATACGGCATTTAGCAAAGGAAATGCCCTGTGCTAAAGTTCAGCTCACTACAGTGAAATAAATTGTGTTTCAAACATGGGCTATAAAAAACATACCAAACTGTACTGACAAACAGATTATTTTTATTTGGATGAACTGTCCTGACATAAAGTGAATTGAAATGGAAGTGTTATCTACTGGCCGGAGTGTTCGTCTGCTGGCCAGTAATGAGGAGTGGGAGTTAGGACTGTCTCGTTCTGTTCCTGAGTGACTCTGCGACTAACTCATTGTGTGAACCTAGGCACTTAACCTCTCTGTGTATCAACCTTTTCCTCTGCCATATGAGATGATTAATAGTTAAATAACTCAAAGGGATGTTACTAGGCTGACCAAATTAATACTGAAAGAGCACATTGAAATCCTGGGATACATATGAATTATAAGTCCTGAATTTATAGAGCTATTTGAAAAAATGAAAAATATTTTGCAACTAAGTTCAAAATGTTTGCTTTCATTTTGAATCCCTGGAAATGGAAAACTTTTCATTTTCTCAAATGTTGCCACTTGCTCAAATCAAAGTATTTTAAAAGGTTATCTAAACTTTTTTGTTTATCAAAATGGAAGACTTCTCAAGGTGTCTTCCAGTCTATGGTTCGATGATTGTTTAACAAATATTAACTGTTAATACAGACCTTCTCTTTGTTTTATTGTCCCTTTGTTGGCTTCTTCTTCATTTGACAGTTTTCCTTTGGGTTTTGTATCAAGGCCCTGAGAATTGATAAATGCATAGAACTGGGCACTGAAGCTCACCAAGGGGCTCATTTGCAAGATGTTGATTGCCACCAACTAGGTCCTAAGTATTCTCTCCTTGCATGAGATTCAGTGGCAGTTGTTGGTTCTGAGCACTTCTCAGGAGGTGCTCAGAACTTTGTAGGTGTAGGTCCCCACATTTTTAAAGTTCCAAAGGGGTAGCAGTGTTAGTCTATTGCAGAAAAACAACAGAGTCCTGTGGCCCTTTTAAAGACTAACAGATTTATTTATTGCATGAGCTTTCGTGGGAGAAAATCCCACTTCCTCAGGTGCTTTGAAAATGGGAAATTTACAGAATGGGAGGAAATTAAATGCAGGGGAGTGTATGACATAGGATCAGGTCAGGCTGTAACAGCAAATCAAAATAGGTGTTGGGATTCAAACACTGGGGAACAGCACATAGAGGAAAGTGAGGTCAAATCATTGGAAGAATGAATACATCCCTCTCAAATGTTATGTAGTTTTTACTAAATCTGTTTCTTCAGTTTCTTTGCTATTTTGCTTCACTGGGGATGTAAGGGGCAGAGTAAGGGGCAGGGAACATGGCCGCCACCGGAGATAGACAGAGGCACCGGGCCAACCCCCTGCCAAGGGGTTAAGCCGATGCCACCAATCCGGGCTGACAGGAAGCCAGGGGGTGGGGCCCAGCCAGACAGTATAAGAAGGCGGCCCTCTCCCTCAGTCAGGGCCCAGCCAGCAGTCGGGAAACACCGTGCTTCACTGCTCTGGGGCCAGACGAGGCCTGGCCCCGGCTTCCCACTGCCTGGGGCCCCGAGAACTGGCCCCTTTGGCACGCACCCAGATGGGCTGGGGAGGCACCATCCCCCTGGGACCAGATGGAGCCCCCGCCTCCAGAGGTCCCAAACCCCCAAGCCTCTGTCCCCGAGCCCTGGAGTTTGGAACCGCTGGACGGACCCTGTGACCTAGAGGAGCTGCCCTCGGCGGATGACCCCAGGGAACCACCCGCTGCCCCGGACCCCTACGGACCGGACCCCCCCCCCGACGGTCCCTGCGACCTAGAGGAGCTGCCCTCCGCTGAGGACCTGGATGAGACCCTGCCAGCCTTGCCACCCCCTGATGAGACCGACGGCTTCGGGAGCTTCCCCATGGTAGAATACCCTGGCGTCCCCTAGGACTCGGGAACCAGGTACACTGGGGAAAGGGAGAGGGAAGAGCTGCCTGGCCCAGGGTCTCACAACAGCCGGAGACCATACCCTGGGGCAGCGTGTTGTGGTGGGACCCCGCTGCCCCACACCAGGGATACCCCGGCACCCAGGGTACATTGGAACCCTCCTGCTATGGCCACTGTGGTGTGATTGGTGGTCGTCTTCCCTCCTGCCTACCCCGAACCCCACTGAGAGACTGCTGCCTGCCCCGCCCTGCCTGGGGCCAGACTTATGTTTGTTTATAGAGACTCGCCCTTCCCTGGGCTAGAGACTGCTGCCTGCCCCGTCCTGCCTGGGGCCAGGCTGGTGTTTGTTTATAGAGACTCACCCTTCCCGGGGATCGAGATTACGGACTGCCCTCCCCCCGCCTTCAGTGAGGCCGGGAGGCAGAGGACTACAGGGGACAATAGTTTTCTTTGCTTTCCACGAGCACTGGGAAGTCCTAACTACTGATATATGGGCAGGGACAGAGAAGAGAAGGAGAGCTAGTTCTCTATTATGCTGACCAGGTTTACAGGATTAAGTCTCTGTGGCTATGTCTACACTTGTTAATTTAAGTCGACTTAGCATGTCCACACTTAAATTTTAAGTCAACTTAGAGGGGACCCTACAAAATCGACCTAGAGCATCCACATTGGACGCCTAGGTCAACTTCTAGGGGCTAGGTGGACCTGGGACAGGTCCACGGTGGCAGGGGGTCACCCCTTTCCAAGTTCCAGGGGGCTCAGCCTTTGCCCCATTGTACCTTGCTATAATGGTGCAAAGGAGGACAGGGACCCTGGCAGGGCATAGGGGCAAGGTGGGCAGGGCTCTGCCCTGCCCTGTCAGGGGCATGCCAGGCTGTGGCTGTGCCAGCCACCCTGACAGGGAGGGCAGTGGGGAAGCCCTGGAGCCCCGTAAGTCAACTTAAAGTTGACTTAGGGCTACTCCACGTCTACACTGGCTTAAGTTGACTTAAAAGGAGGTTTTACAAAGTTGACTTAATTTTTCCTTAAGTCAACTTAAGCAGCTGCTTAAGTCAACTTAAGGAAAGTGTAGTGTAGACGCAGAGTAAATTAAGTCGACTTAAGCAAGCTTAAGTCGATTTAATTTACAAGTGTAGACACACCCTGTGTATGTAGAGATGGGGGCTTTGATGCTGCTCTGTGGTACTGTATTTTCCTCTCCACACTGTAGGAGAAGCTGATCAGATATCCAGCTAAATGTTAATACTGGATTTGGTAAAATGGCACTTGGATCCTTGAGTGGGGCTCTAGGTACTACCATAATACAAATAATTGGTGATGAATAAAGCCCTGTTGTATGGACACTGCACTAGGGAAAGTAGCTAATGATATAGGTTGTATCACTGATATTCATATTAATATGCTGTTGGAGTATGGGGACCAGTATATTGTGCATATTTTCCCTACTGATTGCAACAAATCCACTGATTCTAAGGTTGTAGCTCTTGTTCATTACAGTGGAGAGAGGGAACAACCCTGAACAGTAAACTTTGAACAGAAACTCAGTTTCTCCCCACTTTTAGGGAGAATTCACCATGAATTTCTTTATTTTCTCACCTACATTAGCAGCAGAGCCTTTTCCTGATGCATTTCCTGTGTCTGATTTACACTATGGTAGCTAAATAATAGTTTGCTAGGCTTTGGGGATTTGTTGGTTTGTCTGTTTTACTGTCTGTCTTTAGCAAAAGAAACAGTGGAATAAGTGAGATGAGAAAACCTAAATCAGATTCTGAACAGTATTCATTTAAAATCTGCATTGATTTAGCTAAAAGTGAAAATGGTTTTCTTGGGTGCCTGAATTCAAGGTCATCTGGATGTCCATTGAACTACTTGTATCAACTAGGTGAAGAGCTCTGCCATTTGCCACCAGGGAATGGCCAATGATTAGTCCCAGATATCACAGTGAAGTAGTTTTTATCATTCTATTTCCTTTTTGAAGCATGCAAGGAGTATTCCATACTAAATGTAGGAGTGAGGATTTGGAACCACTAGTGCTTGTAATTCTTTATTCAGTAATTCCAGTCTATTACTCTCTTCAGCTGTAAAATTCTTTTACAAGTGCTCTTCAGTCATTTCAGTTTCATTTTGGTGCTTTATCTTCAGAATCATGCCCTTATTGGAATAAAGTCAGCTGCTAGAGACTGTAAGATTACCATAGGTTAGCTATTTGCAATGCTACCCTTTAGATTGTGTCATCTCTGTTATAAAACTATTTTCTTTAGGGTTTTATAACTTGACTCTAAAACTTTGTTGTGGACTGAAACTTGGCATAAAAGATATTAAGAAAGAAGCAAATTTATTGTGCAGAATTTGCAAACAAAATGTGTTTGATAGTCTGTATTTTCTACACTTTACCATAGATATCAGGCTCTTTTGGTGCTAAAACAACCCAACAAATAGAGCAATCTTTAAAATCCAACCTAACACATGAAGCAAAATATCAGTATATGACATGTGTAGTTCTTTATTTTTTAAATTAGTTTTTTAAAAGTGCGTCTCCAAAACTCAAGACTGAAGTAAAAAAAACAGTAAGTACACATAGAAATTGCCTATCGCTGGTCATATTAACTTTCCCACCAGACCAATATTTACCTCTCAAACCAACCAGTCATTCAAACAGACTACTGAAAAAGAGTCTGGATAAAATGAACAGGCCTTACCACGTACCCTGAAAGCCAATGAACTCTGGCACCGCTAGGGCAAGAAGCAAATGAATGTTGAGAATCCCATAGTTGAGAATGCTCCGCCTGCATTGCATGGCACAAGCTCTTCCACTGGTTTCAGATGCCACTATTTCATATGAGAGAGATGGTATCTAAGATACACCACTAAGGGTTTTATAAATTAAAATCAACACTTTGAATTTCATCTAGCTAAAATGAAAACCAGTACAGGCTCCATAGCAAGATACTCCACTAAACTAGCAGGCCGCTGCAATCTGCAAAAGCTGAAGTTTTGAACCAAATTCCCAGACCACGTAATGTGGGGCTGGCCAAGAACCAATCTGTTCTTCAGCACAAAGAACAGCCTGAAGTCAGATTTAATTTACACCTGGTTTCCCACAATGCTAGATGGCCATTAAAGTAGGTGGTGATAGCTGCAACACAAAGCTATTCTTGCCATGCTACTTTCCCTCTGTAATTTACACCCACAGAAAGACTTCTTGCACTGCTGAAGTAAAGCTGAAAATGAGGTTCTAGCTCTACCTGTGTTGATGTTGTTAATAACTAACTGAACATATTCTTTTTTCTATTTTCCCCCCAGCTGGGAGATTCCCAACTAGACTTACTTTATACTGGTAACTCATAGAAGATGTCACACTGCTATTCCCAGATTTTGGAACCCAGAACAAATTAAAGCATTCTCAAGGCATAGAAAATAGCACAAAACATCATCCACATATTGTGACTAATATGAGATATATAATAGATAGTAAATAATGGGATTCTATGTACATCCTGAAATCCCACATCACTGTAGCACTGTGCAACTGCCCCTGTGTCTTTTTCACAAATGAGACACTCTCCTTCTTGGTGCAGATACACATGCTCTTTATTTACAATACACAAACCATACAGAAGTCAGCCCTTCTGGCCCTGGGCACTGAACACCATGCCTTTGCTGGCTCCACCACCAATTGGCCACACCCCTCATCCCCCTGTTCTTCTGCCCCAGCCAGTTTATATTCCTCAACTCTGGGGTGAGCAGCTGTTCCTAATTGGCCCTTGGCTCTTTCCTGGCCTGGCTTTACACAGCCACTCCACCTACTGTTGCCTCTTGCAGCTCAGGCAGCTCTGCCCCAGTCTGCTACAATCACATTAATTTAGAATATTTCTTATCCCTATATTAATTCTTCAGATTTGAAGAAGTACTTGACACCTCATTACATTCAGATTGATCAAAATACAATATCCGTGGTAACATCCAAAGTGGAGAATTTTCTAGTCAGTCGTTTGGATCTTTTAAAGAGTCTAGCAGCAGCTGGGTTTATATTTTTACCAATTAGCACACAAAGGTTGACAGTGGTTCTAACAGAGAATGTACTGCATGTTTTTCAAGACTTAATATATTAAGGGTCAAATTCTATCCTCAGTTATGCCCTGCTGATTTCAATAGCAGTGCACAAGTGTAATTGAAAGTGGTTGCATGCATCATGTGCATTTAAAATATATAGGGCTAGACTTTGACAGGCCTTCATACAATTGAGGAGGGGTGGGAAAGATGCAAAGAGCCTCCTCCTTCCACATTCTATGTGTGAGCCTGGCACAGTTGCAGTCTCTTTGCTTAAGGAAGTTGCCGTTACAGCCTGACGTGATCCTGTGTCATACATTTCCCTGCATTTAATTTCCTCCCATTCTGTAAGTTCCCCATCTTCAAAGTGTCTGATGAAGTGGGATTTTCTCCTACAAAAGTTCATGTGATAAATAAATGTGTTGGTCTTTAAAAGTTCTGCAGGACTATGATTTCTCTCTATAAATACATCAGAGGGATTAATATCAGGGAGGGAGAGGAATTATTTGAGTACAGCACCAATGTGGACACCAAAACAAATGGTTATAAACTGTCCATCAAGAAATTTAGGCTTGAAATTAGATGCAGGTTTCTAACCATTAGAGGAGTAAAGTTCTGGAATGGCTTTCCAAGGGGAGTTGTGGGGGCAAAAACCATAACTGCTTTCAAAACTGAGCTTGATAAAAATTTATGGAGGGGATGGTATGATTCACCTATTTTGGAAATTGACTGATCTTTGGCTATGGGTGGTGGATATACAAGTGGCCTAAGAGGGGAGAGTACATGGGTTGGGTTCTGAGTTATTACAGAGAATTGTTTCTTGGGTAACTGGCTGTTGAGACTTGCCAAATGCTCAGGGTTTAACTGATCGCCATATTTGGGGTTGGGAAGGAATTTTCCCCCAGGGCTGATTGGCCTGGGCTCTGGGGTTTTTTCGCCTTCCTCTGTAGCACAGGGCATGGCTCACCTACCGGTGAATTCTCTGTATCTTAAAGTCCTTAAATCATGATTTAAGGAGTAAATAACTCAGTCATAGGTTGGTGGCCTATTGCTGGAGTGGATGGGTGAGGTCTTGAGGCCTGCATTTCACAGGAGGTCAGACTAGATGATCGTACTGGTCCCTTCTGACCTTAAAGTCTATGAGTCTGACTCCTTGTTTATTTTACTGCTTTCTCTGTGCAGCCTGCAAAGGACAAAGGGTCCCCAAAGAGATGGTGGGGCCATATTCTTGCCTCCTTGGTGCACCGTCCAGTCTCCCTACAGCCGAATCCACCCAGTCTGCTAGGGGAGAGATTGTGCTTTCTTCACATGCAGTTCACCTCTGAGCTCTCCATTAAGGCCTTGGGGCTTGAACTGTTCTCTACTCAGACCAGTGATAAATACCAAAATTTAGTCCACAGAGTGTTATATGCATTGCCTGGGAGCACTTCCCAGTTATGTGAACCATTTGGTAATATGTCCTATTCAAGAGGTGTGTTGCTAAGAGCCTTTGAGAGTTAATCAATGATTGGAGAGTAATACCTTGCAAAATACGATATTTATAAGCTGCTTACAATTTCCTCAGACTTCTATTCTTCACTTCATAGTGTCCCCACATGTTTAGAGTTTTCTCCCTCATTACTAAATTCAGTTAGAAGTTCAGTCCTCTTAATACAAAGAAGTGCTTAAGAAAAAAGGCCCAGCAGAACACAAGCATAACTTCAATGTAACTACTCAAATACTTAGTTAAATATATAATTGTTTTGCTGGATTGTGACATTAGAGACCACAAGGTAGGCAGCCACAAGTCGAGATCCGTAAATAGGGCTGTCATTCTCTAGATTTTTTTTTTTTTTACTCCTGCCCTTTTCCATTGAGGATTATTCCTGCTTGACAAAAAGGGGTCAGTAATGCTCCAGCATGAATATCCAAATCCTTAGAAAAAAAGAGAAGACATAGTATTACAGAATCCCTGCCTTAACACAGATGCTGAATTATGCCCCTTCCCCTGATATGTAGGATTGACGGGACTAAGATAGGAGTTGGGCCATTAATTATCACTATTATAATGTGTATTGTCCTAAATGTGCATGGCACTTTGCAGCCAAATAAACCACAAGGAACAAGACTGTTAGGTGTGTCAGTTTAGCTGCACAACTGTTATGCTGGTCTATGCCAGCTGAGGATCCATCTCTATGTTCCCTCCCTGAACAGGTAAGGCTCTTAGATGTATAAGCAATAGCTACAAACACTGATTAGATAAAATCAAAAGTTGTCCAACATTCTATGTTATATGGAGCCATAATTGTGTAGGCAAAATTTTTGGCAATTTCCATAGGGAGTTTCATATAAAATCTAGTTTCATGAAATGGCCATCAAATGCCAGTTCATATCCGCTACCATTTCTTCTGCATAACAACACAATCTAAGAATTACACTCTCCGAGGCAGGCACCATCTATCTTTATGTTTGTGTAGTGCTTAGCGCAATGAGGCTGGGGCCTCTAGATATTCCTGCAAAGCAGATAATAAATAATTATAAATTTCAGACTGTAGTTTTAATCTCCTAGCTTTCTGGATTGCCATATGTCTGCAATTTAACTTTCTGTATTTAATTACAATCTCTGGATCCTTCGCAACAGTTTGAAGAGCTGTAATTTCCCTTGAGTTTCAGACTGGAATAAAACAAGTTCTATTAGCCTTTAACCTCTTTTTAAATCCCTCTGCTGTAAATATAAAATTATTAGTGTGTGATGCCCTGGAGAATATGTAGACCCCTGCATCCGATCTGCATCATCAAGAAATGGTCTGCGGATATCCGCCTTGTATCTGCGGATGCGGATATCTGTGGATTTGCAGGGCTCTAAGAATATGTACTACCATGAATTTCCCTTACCTGATAAACAGGAGAAATAAGATCCTGGTGTATAATCTATGATTACTGTGGCAAACTGGAGGGGAAACAAGCCCCGCAGAGTTTCTGCCACAGGTGCCCCACTGCCTGGGCTAGGGTAAAATGTATTAGCCGGGCCACAGAAAGCAGGGGAGGGGAGCCCTAATGGATGGCACTGATTAGTCCCTGCTAGACCCTGGCCTGAGGAGGCAATGGGAACAGCTGTGCCCCTAGCTGGCAGTGGATAAATAAGCCTGCCAGCAAGAAACCCAGCAAGGCACGGCCAGAGAGGAAGGTTAGAGCTTGGGAGCACGGTTTACCTCCTGGCCTTGTAAGGGTAAGAGCCCTGCGTCTCAGGGGCCTGGGTGGGAGTAGGTAGGGTAACTTGCACTATTGTAAATAAAACAGCATGGATATTTGCACTGGGTGATGCCTCAGACTCTTATTATTTGGCGGGAGGGGGAAGAAGACCCCTGAATGGATCTAGAGGGCCAGAGGCACAGGCAATCACCTACAATTATGTATGAACAACCTATCAATGGAATCTCTTTACAATTAAATTAAAACAATATATGATAAAATAATCCCTCTACCAGAGTACCTGATTTTAATCTATTGTGTGTTGAAACAGAATTGAAATATTAATAAGCAGAATAATCAAGCATTCAGATTAATTCTAGCAGAAAGATTCTTTTGCCTTCTTTTTCCTTGTTTAAGTGCTGGGACAGATTAGCATTCCACTATATTTCCCTGGAGGATATGTCCAGAACCTAACCTTTCATTAAGAAAACCCTAAACTACTTTTGGGATTATATTCACATTCATGTGAATAGATTTTTGCCTTAGTCTACAGACAGCCTGAAATAACAGTTTTGGAAGTGCAAATTGTTTTATTTACCTCAATGTATGTTTCTGAATCCTAACGATGATTTAATAACATGTTTAGATATTTTACCAATGATCAAAGCACATAAGAGAAAGAATTGCATTATGAATGGCATTTCACTTCGGGTATAGCTTGGTGAGGGTAGAATACATCATTTAAGAGAGTATCACTATTTAATTTTTTAATCAGCCTTGCCTAAATTGGTTGTAGTCACATCCTACACTGGTTTCTTTTTTTAGATGTCTAGTGTCTTTATTTTAGACATAAAATTTGAATGCTGGGTGGAAACAATCAATCACCAAAAAATGTTCCTGAGGAACAAAGTCCAATAAAATACTGAAGATTAGTGATGGAAGTATAATATTTACTTTGTGTTGCAAATTTCATTTTCAGAACTCTTGTTCCTGGATAATTGAAAAGTTAGGGGATTTTTTTTACAAGTTTTTTTCAGAAACAATGTATATAACTTATCTTAATTTATGTCCTATTTTGTTACATTTTCTGAAATCCTTTTTTATTTTCTAAATTGTTTGATAGAAGTTTTAATTGAATACTTCTTCCTTAAAAAGAATAAGATTGCTTTAGTCTGATTGTGCTCATAGAATCTTTTTCTTTAATCCACTCCCACCCCCACTTCTACTTTCCTCTAACCAATTTCAATATTACCAGGGACCTTTCAATCAAACTGACATACATTCAAAACAGCTAACTAAAATTAATACATTCTGAATTTATCCTGTGATTTGAATATTTATTAACTAAAACAACCGCTTGAAACCTAGAGACCTGATATAATGGGAAGAAAAATCTTTTTTTTTTCCTTCCAAAAAGCAAATTTTCTGGTAAATTGTCCTGTGGAGTGACAGACAATCTTCAGTCCTCTTCACTAATGAAACTATCTTACTGAATAGATGGTATGCAGCTTGAGCGGTAAATGATGTTTTAATGTTGCAGCTCAGAATTGAGAAATACCTTAATGAATTTTTGGAGCTTTATAAATTCTAGAGCTAGCCATAAAAAGGCTCACAGACTTGTTTTACAAAGATGGTAATTGTTTGGATCCCCTGATTAAAACAGAACAAAACATAGTTATTACAACAGTTTATACTAAGCCTACAGATAGCAACACATTTTCACTGCCAAGCAGTCATCACCAAAGGCATGTAATTAGAAACTTGCCTTCAACTGGCTTGAAAGATACTACTACAGTGTATGCAAATGGTAGGACTTTTCCAGATAAGATATTGAAAATAAAACAAATTACTGAAGAGAAACTATAAATGTGTTCTCCATATGAAAGCCTAAGACTTCTAAGAAAACTTGTCTAAGCATGACTGCCTCACCACACGATTTGCTACAAAATAATCCTTGTGGCTTCAAAAATGGAGTATAGTGTACCAGAGAACTTGTTTAATGTAACAAGATTATAGGGATTGACCTCTTTTCTTCCCTGCCACTTCCTTAACTGAAAAATTTTAACTGCCTCAGTATCAGAATGAACACTTTAAAACCATTCTTCTCTTAGGGTGCATCTACACTTACAAATTAAATTGACTTAAGGAGGCTTAAGTCGACTTAAACTACTCTGCGCCCACACTGGACTTTCCTTAAGTTGACTTAAGCATTTCCTTAAGTCAATTTAAGGAAAAATTAAGTCGACTTAACAACTCCTTTTAGGTTGATTTACTGCTTAAGTTGACCTTATTAAGTCGATTTAGGCTAGTGTAGATGCAGAGTAGCCCTAAGTCGATGGTGATTTAGAGGGAGTGGTCCTGCTTTTTAGCAGGGGGTTGGACTAGATGACTTCGTGAGGTCCCTTCCAACCCTATTATTCTATGATTCTATGATCTCCGTGGCCTCCAGACCTCCCTCCCAGGGTTCCTGGCACAGGAAGAGCCTGCCCTAGCCAACCACAGGGCAGGACACAGCCCTGCCCACCCTGCTTCTCAGAGCTGGCCAGGCCTGCTGTCAGGAAGCATGGCTGAGCAGAGCAGCCAGTGCCGCAAGCGAGCCCCATCCTGGAGCCACCAGGAAATCCTGGACCTGCTGGCCGTTTGGGGGGGACAAGGCAGTCAACTCCCGGTTGTGTGGCAGCCACCGCAACTGGGAGATATATGCCTCCATCTCCCAGGCCCAGGCTGACGAGGGTCACACCCAGGACACCCAGCAGGTCCGGGTGAAAATCAAGGACCTCCGACAGGGCTATCAAAAGGCCCAGGAGGAGACGGTCCGGACCGGGGCAGCCCCCACCACCAGCTGCCAGTACTACTAGCAGCTGGATGCCTTCCTGGGCCAGGTGAGTGACAGCCTCCCAGCCCACACCATTGACTCCGCCAAGCCCCCCTCCTGCAAAGATGACCAGGAGGAGGGCTCAGTGGACAAGACTGTGGTGCTGGAGAAAAGGGAGACCAGCCAGCAGCAGGACACCCCACCAGCCCTGGAGCTCATCCCTGCCCCGATGTTGGACACCATCACCGAGGAGGAGGAGGAGCAGGTTCCCCCCGCTGAAGATGACCCAGGCGAGGCGACAGCGTGCCAGACACCTGCTGCACCTGCCAGTGAGTGCTCCCTCCCTCCCTGCAGGCAGGGCTGGGCATGCCTGGGGGACAGGGACCACAGGGGGACATGGCCCAGGGACAGACAGGGTCAGGGGGGCGTGGAGGGCCTCCCACAGGGGCTGGGGGCTGTGTGGCGGGGGGGGAATCTAGAGCAGAGCAGTGCAGTGGCATGTCTGGAGATGGGGTGGGGGACTGTAGGCGGGAGCACCAAGGTCACCCAGCATGCACCCGACACCGCTGGCACATGGCCACAGGAGAGACCCCTGAGGCAGGGCTGCCTACAGCTCACCAACGTGTGCACTGCGCCCGACGTGGGCAGCACAGCACACCAGCGTATACCAAGAGGACAGGGATTGGGAAGCAGGGGGCTGTCAGGGGACAGCAGCTGCTGTCAGGCTGCACACCGCACCAGCTAATGGGAGAAACCCTGTTCTTTGCTTCTCCCCAGCAGACCCTGTGCCCTTGACACATGCCCTTGGCATTCCCGGGGCCCCACCAGCCCCGACTGGGAGCAGGAGGACAAGGGCACCGCGCTCGCGGGATGAGCTCCTCGAGGACCTGATCTGCATCAGTGAGTGGACTGAGGCATGCCTGACGGTCCGGCAGGAACAGGAGGATGCCACCGAAGGGTTGAGCAGGGGCAGCAGTGGGTTGAGCAGAAGCTGCTTGAGTGAATTCTCAACCTTATGGAGCGGCAGACTCAGGCCCTGGAGTGTCTGGAGGAGCACCTGTTCATGCAGAGCCCCGCCCTGCACCCCAGAAGCAGCTCCCTTTGCTGGTGGGCCAGGACATGGAGCGGACGTCTGCAGGCCTGGGACCTGCCTTCCGTAGGCCGCTAGCACCAGCCACTCCCCCCAACCCTCTTCACTCCGCCCACACCCCCCAACCCCCACAGCTCCCAACTCCCAGTTCCCCCCCTCTGAATAAAAGCCCTGTACACAATTATACATTCTGTTGTGGGTTTTATTGGTGTGGGGACAGGGGGGAGATGGGTGCTTAGGGGAGGAAGCAGACATGGGTGGGTGGTGGAGGTGACGGGGCCTGGGAGCAGGCCCTCCCCTCAGTGCTCCTCGCTGTCAATGTGGGTCCTCAGCGCATCCCGGATGAGCTGTGCTTGCCGCTGGACCCACTGAGTCCAGGGCAAGGTGTCATCGGGCTGTTCATACTGCACAGCGAGCCACTCGGCCTCCCAAACGCAGGGGACCCTTTCCCCCCCATAACTCACAGAGGCTGTGCAGGCAACAGCATGCACTGACAACCTCCGGGAGATTGCTCTCGCCGAGCTGCAAGCAGGTCAGGAGGGCCCTAGAGCGAGTCTTCAGGCATCCGAAGGCACGCTCGATGATGCTGCGGCACCGGTTGAGCCTCCAACTGAAGAGGTCCCTGCTGTCTTCCGTGCGGCCCCGTGTATGGCTTCATAAGCCATGGGAGCAAGGGGTAGGTGGCATCTCTAAGGATCAGGACTGGCACCTGCATGTCCCTGATGGTGATGGTGTGGTCAGGGAAGAAGGTGCCCGCCTGCATGTGCCTGTAGAGGGCAGAGTTGCACAGGACGCATGCATCATGCACCTTCCTCGGCCAGCCCACATAGATATTCTGCAAGATCCCTCAGTGGTCCATGAGGGCCTGCAGGACCACGGAGTAGTACCCCTTCCAGTTGACATACTCCCTGGTATGGTGTTCCGGGGCTCGGATGGGGATGTGGGTGACATCCACAATGCCCCCACAGTTGGGGAAACTGAGTCTGGTGAGGAGTTTGTGCAGGTTACCCAGGGTGGTGAGGCGGGCTAGCAGGACCCAGTTGATTGCCCTGCATACCTGCATGACAGCGGTCCCCACGGTGGCCTTCCCAATGCCAAACTGCTGGGCCACGGAGCGGTAGGAATCAGGGGTTGCCAGCTTCTATAAGGTGACGGCCACTCGCTTGTCTACGGGCAGGGTGGGTTGAATTCGGATGTCCATGCGCTGCAGAATCTGGGTGAGCTCACGGACCAGCTTGAGGAAGGTCCGCTTGCTCGTCCTGAGGTTCTGCAGCCACTGGTCATCGTCCCAGGTGGTGAGGACGATCCTCTCCCACCAGTCGCTGCTGGATGCACATGCCCAGAGGTGACGAGGCATGGAGCGCACTTCGGTGAGCGCGGCAGCTTGCTGGGGCAGCAAGGTGAGGGGCAGGCTGTCAGCTACCTCTGCACTGGCGGGTTCCCAGCAAAGCCTGCTCCACAGCACAAGAAGCCTTACCAATAACTGGCAGGTGTTGTACAGCTGCCTGACAAATCGCTGGAGAAGAGTCTGGTCCATGACCTACTCAGGCTCCATGTTGCCAGGCACAAGGGGGAAGGTGCTGAGCTCACTTCCTCTTTTAGAGGAGTGGCTGGGGGGGAGGGGGGACCTTCTCTGCTGCCATGTTGACACACTTCCCACAATGCATCCCTCCAACCCCCCCTCCCCCACCCAGTTGACTTAAGGGTCTAGTGCAGACTCTCTCAGTCGACTTAATAAGGTTGACTTAATAAAGTCAACTTCATAAAGTTGACTTAACTTTCTAAGTGTAGACATAGCCTTAGTTACATGCATTTAACTCAGTTGAAATCAGTGAGGCTGCTAGTACACCAAAGAAGAGAATCTGGCCCTGAGTTTTTATTGTGCAATTCTATCTATTGGGTTCAAACCCAGCCACATCTATTTATAATAGGGAGAGATGAGTTTGAGTGATCTAAGCCCATTAGCGGGACACAAGTTCTAACTGGAACCCTGATGAGTCTCTCTGTCATCTCTGCCAAATCACAGGTTAACCTTTGTCTTTCTTCTCTCACATGTAAAATAAGGGCAACAGTGCCCATGTCACAAGGAAGTTTGTAAGGATTCATTAGTTCATATTTATATAGTGCTTAGGAAATGACTATACTAAGCATCAACATTTTGTATTTTTTAGGGCTTTTTGAAAACAAAATTCTGGATTCTGATTAGCTACAATAACTTTGTATTATGCCTGATAAATCTGGCAGTAGTACTTTTTAAAAAAAGGCAACTGATTACTGCCCAGATGCTCCATGTTTTCAAAAACCTAAATGACTCTCTCAGTCCTCCCCAGTAAAATTAAGCACAAATGAGATTTTATTTGATAAAAAGATGTAATAAAACAACAAGGCACCTGATTTTTCTCAGCCTGCAAAGCTGCATAAAATATTGCCCTACAAAAAGCACCCGTGTGGCTTAAGGAATGACCTTTAACTGAGAAACAAATCATTTCAATGAAAAATTAGAACAATGTGGAAGGTTTAATGTTAATTTGTAATATAAAGGTTTCTTGTAACACTGTGAAATTTATCATGCTTATAATTGGAGATAGGCCAAGTAAGCATTGTGGAGATTATAATCCAAAATAGTCTGTAAATGAAGTTTGAAGTTTAGGTACAGAATGAAACAATGGATACATTTCAGGCAAGGATTCACTTCAAATCATCCCCAAATAATCTCTTTTATATAGCTGATTTTATGGGCTTTTCACTGGTTTGAGCTGGATTCAGAAAATATAAGTCTCCTGTTTGGATCTGACACAGGCTGCACTAAAAAGGATATGTTTTATTGGTCGATGTGCATCAGACTTCCCCTTGCCACCATTAAATTTGGGCTAATGGGGCAGAAGGAGAAAGATTTTGAGACAACAATTAGAGACTCTCTCTTTTAACTATTTTATAAATATATCCTTCTGGAAACAGTAGTTTTCATTTTCTTCACTAGTAAATTTTGCTTGAGTAAAAACAGCATGATTAGACATGGGTGATTCATAAGGTGATCATGGGTGATCACCTGCAGCCCTACCTCATGACCTTGACACTTATCATTGCATTTCAATTCAAAAGGTTGGGGGGGGGGCGGGATTTCGGTGGCAGTTGAAGGGAGATACGCAAGTTACTTAAAATAACTTGCATATCTCCCTTTGACTGCCTAAAATGCCTACTCACGGCAGGGTCCCCACAGCGCTAAGTTGATCGGAAATGCGTCCCCCTCAAATCAGTGCTATGTTATTTGTCGGGTAGGTCTTAAACTGACCTCTGGCTAATTCTGGGTTTGATTGAGTGCATCTTTACAGATGCTCAGTGAAGCCCAAACAATTGATGCTATGCTATCTGAGTGCTGCTGACAGTGTAGCCTAGCCCTTATTCATGTCACTTGTGTCAGGGAATAAAGGACCAAATCTTGATGGTCTCATGCCAGCAGCCCTACTGAAATCAGTGGGGCTGCTGGCATGAGAAAGGTGAACAGGACTTGGCTCAAAGTACTTCCCAATAATAACACTGCAGACTCAATGTGCTAGGAACTCTACAGACTGAAGAAAATTACAGTCCCTTCCCATCTGTTTTTTCTGTTTGTGCAGAGCTAGAGCTGGCCATAGTTAGTAACAATGAAGTGTACAATAAAATGTATGATTTCTTATACCTAAGTACTCTATTTACAGTACGCACAGGTATTTCTCTTATCTGTGCCCTGATATTTGTTGCTGGTATCCCCAAGCCATTTGAAATATTAATATAAATACAGATGACTTAATTATATGTACTTCTATAGTGCTTTTTATCTGCAGATCTTAAGGTGCTTTACAAATATCAGTTACCTATGTGAGACACAAACAGAGTCCTTTTAAAGACTAACAGATTTATTTATCGCATGAGCTTTTGTGGGAGAAAATTCTCTCTGTTTCTCTGCAAGACTAACATGGATACCCCTTTGGAACTATGTGAGGCAGTAAACATCCTTGGGAGTTAACTGAGGGGTTATGTGAGATGAGATGAGTTTGGAGCTAAGACACCCAAATTCATTTCCTAAGTCCCACCTCTACATTCCTGTCCACAATACTTTTCCCCACCACATACAGCATCCATAACACACTGTCAATATTAGTTTGTCATATTCTCGGGCGTAGCACTATGTTGGGCTAAGGGTGAAAGGAGAAAAAAATACAATCCTAATTCCATACTTAAATAACAGATTTAGGATGAATCTGTGGGTTGGCAACTGAAATAAACTGGAGCCAGTCACTCTTTCAACTGGTGCACTGCATCACATTAAATCTCTGCCCCAGTGCATGAATTAATGCAAGGGAGTAACTAGCTAGATCGCCTGTACAATAACAAATCTCAGACATGTGGCTAAGGCCTCCTCTGTTGGCTTAGGTGGAATAGCTCAAAAACTAGAGAGGAAGAAGGCCATGTAAGTATGTAGCTAGCCAGAGGGGAGACAGGAGGCGACTGGATGAAGCAGGTAGACCTGAGGGGCCTGGAGGGATGATCTTTTAATAATTCACAGTTGCCTACCACGCGTGGTGGACGGCAGAAGCAAGAAAGTGCTTCTCCGCTCCATAGACAGCAGGCGTCTCTGGCTAGGGAAAGCCTCGACGGCCCCCTGGGATGATGAAACACCTGCTCTGCTGCCCCTCCTAACTGTACGGGATCGGAGCCGGGCGCTTAGCAGAGCTGCAAACCGGTCACAGAGTGCGGCAGGCCACAGCGGCCTCGCGCCCTTCCACTCCCCAGCGCGGCTGGAACCCGCGCGGCCGAGCAGCAGCACCCCTGCCCTGCCCCGCCTGGCTCAAGCCGCCCCAAGGAGCCGATTGGCGAAGGGTGGAGCCTCCGCCGGCCAATGGCGAGGAAGCCGGAGCCCTCGGCTCGCTGCTCCCGCCTCCTCCGCTGCGAGTGCTAGAGAGACGGAGAACAGCAGCCAGTGGGGGAGGAAAGAGCGCTCCGGACGCGGCTCAGCCTGCCCCACGCTCCAGCGACCGGCACTTCACAGCCTCTGCCCCGCCTGGGGCTGCAGTCCGCCACTCACCTCCCGGGTGGCGGCTGCTGCTGCAAGCTTTGCTTGGCTCAGCCATTCTTCTTTCGGGGCGCCGCTGGTTGGAGTCTCCTCCCGCCCCCTCTGCCGGGGGGAGGCTCTGCCTTTGGGGCCAGGGAGGCTCCAGGGGCTGCATCGCCTCTGCCTCTTGCTGGGGCTTTGCAGACCCGATTGAGAAGGCGGCGGAGAGAGCGAGCGAGAGTCTGGCAGTGGCCCCTCGTCCTGTCCCAGCAGGAGCTGCAGGTCTGGGAGAAGTGGAAGCAGCACCAACGTGTTCCTGGCCTGCAGCTGGAGGTAATAATTGGGGGTGGGGGGAAGGTGTCACATCTTGTCCTTTTAAACCGAGACAGAAAAGCCTCTAAAGTCATTTATCTTTTTACTCCCTCTCCCCTCCCCCAAACTTCTCTGGTGCCTGTTTTTTGGTGGCCGTGCAACTTTTAATGCATAGGGACCTTCTCCCTCTCTCATTTGAATCAGGTCTGTTCACACCTGCAGCTTCTGGATGGCTCTGCTGGTGTGAATGCTCTGGAGTGTAAAGGTTTTGGCGAGTTATGCATCAGTTATTTGCTGGGACTTCATATTTATCAACACAGCTTCTTAACCCTTCAACTTGCCAACGACCTGGCTTCAGTCTAAAAACAGCCTTTAATAACTCCTCCCAAGTTTAGTGTGGTATTTAGGAGAGTTCTTATTTATTAGCTCAGTTAGCATCCGTCTTCCTGGTCTGGTACCTAAGCCAGCCCTATAGTTAATAGGTTTTTCTGTGTGACACTGTTGCCCTCTAGTGTTTTAGGGCATTGAGAGCTGTGTCAGTTAAAATATAATCATAACAACATAGTAACCTATTGGCTATTAGCATCTGAAATCTTCCCAAACCCATGAAGAATTTGGTGTGTGCTAAAGTTTACTTCACATCTCATGTATATAACTGAAAAGTTTTATCAGCCTTTTGAAATTGTATCTAGGTAAATTACTTAAACATAATTTAGTTGATTCTTCAGGCCTGCCAGATAATTGTTTTGGAAATAACCAAACAAGAGGAGAAATGGTTTATTTCTCATCCAGTTTTTCACCTATCTATTTTCTTAATTTTTATTTTTAGGATTAATGAAATACCTGCATTTAATCTGATACCAAGCAGTGAGGAATATGTGGGAAATAGTATAGTTTTGTGGTGAAGATACTGGGGAGGCAGGACAGTCTGCCACAGACTACTTATGAGATGTGGGACAAGTCATGTAACTTCTGCGTGATTCAGTTTCTGCCTCTGTAAAAAATGGATATAGCAATAATGTAGCTCATAGAAATATTAAGTAAATTCACTGATGTTTGTAGAGCAGTTTGAGATCCTTGGATAGAAAGTAGTGTATGGAGGTCAGATGCTAACTTTTTTGGGTGGGGAGAGGGTGCACAGATCTCTAAACACTTATTTTAGTAATCATTTTAAAAAATCTCCTTTACTAACAGGTCATTTATTTTCTACCTGTGTCATTCTGCATAAAACAAGACATCAAAAAGCTGAAAGTAACAGAGTTTTAATAACAAAATGAATGATATGTCCCAGGAAGATTTTAGAGTGAGTGTTTGAAAGCATAGAAAATTAAGAGGAAAGAATTTTGGTCCATCTAATCCATCCTACCTTTAAGTTAGTACACTTAGAAATGTTAGGTCCCTAGATAGTCCTCTGTTCCAACCTTTAAATTATGTGATAATTAGAGCTTTCAGTTACTTTCCTTGACAGCTTATGTCACATATCAATTGCCGGTTAAAAGTGCCTTCCAAATACATTGACTAAATATCTGATTTCTTATTTTCCTGGATATTCAGTGCTTGACTTTTATGGTGGAGAGAGATTGGTCCCAAGTACTCAAAGCAGAGTGTGTTTTTAATTGGTGATCCAAAATATGAATATTGTCATCTGTACCATCATTGCTTGCCAAGAAATAGACATTACTACTTTATGCTGTGCCAATCATTAATTCATAAAGGTTTGCCTGTTTTGCAACATTAATGTAATAATTTAAAAATAACTCCCTAATTAGGTCAAGATTTTATTTTTCCCAGCATATTTCATGATTGTTTGTCTTAAAATGGCTTTTTTGTTCAGTGTAGAAAAACAATGTGCCAATCATTATAATTGTAATGCATATGCTACACAATCTGAAAAATATTTGTATTGTTTCTGGTTTTCATTTAAAACCAATTTTTCATATTGCACTTGAACATTTTATTGCAGCTGTGCAGGCAGTGGTCAGTGTGCAAAGTAAAAGAGCCAGATTGATGTTTTAAGGTATTAGGAGCCAGAAACATTACATGTAATTGCAGAAATATCATTTGCAATAAGTAATATTTGATGGGTAACTCAGGAGGCCTGACTTCACATCATTTTTTGTCTTGTCTTTTGTAAACTAGAGGAGTTTTCATAATGCAAATGTGAAGAAGAATTTATGTATACTGGTAGATAGCAGGAGTATGACAGTACTGTTTCTATTTAGGGATCAGGGTACATAACAATAGGTGGCTGAGATAAACCTTAAGTTAAACTAAATGATCATGCTAGCAGTCAAACTATTTCAAATTGGAAACTTTTATTTTCTCTGGTTTGGCATATTTTCAGTTTTTTTCATTTTGTTGCTGAAACTAGATGATTTGTAATATAGCTGTGTTCAAGAAAACTTCTTCTGTTGTGTTTAAAGATTTGCTGAAAAACACTAACAGAATTTTAATTGATAGCAACTGGGGGATGGGAGGGATTCTGTTTGGATGCACATTTCTTGAGAAATGGACCCCAAATGTAGAGGAATGAATTAATCTAGAATTGGTTATTCTAAAAGCCTCACATACTAGTTATGAAAGTCAGTGGCCAAGAATATAACTTTCTCCAATTCTCTTTTAAAGCCTGAACATAAAAAAACACCCTACATTTTTTCTGCTCAGAGGACCATTGCACTAGTAGAGAGCCCATGCAAGGGGATTATATGTTTTCCTGTGCACTATGGAAACTTCTGTGGCAGATGTTTGCACTACCATTCAGCAGGGGGCAGATGATTATTCTGGGGATGTGATCACTATGTTCACACACACAGCACAAGTCCATGAGGGAATGTATGCCACAAAGGAGGCTGCAGGCTGGTTACATGTATTTGTATGCCCAGACCCATAGGCTTAAGTGGAGAGAGCTTTTTTCAAGGATAATATATATCTTTCTAATGCTTTGATATATGTATGGTTTAAAATTGTTCCATCAGTAAGGACATACATTGATTTGCCTGTATATGACGTCCTAGCTTAATTTCGGCAACCCACTAGTGTGCCAGAGCCTCGGCTGGTAAATCAGCATAATTCTATTATAGTCAATTTAGCTACACCAATTTACATGGAGGATTTGGTCATTGTAAATAAGAATGAAACCACATCCCTAGCAAAAGCTGCACATGGCTCAAAGCATAGCAGTTTGTTTGCAAAGTAACACCTCTTTTTGGGGACATCATGCAGGAGTGCTGTTCTGAGCACTAGCTTTCCATTGAACACAGATGCCAATTCAAAATACCTGGCCATTCAAAGGCCTTCATAGGGATTGGCTCTAGATACCTGAATGGTTACCAGTCCTATAACCATGACTTTCCACTGCAACTGTGTTCCATTGGAATGATGGAACTGTCAACCAATTAGATGAGCTCTAGTGGTATAGGAGACAGTATATTCCCAGGAGCTGAGCTGAGACTGTGGAAGTTGCTCCCACAAGAGACAGTGATGATCATGTATCATTGTATCCAGAGTTTCATGCAAAGCTCATTTCCTTTTACTTTGCCTTAGTAAATTCTTCTCACATAACAGACCTATTTATATATGTATCAACAAATTTCTAGCTATTACAATTATATAGAGGGAAGACAGAAATAAATTGTTTCTTTTATCTTTGGGAGACCCTCTGAGATTCCGTGTTAGGAGCAATGTAGGTACTTGGATTAACAGGTTCTGATCTCAGCCTGCAGGTGAATACTTAAAGAATGCAAAAGTCTTAATGAGCTTAAATTAGGGATTCTTAGGCAGGGCTGAAGTGTAGTGCTGGAGAAGTGTACCGGTAGTTTGTAGTGCTGCAGGTATTTTCCTTCAAAAGTCATTGTGTAGTCTTGTACAATAATGGTCCAAGGCTCTACAGTAGGGGAGTGCAATATTTGGCGCTCTTTCTGAATGCTGTGGGGTGTGGGCTGTTTTTGTATTTTAACATATGAGGCAAGATCATTATTTGATATAAATCGGCATGGCTCAGTGGAAGTTAAGGAGCTATGTTGGTTTAGATGAGAAACAGTCCTAAAGTTTTTATAGGTACCAAAACAATACAAACAAATTCATAACTCTTCTAAAATCTCAGACTTTTCAGAAGCCTTTGTGATTTCTCAGGTGCTGCAGTTTATGCTTTCTTTTGTCTTGGAAATCAAACTGCCACAATCTCATCATTCAAATCACTCCGTAAAATAGATTGCTTCAGGAAGTATTTCAGTGATAGTCCACCATAATAAGTGATTTTAGAAAGAAAAATACAAACACTCTGCCCCTTTGAGGTCACCATGTGATTGGTCAGCCAAAATGTTTTGTCCATCTTATTTGTATTTTGTATTGAAATCGTTGTGAACTCTTTTTTCTAACTTCTGTGCAGTGCTAACCATAGTATGGCAGGTTGATTAGCCACTAATTACTGTCTATTTAGACAGTGAGCATGCTGACAGTACTCAATAATAAATTGCTGTTCATGCTCTGATATATATATATGAAAACATAAGGTATGTTTTCAGTCAGCCAATTGAACTGCAGATGCGAAAGTCTGGACACAAGGTTTATGGACACAATTGTGTCCAAAAATGAGAAACCTGTCTGAAAATGACCTCTTAACCTTGCCTCAGTCATTCAAGATTGAACTTTTTCTTTGTTGCCTTACTTCCTATCAATTAGATTAACCCTCTCTTTATTGCTAGCTAGGCTGATAAATCCTCTGAAGATAATAACTTGCTCATGTAACAATGCTCACTAGTCAAAAGTATTCTTGATCCTTGTAATATATGGAGGTTGTCATTTAATCTTTATTTTTAATAAAATTTGCAAATTCTCTTTTCAGACAGCCAGGCTTCCTCTCCCCTTCCCCAATCCTGAATAATTCACCTTTATGCTTTGGGGGTTTGAACACAGTGTGCAATGGGGAGTGCAAGTCTGTTGTGCTCTAGTGCAAATGTGAGTGAAGGCTGTTCCAGCTGCAAGTAAAGATAAGACCTTGTGTAAGTCTTAATACACCAGTATGCCCTTTCTTTTACTTTCAAAAACACAGGGTAAAAAAATGAAGGATATGGGCAAAGAATGAATTTGTCTGGAAAGACATCCTCTTAAGTGTAATAACTGTCATATAATGAGACCCAGAGTTATGTTTTCACCACTTTTCCCTACTCCTGGTATTAATCAGGAAAAACTTAGATGCCATGAAGTAAAACAGCTGGTTCCTCCAAGCTCAGTTTCCTGCTTATTACCTGGTATTTATACTCCTTACTAGCTCTGTGCAGGATCAACCCCCTAGAATGTAATTAAGATAAAAAAAAGTTAAAAGGATATTGTTGAGGTGGCTTTTTGTTGTTTGTTTGGGGGTTTTTACTTTTTAGTAACACCCCAAATCAGAAATTTGAAAATAAAAGGCATTATTCAGTCCCAATTTAAGTTGGGAGTGAAGCTAGGAGTTTTGCTGTTGACTATTATAGATGCAGTAAAGAGCTCCAAATTTCTTTCACACACTTTTAATCTTCTTCTTTATCTATTTGTAAATATTAGTGTGTCCTCCACAAGATGCAAGAAAACTCATTCTGTCTTGTTCAGTTATTTCCTGTTTTGTGCGCTAAAAAGAAATATTATCAAAGTGCCAGGAATAGGAATTACTAGCAAAATAGACTGATAACTTGACAGAAGCAGGCACAAAAAATCGTGGGCTAAAGACCTCTTAAAAACATTGCCCCCATATACACATTAGTGTGTGAAAAATATATAATCGTGCATCGTCTGCCAATTTGTGCACACACTGCAGAGTTTTGGTCTTATAAACAGATTTACACACAGCTGTTGTGTGTGGGACACATTACAGTTTAACCCTTTAGATTTTACATATATAAGCAATGGCTGTTGGCTTTAAATTTTGTGGCCCCATCAGTGTTCGGTATTCCGTTTTTAAAATATAATCTATTTCTGTTCCATTCAAAATATATATATATATATATATATATATATATATATATATGAGGGACATGTGGTTCAGCACTCAAAAATCAGGAAAAGGAAAAAGCTAATGTTGCAAACACAACCTAAATATTGACCCCTCCATGTGTATGAAGTATAGTATGGCACATTCTGTAAATACATCGACACGTTCTGTTTCCTAAACAATAGTATATAACAGGGATAGTCAATTCTTTGTCAAGGCCCAAATTTCTTGGCCAAGGTTTAGTCAAGGTCTGGGCTCCATTTAGAGAAGGTGTGGAGGGGAAGTACCATTTATGGAAGTTGCCATCCATAAATGGTGGCCCTGCTGTCATCCCCTTTGACCAGGGACATACAAAGCACCATTGCCACAGTTGGGCTGAACTGCGCGTGGGCTTAAACAGCAGTTGCACCTTCTGGCTACTTGAGCATGCTGTGGCTCCTGCAGAGTAGGCAGCCTGATGCCTTCATTCCTGCTGCTCCTCCGTTGCAGGCACCAGTGGTGGACAGTGGAAGGTGTAGTAGCCCCAGCTTCCTCCAGGCACCCTAGTCTTCCCCCTCTCCCTTCCTGGTCTGATTAGCCTCTGGTATTCCAGATCTGGCCCACAGTCCCTCTATTGACTATACCTTCTATATAATATTATACAGTTTTTATTGCAACCCTGAGTCTTGCAATACTTGCTTTATTCTTCTGTATTTAAATTAATTTTATTGTTTTGTTTTTCTAGTTTATATTTGTACATAGATATTACAATAATTTTGTCAGTAGCTGGTATCCTTTTAGTCAGCACCACAGCTTTCTGTAGGTAAAGATCAGGGCATAAATTACAAATTTAAGTTGCTCATGAGTGCCAACAAATTTTCATTATTACCCTATGTTATATTTAATATGGGGTATGTTATAGTTCGAGTGGAGTCCATAAGAATGGTTTACCATGTACTTTTTGTATAAAATACCTTAATGTATAAAGAATAATACACAGTAGTGCACATATGCATCTAACATAGTAGAAAAGATTGTAATTTATGTTTTTATCTGAGAAATGGTCTATGAGCATGAAATCAAAGAACGTTTTATCTTCACACACAATAGGGCAGAGGTAAAGATGTGCATGCGACTTTAACTTGGGCATATCCTGACTTTGCAAGTGCATTCTTAATATAAGAGTGAGTGCATTTAATCATACAGTCTTAACATTCTCTTAATCTGTTGTTTATTTTTAATCTTGTTTTTGAAATCCTTTAAAGGTATGTCTTCAATCATGGCAGCAAATTCAGCACTGCTGGATCAATTGAGTAGAAGTGGAGGCCCACTCAATTGATCCAGAAGTTGACTAAATAAATCCACCCCCAGAAAAAGATTGTTTATGTCTGAATTTAGGAAGTCGAAGGGAGATACACAAGCTGCTCTATGTAGCTGCCGAATTTTTCGGCAAGTATAGATAAGACGTGAATGTGGTTGGAGGAGAGGGGGGAGAAGTAGGCTTTGTTTGCTTACTTTCATTTAGAAAAATGACAGGAAAAGGAAATTGTAATGTGAAAATGTTCAGCTGGATGCTCTTGGAATGCCCTGTGTTCTCCACTTCATGAGAGGCATAGGAGGAGCCCTTTTGCCAATTTTAGGAGATGTTTTGCTCTGTATCTTATAAGTTTTAGTGAAGGCCAAATCCTGCTTTCTTCTGTGTATGTCACAGTGGTTTCCCTGGCAACAGAACTGGTAGTTTCCTGTGCAAGTAGGGGCAGGATGTGAGAGTTGGGCAGGGGATATGCATGTTTGTGAGAACTGGAGCTCAGTCTGACCCTCTCTTCAGTGTGCATAATGTGTCCTCTGTGCTTGATCCACAGAAGAGATGTATTTAAGATGCCAGCTATGGGCTCTAGGACCAAATTTTATATGGTATTTAGGTGCCTAAAGATGCAGATAGGCATCTAGTAGGATTTTCAAAAGTACCTAATTGTCTGACTCCAATTAAAACAGCCTTAAACCTGAGCCTTGATCTTTTTACTGAAGATGTAAAAACTCTTTGCTCTTGAAATCCTGGCCTCATTACAACCAAAGTGGTGGTTATGCAAAAACAATGGAAGTAGCTGGGGGTAAATTACAGTTTGGATTGGAGGGTCTCTCCGGCTCCAGTCCTGTAGAATTAAGAAGTGTACAGGTGAAAATTGTGAGTTATAAAATATGAATATAATAAATAGTGAGGTGGAGATTAACAACTCGTTCAAACTTCACAAAAGAAACTACTGAAGTTTGAAGCCGTGAATTTCTGAATCTATACTTAGCGATGGTGTGCCTACTATCGGCTAATTGAAATGCAATAATATTTTATGGATACATAAAACCTCTACTTTCTTTTTCTTTTAGACTATACCTTCTGTAAAGTTTGCTGAAGATAGACATATGTGCTGCAATGGTGACATAAATGATTAAGCAGGACTGGAACAAGTTGTTGAAAAGTTGTAGGTTTTTTAATGCTGCTGCTGTTGGAAGCAATCTAAGGCAAGTATACAACATGAGTTTTATCATGAAACTTCACAGACATTTTCAAAGAACCATTATCTTGCTTGCCACCTTTTGTATGGTGAGCATTCTTATTTCTGCTTACTATTTGTATAATGGCTACAAACAGGAAAATGAACTTTCTGAGGTCTCTTCAGAATTGGAATGTGGTGATCTTCAGCTGTTGCCATACAAGTTAATGGAGCTGAAGACGATGAAGCCCACTGATCCTGTGAGGACTGATTCTGTAGTGCTGGTGTTTGTGGAGAGCCAGTACTCAACAGTTGGTCAAGATATAATAACAATTCTAGAATCCAGCAGATTTCAGTATCACATAGAGATTGCTCCAGGGAAAGGGGATCTTCCAGTGCTTATAGACAAAAATAAAGGCAAATATATTCTCATTGTATATGAAAACATTTTAAAGTATGTTAATATGGACTCGTGGAACAGAGGCCTTCTAGATAAATACTGTATTGAATATGGTGTTGGTATCATTGGATTCCATAAGGGCAGCGAGAACAGCGTGCAGAACATTCAGTTTAAAGGCTTTCCTTTCCATATTCATGGCAATCTGGGTGTTAAAGACTGTTGTGTTAACCCTCATTCCCCATTGCTTCATCTAACTAAATCCTCTAAGCTTGATAAAGGTCCCTTGCCTGGAAATGACTGGACAGTTTTTCAGATTAATCATTCAGCCTATCAGCCAGTGATATTTGCAAAAATAAAGACTACAGAAAACTTCCCACTACCTATCACTAAAAATACTCTCTATGCCACAGTAATTCATGATCTGGGGCTTCACGATGGGATTCAGAGAGTTCTCTTCGGCAACAACTTGAACTTTTGGCTGCACAAACTCATCTTTATAGATGCCGTCTCTTTCCTGTCTGGGAAAAAGTTAACATTATCCTTGGATAGGTATATTCTTGTTGACATAGATGACATCTTTGTTGGGAAGGAGGGAACAAGGATGAATGTCAATGATGTGCAGGTACAGTATGTACAAAAATCACTGTTCTGTTACAGCAAAAGTTTCAGCATGGATTTTATTTTTTGAATTGAAAAATTCGTATTTGAAATGTACCAAAGATGCATATCTGCCTTGCTACACCAATCCCAAGTATGTGTTTGGCACAGGTAATATGCCTTGGATTTTGGGGAGAGAGATTCCTTCTCCCTTGCAGGCTACAAAATTCCTTTGTGGCAGCTGCTGCAGCCTCAGGGCTGGTGTGGAGTCTAGAGCATGTTAACTCAATCCTTGCAAAAGTGCTGGCTGGGGGGATCACAGTGGCAAATCCTCTTGCCGATGGAGAAGGAGCCCCTGCTGAGCTTTGTGCTGGGAGATATGTGCTCCTGGCTGAGATATCTGAATTCTGCTCTCCTGCCAACAATGGAAACTGGTTCTGCTGTACCCAGAGCCCTCTGCATCTGTGAGAGGGAATAAAGAGTGTTTCCCATCAATAGCAGTCAAATATAAAATGTTAAGAAATGGCAATGGATCCGATCCTGCAAAGTGTTGAGCACTTTATTGGGAATTGAGGGTACTTCCACTTTCCAGGATGTCTCCACAACTTCTCAGGATTGGGCCTCAAAAGCTATATTATTAGAATGGAGTGCATGTATGTTGCCATCAGCCACTCTTACAAGCACAAGGTGAATGAGCTGATCTGACAATAAACACCAACGTAAATTTTAAAGATCATATTTTTTTTATTACCAGTATTGGAAGTGTCAGGGATTACTCTCAGCATTTCACCCTCTTATTTTCATTTGTGGCTCTTGCACGCAAGCAAACTTATGTTTATACATGTCTGAAACAATTGCTCTGCTTGTTGCTTGATGACTTTCCAGTTTTTGTGAGTTTTCCCCTGTTTTTAGTAATAAACACCTGTAGGGTCCTCTTCACTCTGTGTTGCTCTGCCATTTAAGTTTAGTGGTGGGTTATGAGTGGATGAGGATGACCTTTGAAGCGTGTTATTTTTATGCCATACAGCTTTGTTTTTATTATTTTTTTTAAAGAAGAATCTGATAGTAAAATAGGTGGCCAGAGAACCCCTTGCAAAAACTGAAATCTTTGTTCTAGAAGCTAAAAATTGAACAGATGATGAAGATATTTTTTAACCTAGCTATTTTGTGGTAAGGGTGCAGTGTGAGAGTTGTAAAGGAGAGCTCAGAGGAGGGAAAAAAGGGTGGTAATATATTATTGGAAAACATTTTGCTAACTTCAATTTTTTAAACTGTGCTTAGTTTACAATTATAATTGACACGTTCTCTCCATTTTTCCAAAAAATGTAAAATAGTAACCTCAAATTGTATTAAAATGCACATATTTCTGATGGAGGCTACCCAAAAATGCTTTCAGCACATATAGACCTTTACACAATATATTTCTTGGCTACCTAGGGGCACACAAGAAGAAAAGGCACCATAACCTCCATGTGTTTCTGAAGAGTGGTTGCAGCATTTCATTTTGGTGTTTGAGAACCTCTTAAATGCAAAGTTGAATGACAGAGAAGATACAGAGCCTGCTCCTGCTCCGGTTCCAATCAGTGACTAAGCTGCTTTGAATAACTGAACTAATGAAATGCCTAAATAAAACCTGAATTAAGAAATATTACAGGTATTCCACTGTAATAAACTGTGGATCAGAAATAGTATATTTCCCATTGTTTGTTTGTTTCTATGAAGGGAAACTTAAATGACATTTTTGGGTTATGTTAGAATAATAATTCATTGAAGTCAGATATTAAAGACAGTGACTGGAAATACAACTTCTTTAATTCTTAAAGAAAATGCAAAAGCAGTTAGCCATGTTACAGTTTTGTGAGAATAGTTCATAGTATTTACAAAGAACTTGCTGCCAAATGAGAAAAAAATCATATATAGAAAATAATTTCTGAACCAGTACAACAGATGCAACTAATTAGAGCTGTTTTCTGAAACAGTGGAATTGGAAAAGCGTTCGCTTCAGATCCTTAGTATACTTAAGTTAATGTGCTCTATTAAACTTGTTCTTAGCAGTGTCAGATGCAATGCATCTCCCTTACTATTAATATCAAAGGAGCTATTCTCTGCAACACAATGACATGCTGAATGAATGGGGTTGAATTAATTTGAAGCATCTGAATGTCTGTTGTTGAAAACCATATTTGTGTATAAATGCCATCATGTTAGGTATAAGTGATAGTGTTTTACTGAGTTCTGTTGCACTGACTGTATCACAGAGAATTGGTGCGTCAAGTGTGAAAATAGACTGCTTAGTAGGGATGTTGTGTATATACTTTGTGTTCATGATTAACTAGCTTTACCTAGCCTAACATTTAATTTCTAACAATATAGCACTTGTAAAAATGCTTTTCTGTCTTTCAATTTCACCTCAAAATTACAGAGCTGTTTGCCATATCTATAACTTTTCTGTTAAATTTAATATTAAAAACTTCATGCCTAGTATAACTCTAGTGAAGTCACAGTGGGACACTAATGGACTATTTATTGTTGGTCTGTAGAACTGGACATTTTAGTTCAGTTTATGGTTGGACCTTCACAAGTGCTTTGGAGAAGCCAAAAGAGTACAGCTAGCCTTTTCCCACCCACAAATCCTACTCAGTGGGTATCAATAATTCATCTCACTATGTGGGGAACATTAAAATGGGGGGAATATTTAGTACTGCCACCAGGAGACCTTAGAAGAAACAGCTCTGGATAGGTTTGGTCCTGTCCAGAACTGTACCACATGAGCGTAAGCTATACTTTTTCCCTGGTGTAGTGAGACTCTCTGCCCTGAACACTCCTCTGAGGAAATGTGGGTTCAAAAGTCATTATAGCCTAAGTCTAGTTACTAACTTTTTATTAAGGATAAACAAAATGGTTGACAGTACATATTAATGTTCTTTCATAAATATTAAAAGAAGGTGTGATAGGTACAAGGCAGTACAGCAGAGCTGAGGCAGCATGCGTTTTGAGTTACAGTAAGAGTACATATCACCAGAACAAGGGGAGCTACAAGGTACTGAGCAAGCACTTTACCAAGTGGCCACTTCTTTGAACTGAGCACTTTGGGTAATAGTTATTATAAAATATTATATTGATTGTTTATCCTAAGATCTCAACATCTACAGCTACTCCTTTGAAATCAGTGGGAGTTGTCCTCAGCATCTCTGAAAATCATGTAGAAGATATCTCAGTTTCAGTACCCAAGTTTTAGGCATATAATATTAGTGAACACTTCTGAAAAATCTGATGGCATGGGACTGTTTTCCCCTGAAATTCGTCACTACAAAAGCAAATGATGGGCACACATTCGAACTGCTACCTTATTAAACAATAAGCTAGTCTCAACCTTAACTGTAGTGGGTAGCCTACTCCATTGTAATTTTAGCTGTAAATTCCCCCCTGAAACTGTGTTTACATTGAGATTACCTGATCATAACTGATGTGGCTGTCACTGTATGAAATATAAGCCAATAAGAATGTAGTTTTTCAATATGGCACAGTCAGTAGCTTTCATTCTGCATCAACAATGTCCATCCATCTTAGTTTATTTTCTTTGTCTCATCTGATAGAAATAATGTCAGTGGAAGAAAATGTTATTGCAGCCTAATTGCCTTTCACTGAAAATAAACTTAGTAATATCACCTGCACTGTTCAATTTCAACAAATTATTTCTCTTTCTCTCTAAGTATTTATCTTGCAGGAAGAGGCCATTATCCAATGACAATGTTATATTCCATTCACTTTATCTGTTTCTTTTAGTTTCCTAAAAGCCTGTGCAGTGCAAATAATTTATTTAAGTGGACATATAAAGAAAATCTATCTGGACATCCCCAGAGTAAGTTTATCTTGGTGGTCCATGATTATCTCAGTTGGCATTCTATTCATTTATTATATTCAATCTTTTTCATTATAATCACTCTATCGTAATATTTCTCAAACTGTGATCTTTTTCTAGGGAAGATGCAAGCAAGAAGTGAGGTAGGGGAGAGATGCACACTTTTTTGGTAGTAGCGGAAAAGGTTATGGGACTGTGGGTATCAAGCTGCTCCACTGGATCCCACCCCTGTACTTTCCCTCTTTCCTGAAGTTTGGTCATGTTTTCAAAATGAGAAACTAGGATATAATGAAGTGGAGGCAGGAAGATGGGAAGAAAAAGTTGAGTTCTCTCTGTCTTCTCCTATCTCCTTTCTAGTTCAGAATTATAAATTGAGGCACTTTACAGTAAAGGTGAAGCAGGATGGTAGAAAACAGTGTTTGTTTTCTAGTTGCGATAATCTCCTTCCCCTCCCTCTCCTTCCCACCCCCAATCTAATTCCTGTCTTACCATAGCCCTTAGTGATGTGCACTTCTGCTTTTCTGGCATGTTCATTTTCACATTAGACTCAGTTCAAGCAGAACCGTCTGGTATTCTTTCTATTACACACTCTATAGACAATACATTCCCCTCTTGAGTAAATGGTGAGCAAGAATAGCAAAAAAGTTAATATGACATTTCTGTCTATGATTCATTTTGTGTGGTTTGGAAAGAAAGTTACACACTTACTGATGGCAAAGAGAGAAAGATAATGGAAGCCTTTCTATGCTGCTATCATAAGCAAGGGGGAAGATCCCTGGAGGACACAACTATTTACCTCTTTCCATTCTGAAAACTGATAATTCATTCCTATCCTTTATTTTCTGTATTTTAACCAGTTACTGATCCCTGAGAGGACCTTCCCTCTTATCCCATGACTGCTTACTTTGCTTAAGATCCTTTGAAAAGCCTTCAAAGGCTTTCTGAAAGTTCAATTGCATTATATCCATTAGATCACCCTGGTCCATATGTTTGTTGACCCCCTCCAAGGATTCTAATAGATTGAGGCATTATTTCCTTTTACAAAAGGTATGTTTACTCATCCCCCAACAAATCATGTTCATCTCTAATTCTGTTCTTTACTATAGTTGCAACTAATTTGCCTGGTTCTAAATTTAGGCTTGCCAATCTGTAATTGCCAGGATTGCCTCTAATGCCATTTTTTAAAAACTGGTGTTACAGTAGCTTTTCTGCAGTCATCTAGTGCAGAAGCTGATTTAAATAAGTTACAATTAGTGGTTCTGCAATTTTATATTTGAGTTCCTTCAGAGCTCTTGGGTGAATACTAACTGGTCATGGTGATTTATTATGGTTTAAGTTATCCGTTTGTTCCAAAACCTCTTCTTTTGATACCTCAGTCTGGGACAGTTCCTCCTCAGATTTGTTGCATAAAAAGAATGGCTCAAGTGTTGGAATCTCTCTCACATCCTCTGCATTGGACTGATGTAAAGAATTCATTTTTCTTCTCCACAATGAATTTATCTATCTTTAGTACGTCTATGGCATCTCAACCATCCAGTGGGCCCACTTATTGTTTGGTGGGCTTCCTGCTTCTAATCTACTAGATGCATCTCTAAACTGATATTGCCTGCTGAGTTCAATATCTCTTTGCGTAGTAATCTAACAGATTTCTCACACTACAGCCAAGTGCTATGATTATATGCAATCTGCTATGTTTTGAATATACAGAAGTTGTAAATGTGCAGATGTTTCATTGAGTTTGTCTGAACAAGCTCTATTCCTTATTTGAAACTTTCCTGCTCACAGAAACCACATGCAATTCTTGCTTGTTTCATTATATTATAAATTTGCCTACATTAGATGGAATTTCAGGGTGTATTTTATGCTGCTCTGTTAATTAATTGTTTTTGGAGTGTTCTTCCATCCAATGTTATATTTTTACATGAAAAGCCAACACAATGTGTTTAAAATATGCAACTGAAATTAACTTTTTTTTTTAAAGGACTTCCTTGAACATACTTTTTCAATTATTTGTACAGTGGAGTGGCCTAAATATTTAAATCAGATGATGTTTAATATTTGTGTGTGGCTTGGAGGAGGAGGAGTGGGAAAATATGTCAGAAACCTTGAACTATTGAGAGAATAAACCAGTGGGAATTGAAGGGAATTCTACCAAAGGGAATTCTTTCCTTATTTATGTTACTATTTCAAGTTAGTTTTTAAATAAAGTGATTTGCAAATGAGTGACAACTAATCAAAAGCGTCTGTTACACAATTATAACAAAAGAGAATTAGACACGAGGCTGAATTATATCTATTACATTATGTTGAACTTCACATTTCTTCTATAAGGAGATAAGTATCTTGTTGTGAATGCATAATATTCCAAGTTTCTTTTTAAACTCCTTTAATAAATACACACAGCTGTGTGATTAACTATTTGCAACTTCCTCTTGTTTTTAAGATTCTTTTCATATTCATGTTTCCAATTTATTAGCCAGGTTATCTTTATAGCTTTTTTTATTGCATTTATTATAAATATATAGATGTTCCATCTTTACTGTTCATGCAGAGCTATTATGGTATTTTACAATGACTTGTCTGGAATAAGTAAAATGTACAAGAGATAAAAGCAAAAAAGGGAATGTTAACTGTGTAGGTTCCATTATATCTTATGCCCTAGGGAGATTGATTTAACTGCTGGAGCATATTCTTTCATATACAGCATTTATGGAAAGTTGTGCATCGTGAAGTAATAGACAGATATTATACTAATTATATTTTAAGTTTATAATACAACTTTAAACTAATTCATGAAAACTACTCAATAAATTTTACACCTTGTTACCATTGTATAGGTATAGAACATTATGCCACTCAGTTTTATTAACATTTAATATCTCAAAGCAGAGGATGTTGGCAAGTTGGCTCACATACAGTACTGCTGTGAATTTCATTGTAGGGGGAATGTTTAATATTTTTGCCTTTTTACACAAAACAGATTTTGCCTTAGAAGCAGTAGAGTAGTGACTAGGAGCAAGAATGTGGTGTAAAATCCTCTTCCCCACAGAGTGGATTTTCAGGAACACTGCCAAATGAGGGGCTCCTCATATTGTATCTTCCTCAGGCACTGTTTCTCTAGGATTGCCAGAGAGATGAGGTGAGGGAGGTAATATCTTTACTAGTGCAACTTCTGTTGGTGAAAGAGACATGGTCTCAAGTTATAGAGACTCTTCAGGTCTGGGTAAGATACTCATAGACGAGGTCTACAAAAGAAAATTTAGTGGGGTTAACTAAACTGAACATGTCCCTGGTGTAGACAGTCCTAGAATTCTTCCTTTCACCTAGTTACTACCTCTAGGGGAGGTGAATTATCTATGCCAACAGGGGAACCCCTCCTCTCACAGTCAGTAGTGTCTACGCAGAAGTGCTACAGCAGCACAGCTATATTTTAATGTAGACATGCCACAGTACAAGGTGGAACATATTGTCTAGCATAAATAGTTAACAACATTGTAAGAAATCATCCAAAGTGAAGTAAACTGTTAACACCTTTGCTGCAATGGGACAATAGAAGGGGGATTACTGAGTTACAGATTGTTGTAATAGCACATAAATCCACTGCATTTATTAAGACCATGACTTTTAGTGTCTGGCAAAATTGTGAATTTAAACTCCTGGTCTCATCTTTTGAAGGTGTTGTGCAGGTTTCCTTTGAGCATGAGGATTGAGAAACCAGATGTGGAGTAATTGTTTTGTGAAGTGTTCACTCACAGGTTACAGGCTGCGTTTGTCTTCTATCATCTTTCTGGACAAGTTCATTCAAGAGCATAGTGATTGTCTCTTCACCCACATTGTAAAAATATATATTGTGATAGGCACACGTAGACCCTTTGGATCTTCAAAGGCATATTGTGGGGAGTATTGACAAATCTCCACGGCCATGGTTACCTACAGGTTTCACATCTGTTCTTTATGATAAGCTCTGGTGCTGCTTTGAACTGGAGAGCCCTGGTCTGTAGGACTTGCTTTGGATGCTAAATTTGGTGAGGATGGAGAGTTTTTGAAGCCCAAAAGAGGGGGTTCAAGACAGATTTATTTCAGGATTCTCCATTAAATTTGGGTCGTAACAGTTCAGTGATACTGTGTTCGGGTTCCAGTGTAGAGATGTAGGTGACACTGGGGATGTGCAGTGTAGAAGCATGTTTTGGGGTATTTGAGTAACCTGTTCCATGCTGCAATCTGCTTTTCTGGTGGAGTGCCCTTGTTTGGTGAAAGCAGTTTTAATCATATTAAGGTGTGTATCCCAGACTTTGTCCTTGAAGCATATTCTGTGGTATCTGCATACCTGGCGGTAAATAATAGATTTCTTGGTGGTTATGGATCTGTGAAGGTAAGGGTAACAATTCATGGGTTTCTTGTATATGACTGTTTGTTGGGACCCATTGTTGAAGCTGATCATGATGTCCAGGAAACTGATGCAGGAGTGTTCCAGAAAGAATTTAATGGCTGAGTGGTAGTTGTTGAGGTTGTGGTAGAAATCTGTGTGGAAGTTTATCACCTGTCCATAGGATGAAAATATCATCGATGTATCTCAGGTACATTATTGGTTTTGTGGTGCATTTGTCCAGAAATTCTTCTTGAAGTTGGCCCATGAAGTGGATGGCATATTGGGAACGCCATCTTGGTACTTATGACTGTTCCCCTGGCTAGGACAAAATATTTGTTGTTAAATATAAAGTTATTGATGAGGATGAAATGGATGAGTTCAGTGAAGTGTTTAGAGTGGATATCTGGAATGTTGTCCATTGTCTTTGTAGATATTTGAGGCAGGCAGTGATGCCATCATTGTGAGGAATGTTGGTGTATAAGGGTGTTCCAGGGAGTGTGAAACACAGTGAGCTTTTTAAAAGTCCACAGTGTAAACAGCCCTCTCACTAGTCCAACTTCACTAGCTGATATGAAAATGGTTGTACTATATAACCTTGACCCCAGCTTGGTCCCTTCTCCTCCCATTTGGAGAGGTTATTTCTGTTCTTGACAATAGCTTTGTGTGGTCCTCCCTTTCAGAAAATTCAAGAATTGGGTGTGAGACTAGCAGCTCTGCAGAGTTGTACGGTGGGAATGCTTTTTATTTTTACCCTGTCTTCCCTGTGTGCATCTGTGTAGTGATAGATACAACAGACAGTTGTATCTGTCTCATGAAATATTTAAAAGGGGTTATTTATGCAGACTATGTGCTCTAACAATGGGTCAACAGGATTGCATTGTTACAAGTAGATGGTAATCATAATAGCTAGTCTAGGTTGTCCCTGTGTATGTGGACATACAAAGAAAAGAAGGCCACTGTTTTCTATGACAGACCTGCTGAGGTGCTGACTAGAATCCCACTGGGGAGCACCATCCTTGCTGTAGGCTAGCATGCCTTGGTGCCAGCTGTCTAGAAGGGGATGTGAAGGATTGTGTGGAGAGTAGTTCCATGGTCTTTACCCGTCTTCTCTATGAACCAGTGGAGATGATGCTACCGTGTATGGAGGAGGAGGTATGCAGCCAGTATTTTAGCTGAACATCAGTACAGTTTTTATATGAATTGTCTATATATCCTGTGAACAGATGCATTTATAAAGGTGAATTAAAAGGAAAATCTGTTTTCCGGGTTCTTGTCCAGGGAGAAAGATGACCAACACCCGACAGAAAGGCATGAAGCTTACATGAGTTACCTCAAGCAGTGCCTCATTTTCTTTCACCAAACGTTATTTTTCCCTTCTGGCTTGTTCAGTGGGCCTTTTTCCCTGCAGGAACTGATCCAGTTGAGGCCTTTTGAATGGAAGCCTTTATTCTTAGTAAGATTAGAGAGAGGAAGAGAAAGGAAGTTGTTCATTATTTGCAACGCCTCTTTCACATACATATGCATGATATTATTAAAATGTAAGTAATATATTGTGACCCTAAAAGCTGACATACAGAAGTATTTTGGAAAAGAAATATGGTGGCCTTTTTAGGTGTACTTGAAGATGAACCCTGAGAGAATCGTCATATATTACATGTAACAGGAAGGATTTGTTACATGCATAGTAGTTGTTGTCATCCCGTAAGCATATTCAGAGGGCAAAGTTGTTATGGTCTCAGTATTCTCTCCCCACAGAGGCCAAACCCACTCTAATTAAGTATATTTAAGGGGGGAGGGGAAATAATGCCCTCATTAAGTAACTGCTTCTTTACTTATCTTTGCTATGACTGTTGCATTTTAAATGTGGGTTATTCAACAAGGCAATTTTACTTCTCTTCTTCCCCATCATGAATGCAAAAAGTTGCATAAAGTTACAAGACTGGCTTCCTGAGCGCACAGTTACTGATGGAATCCCAGCAGAAAGTTACAGCTTTTGTGAATCTGATGCCAGTTCTCATATTTCCACGGTATAACGAAACATATCAATCATGTTCAGCACAGTAAACCTTTGCAGTGAAAGTTTTTTACTGTCTTCTATATTTATTAGTTTCTACTAAATTATAGCAATGTTTTTTCTGTTTTTTAAAATTTCCATCATTGCTCTCAGAGCCATTCTGTATCTTGCTATCTTTACATTGGATTAACTCTTCGCTGTTGCATTTTTTTGCAAGTTCCATCATCACCCCAGTTCCTGATAGAATTTATGATTTAAGGGCTATGCTCTTCCAAACTTCAGTAATTGTATGTTCCCTCCAGGCTAGGCTAGGCACACTGTACATCTTTTTGTTTTTTAATACAACCTCTGTTTTTCATGGTATTGGTTTGTTTATACACGGGTGGCATTATGCCTGTGCAGAACAGCGTAGGCCCCACTCATATAGAAAACCTACACCACATGCACACATTTGCCTACTAGTCAGAGTTCCATCCACAATTCACCATCTGTGGTCCAATGACAGATACGTATGTTGGGGGCTGAATCCGTCAGTTGCCCTTTGCTTCTCAGAAAGTTCTGCTTTAGGGATTCCAGTGAATATATATATAAAAAATATAGCGTGTATGGGAAGATCTGGTCATAGGTATGGTGGAGACTGGTGTAGCCCTGCTTATTACTTTGTTTATCCTCCCACAAATTATGGGTCCCAAAATCTGATTTGGTGTATCCATGTTGTCGTGAGATCCCAAGGTCACTTCAAAATTTATAAAGAAGAATTCATTTTAAAAATAAAATTAATTAGATGTAGGCCAAAATAAACTGAAACCCTACTCTTCTACATTGCTGTTACATATATACAGTGAAATTGTCACCATTTAAGAACCTCTTCCAAAGTTTCAGGAATAGTATTTTAAAAACTACTGACTCTTATACTGTGAATAAAAGCTTATATTCAGCCAGCAAAAGAGGAAATTAAGTGCTACAATTCAACTCGCTTTGATCTGAAGCATTATTCTACCCTTCTTTCTATGTGTGGTATTCATTGCTTCATAGTTCAAAGATCCACATGAATAAAGTAATATATAATGTACATAGAACCACAGTACTCCACAGAACTGGACGCTCCATCCCTCCATAAGTCTAGCTGCAGGCTTTGGGCTCCTTCAGAATGACGAATCTACTGTCAAATTCCTGCTGCGTCAGTACAGTGGAATAAAAATGCTCCACAAAGAGCAAATATAATTAAACTCCAAACGCTTAAAAATGCAAGCAATTAACAGCCAAACATGAAAGCAAATAAAGCCAACATAGTGACTACCTCCTTCCCACTCCTAAGGCCTTATTTTGTCATGCTGTGATACCGCTTCTTGATGGCAGAGCAAATCAGAAAAGAAAGACACAGTCTGTCTCATTTATCCCATTCTCAGCGGATTGCTTTAGAAAATGTTTTTTTCATTTCAACAGATCAGTCTGGAAAAAAAACACTGGAACAACATGATTGATTCTCGAAGATCACCTTTACAAAACAAAGCACAGGAAAGATAGCATAGTTAATCCATATTCAATCCTCTGAGGATTTCAATACAGTTTTTTTTGCCAGGTCTAGCCTCTTCCTCTCGGCAGATTTCAAAGCAATCCCTATTTTTTGTTTTACGTTTCTTTTAAAGATTAAAGTATTACCACCCATTCCAAAACCAAATGTTCTGCACAGTGTCTAACAGGCTTCTGTTTTCCTAAAATACTACTGTCCTTACTAGGTTCCTTCTGATACTTCACCACTAAAAGCAGGTCCCCACTGACAGTGGCAAATTTGACACTCTCAGTTCGAACTTCCTGAAAGACTGCTTGGGTCTGTGAAGACCCGCTCAGCCAATCAGAAAGTTTGATCCTAGAACACCACCCCAGCAACTAAGTAGTGCTGAGTTGAAGGGAGGCCACCTCCCTTTGAATCAGCACAGTGAACAAGCTGGGAGTTCGGCATTCGAACTGTGATATGCAAATTGGAATTTGTGTATCTCGGTTAGACTGCTGCCGAAAAGGGCAGGCAGTGTAGACCTGCTCTAATTCTCATGCAAGTTTAGCAATCCTTAGAATGGTATTGCATACCTGAAGAGAACCATAAAATAACATTTTGTATAGCAAAATTGTTGCAAAAGAATAAACACTTTCTGTGTCTTGCCTTCAAACCTAGAAAATGTCTAAAGTGATATCCCTGGTACTTACACCATTCAATTCAAGGGTAATGATTCAAATGCTTCGAGGCTAGCAGCCACTGATCCTAGGTAAACAAACAAGGAGTCTTAGGTGGTGGTTTTGGCACTTGAGGATCAGGACGTATATGTTTTAATCCATATTTCTTAATTCAGCAGCTTTCTAGTTTGCAGAATTTTATTAGGTGACTCACCTTGGCTCTCCCTAGGACTACAATATATTGGAGTTTTTAATCTTTGATATATTCATCTCATTAACTCTTCAAGAAAACATCTTTAATAAGCTTGCTGTGATTACATTCTACTTGCCATATTTTTCATACTAGAAGTCTTGCTGCTCCACAGCTACAGTCCTTCCCACTCCAAATCTTTGGCTTTTCTTCTTGATTATTGCCTGTGACTCCTGCGACTCCTCCAGCCTTTTGTGTGTTGTTTTTTTTTTTTTTTTTTTTTCCCTACATAATGGAATGTTTTTTTTTAAGATTCTAGAAACCAGATGCAGTCCCTTATATCACACATGCATCTTGTAGATATAGAAAACATGAATTTTTTTATCTGCAAGGAAAGGAATTTGAAAAATAACACTTTGGATATTTTCTACAGTAAAAATAAACCTCAATTGCAAAGGAGGGGGGAAAAGAAGGCCAGTGCGCAGAAGGGAATTAAACAACCACATAGAAACTTAAATTCCTCTGGATTTAGTACATCGTTTCAGGTCCACATGTAAAATTGTGCACCTGAATCCATATTTAGGTACCAAAAGCCTGAATTACAGTGGTGTTAATGTCAGCAGCTTCTGTTGTATTCAATGAGAGCTGCACATATTCTGCACCTCTAAAAATCAGGCTGCTGGGTTAGGTTTAATACAGATGTAAGAACTTTGGGCACCTAATTTTGAACATTTACATCCTTGACTCTACTTTATAGCTTGATCTATGTACCTGTTACTCCATGGCCTAATCTAAACACATTGCAAACCTTGGTTTTAAATCGACTTTGCAAGTTAGGAACCTTTTGTAAAAATGTGAAAGTGAAAAGAGTAAATAGGTGAAAACTAAAGTAACACAGTATGCCTTGAGTAGGGGCGAACTGGAGGAGTTGTGTGAGTGACACCTAACCTTCCTCTGTCTCATCTATGTTATGACTCATTCACTTTTATTATAATGCAGTACCATTAAGCAAATACAAGAATGATTTATTAAATATTTATAGATAATGAGGAGTAGAAATGGAGTTCTTTAAGGGTCTATCAGGTGAAAGTGGCTCAAGGCCCAATATTTGAGCCTGAGAACATCCCTTTGTGCTATTCCATCAGCACAAAGGGGATGTAAACCAGGCAGATTGGATCCCAGGGGAATATCCCTTGCATAATGATAATGCTAGTCACCTCTTTTTTTTTTTTTTTTACCACAATCTCAACAATCATATTTGTACTAATAGATCTTTGTGTGACTCCATAGACCAGTTCAGGAAGAACGATGTTTGCTACACTGACCACAGAGCCATTTGCCTAGTTGTGTTGATCGACCTGTATGTTATTTCCGTGCCTTAGTGTTCGCTTTCAACTGTTCAGTGTGATTCCTCTCAAAATTTTGGACAACACCCTTGCATCATGCAATATGATCAATCATCAGTTGTTAAAAAGTTGCATTAGGGATGCGCATTTTGCACAGATTTTGTTTCAGGGTGTCTTTGAAGTTGTTTCATCTGCTCTCCCTACTTATGACCAGTGTTCCCTATAAGCTGCGCGGGCGGGCGGCCGCACAGCGGCCGTCGCACCCCCCGCACAGCAGTGAGGGACCCCCGCGCAGCCCGGCAGCCCCCGCTGCTCCCTCCAACCCCTGGGGCAGCCGCTTTGCCGCGGCACACCCGACCTGCGCCCGGCCTCTGGGCTGGCCCTCCCCGCCACCAGGGTGGGACAGGCAGGCTCAGGCTAGGGTCCGGAGCACGGGCCTGCCTGCCTGCCCCACGCGGCCGGGGCAGCGGGGTGGCTGCGGCAGCGGCGGGATCCCGGGTTCCCACCCCCCGACCGCCTCGACTTCCCGGGGCTGGGGCCGGGCTAATCCACGGCCCCAGCCTCCCAGCACGGGGCCGGGATCAGCCTCCGGGGCTGGGGTCTGCTCCCCCCCCCCCCCACCGGCGGCTTCCCAGGGCCGCGGTAGGGTCCTCCCCCACCAGCGGCCTTGGCTTGCTTTCTTTCTTTCTCTTTTCCTTATTTGTCTTCCTTTTTCTTTCCTTTTTTCTTTTTCTCTTCTTTCCTTCCTTTTTCTTCTCTTCCTTCTTTTTTCTTTCTTTCTTTCCTCTTCCTTCTTTTTTCTTTCTTTCTTTCCTCTTCCTTCCTCCTTCTTTCTCTTCCTGTTTCCTCTTCTTTCCTTCTTTCTCTTTCTTTTTCTTTGCTTCCTTCCTTTCTCTTCCTTCTCTTCTTTCCTTCCCCTTTCTTCTTTTTCTTCCTTCTTTCTCTCCCTTTCTCTTCCTTCCTTCTTTCTCTCCCTCCTCTTTTTTCTTTCTCCCTTTTTCTTTCCTTCTTTCTCTCCTTTGCTTTCCTTTTTCTTTCCTTCTTTCTCTTTTCTTCCTCTTTCTCTTCCTTTCTCTTTTTTCCTTCTTTGTCTTCCTTTTTCTTTCTTTCTTTTTCTCTTCCTTCCTTTTTCTCTCTCTTCCTTTCTTCTCTCTTTTTCTCTCTTCCTTCCTTCCTTCCTCCCTTCTTTTTTTCCTTCCTTTTTTTAAAAAAAACTTTTAAAAAATTAATTTTAAATAAAAACCTTTCTAAAAATTAAATTTCAATTCAAAATTCATTCAAATTCAATTAAACACAATTAATTAATTCTATTTACAATTACTTTAACTTCAGTTAATGCCTATAATTTCTGTCGTGTGAGTTTGCACAAAAATTTTATTCAGAAAAAGTTTTGCACACGGCTTGAAAATTTTGCACACAAGCCGCCAAACCTTAGAGGGAACATTGCTTATGATTGCCAGAGTTTAATTCAGAATATGAAATTTGTTTTGGTGAATGAGTGTCAGGCATGTGGTTTACATGGCCAGTCCATCTTATTTGTGTGCAGATCAAAAACTCAGCTGTGTTGCTGACCAAGCCAAGTTTTGGTAGGGCTTCCATCTTGGAAACCTGGTCCTGCCATTTGATGTGCAGCAATTGTCAGAGTTTCGTAATGGAAATTGTCAAACTTCTTAATGTGCAATTGATAGCAGGTCCCTGTTTTGTACCCATAGAGCGATATCATGAGAACAACAACAGTATAGACTTTGATTTTTTTTTTCTGTAGACCTATTCCTTATTGCTTCCAGAACCAGTGCTGAGGTGACAGTACGCAGCTTTAGCTTTCTTAATTCACACATCTGCTTTGTGGTCAATTGTCCATTTGTTGTTCAATATGCTGCCCACATAACTATTCAGTGGCTTGGAATGTGGTACCTTCACGCTTATTGATGGGTCTTGGTAAGGATCTGAAGACCTGTGGCACATATTCTTGATTTTTGTTGAGCTGATGGTAAGGCCAAAGTTATGAGCCACCACAGCAAAATGGTTTGTAAAATCTTGTAGTATTGTGTCAGCATGCATCAGCAAGGCACTAACAGTGTAGAGCAATTCAGTGCTTGTCATGTCAGTGTTTGCACACAGGTGGGAAAGATTGAAGAGCTTGCCAGTATGGAAGCATAAAAATTTACCATTTGAACAGTCACAAAGGGCTTACTCTAGCACTGAACCAAAGATCAAAAAGGCTAAGATCAAAGGCACATCCTTACTTCACCCTGCTTGTGGTTGTAAATAGGTCTGAGATAACCATCAAGGCTAACTTTTTTTTTTGTCAGCCACACCTTGAGGGACTTGCCGGACAACATTAATAATGTCTCAACATCCAAATTTAGCAAGCAGTTTCCAGAAGGCAGTGCAGCTGACTGTGTCAAATGCCTTGGCTAGATCAAGAAACCTCTGAAGTCATGTCTCTTAGCAAGGGCCTGGAGTTCATCATCTTTATGGAGAAACCACATATTGACCATTTGGCAGAATTTGTGTTGACTTATGATGAAGTTCCCCTATATCTAGTATTTTTTGTCTCAAAGTATGGATCAGCTAAACTACAGCATGAACCTGTTGCTTGTCATCAAGGAGATTCGATATTTCAGACCATTATCATTGAACTAGTCTGCATGATATCATTTCATGTACCCAGCACAGTCCACAACAGTGTTATAGATTGTCACACAGGGATAACCATTTGGCAAATGTGTCATCACTGATTGTTGGAAGAATGTCTAAAACAGTAGGTAGCTATATTGAAAATTGTTTGGCAATTGCCAGATCTTTCCGCTGGACAGTATTTGTATGCTTAACTGGTTTTCACACATACTCAGCCAAATAGAGAGGGAAAGCTTTGATCAAACAAGGTGGTATTTAGTCCAACAATCTGCTCCATGTAATACCCAAGTTATGCACACATCTCTTAGGTCAGACTATCAGACCAATACATAGTCAATCAGATGTGAATGACATGAGTGATCATTTTCTGTTTCTCAGCGAGTCTGAAGACAGTGTTCGTAACCTTTATGGTGCTTGAAACATTTCATCAAAAGCAAAACATTGCTGTTCATCTTGCAGATACCATATTTGCAAATATGCAGAGTCTGCTATGTAGAATCATCACGCCAAATGCAAACATTAAAGTCACCTAAAATAAAATAATCAACTGGTCTTCATGGGTAGTCAGAAGGATATGGACGTTTAGTTTGAAATAAAATTGCTACTTACCTTTGTCAGAGTTGGTCATTGTTGGTGTGTAAGCGCTGGTCACTGACATGCAACATCCATCTTTTAAAGGCATTTGGAGCTTTATCTGTCTGTCATTTACACTGATGGGTAAGCAGTCCAAACACGAGACAAGATTCTTTCTGATTGCAAGCCAGTTTTTGCAGTGTGTGGCTTGTTTTGTGGATGTTCGTTCTACAAGAAATTGGACCCAGCCCTTCCCACAATCAGCTGACCCTCTTGCCAGTTGCATCTCGCTCAACATCACTGTCTCAATACAATACATTTCAAGATCTCGAACAACTGGAGCTGTCCACCTGGCAAAACAGTTAGTTTAGTTTAGATGATCAAGGAGTTGTATGGACATTCCATATCACAACATTGAGACAAAAGCCATTTTTAGCACATTAGCTTGAGCTGAGCTAAAGCAAGTCTGCCTACCCATGTTAGGAATCAGACTTCCTAGCTGCAGTGTAGACATATCCTTAGTACACAGCAAGCTGGGGTGTAAATCTACACTTCTGACTGCCACATATTAACTGGCTGTATGGACCCTGCTACTGAACATTAAAAATTCCATAGTTCAGTTTAGTGTTACAGATGTTTGAAACCAGTAGTACATCAGAGTACTCTATGGAACTTGTAGTGCATGGTAGCAAGGTCCACGTATGTAAGTCCTAAGGCAGAATATAAATCTACAACTGTATGTAGAGTGTAAACACCAAGAATGGAAAGGAATAATTTAATGTGGTATACTGAAGCATAACACGAAAATTTGTCAGGTAAAAGTTTCTTAGAGTGAAATTTATTATGTAGGCTAGTATTGCAAGGTAATCATTTGGGACTTAAAAATAAAGACTGGAAAAATACAAAATTCATACCATTAGAGCCAATCAAATGTTGGCAGGGAAACTGTACTCAAGGTCTTCTCTCTCTCTTACTAATATGATTTTATGAAGAATTCATTTGGGTGCATGTGTGTTAATTTGAACCCACAAATGTAGAATTCAGTCCATGAACTTAAGTGCACAGGTTTGGAAATTGGTCTATATATGTTTGGTCTTAAGATTGTTTCTAATCCTTCAGAATGCATGATCATTAGTTGTTTAAAGTAAAAGATTGATACTTTTGATAGTTTAACACATTCCCATTTACTTTCTTCTCTCTCTTCTTAGCCCTTCTCCCAATCTTAGTCTTCCCAAACCCACAGCTTCTTATTCTATCTCTGCTGATGCAGTAACTCTCTTGCAGGCTAATGATCAGACCCCTGCTTATGTACAGTAGAACCTCAGAGTTATACTCACCAGACTTACAAATTGACCAGTCAACCACATACCTCGCTTGAAACCAGAAGTATGCAATCAGGCAGCAGCAGACAGACCACAACAAAAACCAAATATAAGACTGTACACAGGATTTCAGACCAACTGAAAAAGGGAGAACAGTTATTCACTTCTTTCACCCATGGTTGTACCTCGTGAAATCCTGAAGGGGTTAATGTGGACTTGAAAAGGCAGCCCCTGTGAGAGAGAAAGCTAAGCTTAATTGATGATGAAGCTGAATCAGAATGGGGGGAGCTGGTGGCAATTATGAAGCAAGGAAGAGTGTAGCGGAAAGGGGCTGCAATCATTCTGTGGGATATAGAAGAGGTAGGAAGCAGTCCAGGGAAACAGCAGGGGGCCTGAGGCATTAGACCTTGGCTGCCAGCTAAAAGTCCCTGGGCTGGAACTTAGAGTAAAGGGAGTCATAGGTTCCCCTACCAGGGGAAGGTGGTGTGAAACCCACTAAGATAAGGGGTTTAAGGACCACAAAGCCTAGAGACAGATAGACCTGCTGTAAGGTCATTGGACTCTATTATCCCAAAAGGGGTGAACTAAAGCATGACCTGGTGGGAAGGCAAGTTGCCATAAGACCTGCAGTGACAGAGTAACCATTATAAGGGGGCACCATGCAGGGAGACTGCCATTATGCCATGCTTGACCACAAGAAGAATGCACCAACGGTGAGTGGAGCTCTTTATACCCCAGCTGACTTGTAGAAACAAAGACTGCTGGGTATCAATTTTGTTATAGAGTAGTCAGATGGAGGGAAAAGATAGTCATTGGTGGATGAGGTTCTGTGGCCTACAATGCACAGGAAGTCAGATTAGGTGATTGATTTTATAATGGTCCCTTCCGGCCATTGGCGCTGAGATTATTCTTGGCAATTAAGGGGGAAGGGGGGGAAATAGAGCTTCCTCCAGTGATGTGTCCAACTCTCCCAAATAAAGGGTACAATACTTACCTGTCTTCTTTTCTGGGTTCACTAACTCAAGCTGTAAGACAGCATCATAAATTGTGTAAAGTTTATTAGGGGCCAAGATTAGGAATACATTTATACTCATGGAGTACAAGTAGGTCATACCATCTCCCTCCCTTTGTGCGCTTGGCTAGACCTCACATGGGCTCACTGCTTGACCAGTTTATTCATCCATATAGTGATAACTGTGTCCCTTACACTGGGTGCGTCTACACTTAGAGGCTTAAGTCAACTTAATTTACTCTGCATCTACACCGGGCTTTCCTTAAATCGACTTAAGCTGCTCCTTAAGTCAAATCAAGGAAAAGTTAGTTCCCATTAATAACGCCTCATTTTAATTTGAACTAGTGCTTAAGTCGACTTTATTAAGTTGACTTTAGCCAGTGGAGACGCAGAGTAGTAGATACTTGTACCTTTTTAAGTCGACTTAAAACATTAAGTGGACTTAATAAGGCCAAAAAAAGGGCCACGTCTACATTTGAAAAGTTAAGTCATAGAAGAATAGGGATGGAAGGGACCTCACAAGGTCATCTAGTCCAACCCCCTGCTAAAAAGCAGGACCACTCCCACTAAATCACCCCAGCCAGGGTTTTGTCTACCCGGGCCTTAAATATCTCCAAAGACAGAGATTCCACCACCTTCCTTGGTAGCCCATTCCAATGCTTCACCACCCTCCTACTGAAAAAGTTTCTCCTAATATCCAACCTCGACCTCCCCAGCTGTAACTTGAAACCATTGCTCCTTATTCTGTCCTCTGTTACCACTGAGAACAGTTTAGCTCCCTCCTCTTTGGAGCACCCCTTCAAGTAGTTGAAGGTTGCTATCAAATCTCCCCTCAGTCTTCTCTTCTGTAGACTAAATAAGCCTAGTTCCTTCACTCTCTCCTCATAAATCATGTGCCCCAGCCCCCTAATCATTTTCGTTGCCCTTCGCTGGACTCTTTCTAATTTGTCCACATCCTTTCAGGAGTGGGGAGCCCAAAACTGGACATAGTATTCCAGATGCGGCCTCACCAGTGCCAAATAGAGGGGAATTATCACATCCTTCGATCTGCTGGCAATACTCCTACTGATGCAACTTTTGTTAAGTCAACTTAATAAAGTCCACTTTAAGTCAACTTAAAGTCGACCTTAGTAAGTCGACTTCATAAAGTCGACCTAACTTTTCAAGTGTAGACATAGCCACTGTGTGAGCCAGGCTCAAGATTTGGTCCACTGAGATTTTGTCTAAACACGGTCTCTTGGTTTTTCTTTTGTTTGTACATGAGCTCCCTGCTACATAAAACAAAGCATTAATGCTAGCATATTGTGCTTGTCTGTTAGAAAAATATAAAATAAATAAAAAAAAAAACCACACTTGTTTTTCCTGGACTGTGGCCAATGTTTAGTAAAGCCACAATGTATAGTAACTGCTATTGCTTTTAAGCAGTCTAAATTGAAGCTTATTATACCATAGAATATAGGCTTGAATTTCTCTAGGAGCGTGTAATAGCTTTTTACTGTAGTTGTAGTTGTTGTTTTTCAATGGTATCTCTGAACTACAAAAAAGCATTGACAATTCAAATGCTTGAAATGTTTTATGCTCTGGAAAATAGGTGGGCAAGTATATCCATTATCAAGCCCTGATTGTCTGTGACTTTATCTTGTGTAAAGATGAAAACAAACAATCTGTAAGACATGATTTATTTTAAATTCTCTGCAGCTGGAAGCACTAGCTTTTATGGTTATGGGGGCAGCTGAGTCTCACCATATTTGGATTCAGATAGTAAAGAGCCACAGAGAAGAATGACAATTAGGCACAGATTTCAGATTAAAGTCTGTTCAAAAAGGTGCATCCACAACTGTGTGCACTCAATGCACACACTTTTAAACCCATGTTTATTTATTCTGTCTTCCTTTTTTTTTTTCCTTCAGAGACCATGGGAGAAAATGTGGGGCTGAAAATCTTTATTAAATCTTTTAAAACCTTAGTATTTGGACAGGACAACCTAAGCAGTGGACAGCAAAGAAATTCACCCACAAATCTATTCAGCTATAGTACAGTGGCTGCACAATGGTAATAAACCCCTAACCTATGACTGAATTATTAAAATCCTCAACAGTGCACAGCAGGTGTGGAGTATTGACTTCACAGATTGCCCCAGAATCACTGCATCCCGTAGCAACTCCATTGTAATAAGGGCTTGCCACATGTGTGGGGTACAGAAAGCAACATTTTTAGGATTTGGGGACAAATGCCAAATAATTCCTGTGCAGCTGATTCTGGTGCAAGGTAAAACTGGAAGTGACATTTCAATTAAATAGAAAATAGAATTAAATAGAAAGTAAGCATAATGTTGGAGACTGAGTAATATTAGGAATTTCAGTAGTGTTTTTGTGGTGTTTCTGAAGTGAGTGGCAATACAACACATGTTAAAGTAAACTTAATAGCACTGACTTTTCTATTATGTACTGTTGTGAACAAAATATGATACAGAGCATCAGATGTCTTATGAGGGAAGCAGTGGGATATAGATCCTTCACAGCTAAGTAGTTCTTTGAGTCTCGGTTAGTAAAGAACAGAACACTTTATAATTGGTTGTTCAGTGACCCGTGCAGAATGAATTATTTGTTTCAATCTGGTTCCTAGCAAACATTCGTGGTCTGTTCAGCATGCCCCAGGAAACAAACACATAGTTTAGCTGTTGCTTATTGGATATAATCAACACAAGCAAGGCAAACAGTCACAGCAAAGTGGCCAAAGAATGAACTGCATAGAATCTGAACTATCTCACCTCAAGAGGTGGGCTCTCATACTCGGGACTGTAACAGCTCAGGAGGTAAGGGGGAAGTTGCAGTGCAACTGCTCGAGATACTGTAGTTCCATGACTACTAATATGTTTTCAGTTTTGAGCTCTCAGTTCATCACCTTTCAAAAGAACTAAAATTAATGGCGGTATAACCACTTTTTAAATGCAAGTTAGAGATGAGAAGTTACCTGGTTTTAATTTACAATTTTATTCTATTTCTGGAATACATCTGTTCTTCCCTACTATTTTATAAGCTGTTGAAGGCTTATACAAAAATAAGGTAGAATCACTGTACCTTCGATTGAACTTAAAATTTTGCACAGTCAAAGCCTGTGGAACAACGTGATATGATCCAGCAGGGTGTTTATAAGTTCTGCTATTTTTATTAGCCTGGGATTTTGACCTTTAATTAAAATAAATGGGAGGGGGTTTTCTTCTATTAACAGCAGAATAATGAAAACATTTAAAATGGGGTAGTACTCTTCAACCCTTCTATCAAGCCATAGTTTAATCAAGAACTAATCATGAAAAATTCCATATATAGTCCTGAAAACAGCACTGCTAATTGCATTACTTTATTGGTGCCAGGTACTTAAAACCTTACACCTATCTTTCCATAATTAGCTTACTCCCTCTAGCTTTCCCACTTAGCCTCCAAAAGAAAGAACTGGTGAAAGAGGCTAATGTCAGAAGTATTTCTTGCATCTTTTGTTTGGGCAAATGATTCACTAAGATGAAAGAGCACACTATACCAAAGTGTGTAATCACTTGCCCATCAAAACCATTTCCTGCATGTGATATGAGGTTAAAATGTATTTTGAAGATAAAAATGAGGATGTCTGTGGTAGTTCTCTAATATTTCAGCAAACTGTAAACTTCATATTTTATATCACTTTACCATTTTTACTACCAGCATTTTTTAAATGTAATGCTTAAATTTAGTGAATTAATCTTCAAGTTTGCAAACCTTTTTCTCTAAAGTTTTGCAGATTATTAATAACTGGCATTCTGGGCAAACAAGGAGTCCTGTGGCACTTTTAAAGACTAACAAATTTATCACATGAGCTTTCATGGGAGAAAATCCCACTTCGTCAGATGCTTTGACGATGGGGAAGTTACAGAATGGGAGGAAATTAAATGCAGGGAAATGTATGACACAGGATCAGGTCAGGCTGTAACAGCAAATCAGACTAGGTGTTGGAACACTGGGGAACAGCATATAGAGGAAGGTGAGATCAAATCACCTTTTATAATGAGAATAAAATCCATGGTCCCTGTTTAACCCTTAGGTAATGGAGTTGAATTTACATATAAATTCCAATTCTGCAGTGTCTCTTTGAAGCTATGATTTGTTTTTTTGAGCACTGCTATTAACAACTCGGCAATGGAATGAGCAGGGAGATGGAAGTGTTCCCCTATTGGTTTTTGAATGTTGTGATTTCTGATGTCAGATTTGTGTCCATTTATTCTTTTATGCAGAGACTGTCCTGTTTGTCCAATATATAAGGCAGGGGGGCATTTCTGGCACATGATAGCATATATCACATTGGTGGATGAGCAGGTGAATGAGTCCTTGATGGAGTAACTGGCTTGATTATGCCCTGTGATGGTGTCTTTTGTGCAGCTATGGGGGCAAAGTTGGCAATGAGGTCTGTTGCAGGGATATGTTCCTGCTTTAATGTTTCTATTGTTTGGTCTGTAGTTGCTGGTAAGTATCTGTTTAAGGTTGGAGGGCTGTCCGTAAGTGAGTCGAGGTCTATCTCCCAAGGCTTCAGAGAGTGAGGGATCATCATGTAGTATCGGTTGTAAATCCTTGATGATGTGCTGTAGATGTCTGACTTGGGGCTTATAGATGATGACCAGTGGCGTTCTCTTGTTTTCTTTCTTGGCTTTCTCCGCAGAAGTTGTTAGTCTTTTTAAAAGTGCCACAGGAGTCTTTATTTGTTTGCCTGATCTAGACTAACATGGCTACCCCTTTGGAACTAGTGTTTTTGGGTAGCCACTGACTCATTCTGTGATTCTGGGCACATAATTTGGTTTAATATTTTCAGAAGTGGTCACTGATTTTTTTTTCTGGTGCTGTCTTTTTGGGGGAACTGAAAATGAGGCACCTGAGTTTTTATTTTCAAAGGTACTAAGAGCCCCTCTCACTGCTTTCATTGTCTTAAATTAAAGTTGTGGTTGGTGAGCCCTTCTGAGAAATCAGGACCGGTATGTCTCAAGATGAACAATAGAAAAACTGAGGCACTCAAAAAGAGGTCTTAATGAAGATTATATAATTAACCTCTCTGTGTCTCATTCTACAGGTGTGCTGTGATGCCTAATAACAGTGTCATTCAGTTATTATTAAAATTAATGAAAGGACTTTCACTGACTTCAGTGGGCCATGGATCAGGCTCTTGATGCTTAGAGACCTGATTATGGGTAATTTTAAAAAACGCTAGCTGCAATTCCAAAAAGAATATCACTGGCCGAAAACAGCAACAGTTTTTGAATGGCTGGCACAAGATACTTGGTTCCTTTCCCTGGAAGTTTGTGCATGTCATTTCTGTTCTTAAATGTATCCACTACATTACCTGGCCAACTGTAAATAAGCATTCTGCTAGCATAAAATATTTTTAAACTATTACATTTGAAAAATAATGTTGTAGATTTATTAACACCCGTGTTTGCTTTTAGTTGAAAGCAGGATTTGGAACTAATGTTTTCCTGAAGCTACTCTGTCTTTAGGAACTGTGAAATACTTGCTGCTGTTTGAATTTTGTTATACAAAGTAGTGTTAATGGTTATCATTTTGTTCAGCTCATAAACTGAATCTACTGTGTCAGAAACCTCACAGCATTGTTCTAGTGACAGCAGACAAGCTTCTCTAGCCTTGGTTTATCAGTTTTGCTATTTTTGCTGTGCTGTATCATAATTTGGCTGTTCAGATCCAACAAACTCCAGAGGAAACAATCCTTCTCCACCTATGTAATGTAACACAGGGTCTCTTTATTACTTATGATCTCTTCCAACTAACTTATCTCTGAAAATTGTCTTTGTTCTCTTCTCTTGCACCTGCTCACATCTGATTCCTCAGCTCAGATAAGAGAATTTACCATAAAAGAAAAACTTAAGTATTCTCGTCTTTCTCTGAAGAATATTCAAAATGTTTCTTTAAACTATATCCAATATACCCAAATCAATTATTCCTTGTACTGTAGACACTAAGTTCTTATCATAATGGGTGTCAAAAAGATAAGCTGGGAAATTCAGAAAGAATATAAGTGAATTTTAATGAAGTTCCACAAATATATAATTTATCACAAGGGAAACAACTCTGCTTATAAGCAAAATTTATGGAAATATATTAAGGTATGTCATAAAGGATATATGAGAACGTAGAGGGCATCACATGGGAGATAATGACCAACCTATAACTGTGGATCACATAAAATGTTAGTTATCTGTTTAAGACATACAGATCCTGTAATATAAACTCAGAAATTACAGTGAAGTAGCTCCATTTTTTTTTTATCACTATAGTATCTCTATGCTAGATACAAGAATTTTAAAAAGTATTATAATAGAACTAGGGCCATTTTCATCCCTATCTTAAGTTATGTCATCTTTCTCAAGGACTATTTTGGGGTGGTGGCTGATAGAGATGTGTTCAGCTGTTTAGCAGTCTTTCTTGCTTTCTCTCGTCGAGGAAGCGCATCTTTCATTATGGTGGAAGGAATCTCTGTAGCCTAAGGATCTATCTTGAAGAAGCTGCAAAGAAAATATTTATTTTAACCATGTGCGTAATAGTTGGACAACGAACTGTTTCTGGTAGTACTAGAGAAAATACTAATAAACTCAGTGATAAACAAAATCATTATTTATAACTAGATTTTAGTGAACAGGTTATAAAATACAATATTCAGTACTAGTGTATTTGTGTAACTCTGCTAATGCAGATATCCAGAGCACTGCTCAGACAATCAATCATAAAATAAAATACAAAAACCCACCAGATTACCTTGAGCATGTGAAATACCCCTGAGAATTGAAATTTCAGACTCTGCCCTCCCTCCCTCTCCCCCTTTTCCTATCAAACACACAGAGTAATAGTCCCTGCCATCTGCAGCTATATATTTTTCAAAAGTTTAACATTTTGTTTTAGAAACTAAATGCTGAGTAAAATGTCAAGTCACTGAGGAAATAATCATAGGCACGACAACCCAGATGTTCGATCAGCTTGTCTGTCTAGAAGGTAATTCACAGTAGAGTTGCATTCACCTGTTTAAGGAGACATCATTAGTAGAATACAGATAGGCAGAAGTTCTTCAAAGAGCGATGCAAGATTATAGCAGTGTGATTCCTAATGGTTCTAATGAAAATCAATTATTTTCATTCATGTCTTGGCTAATGGAGTGGCAGGTATGCTTATAAAATTTGCAGATGATCCCAGGCTGGCTGGGGTTACTAGCACTTTGAAGGATGGATTAAAATGAAAAATGGCCTTCACAAATTGGAGAATTGATTTGAAATCATCAAGATGAAATATAATAAAGACAAGTACAGAGTGCAACACTTAAGAAAGAAAAATTAAATGGACAACTACAAAATAAGGAATAATTGTCTAGACAGAAATACTGCTGAAAAGGATTTAGGGGTTAGAGTGGATCACAAATTGAATATGAACCAACAATGTGGTGTGGTTGAGAAAAAGGTTAATATCATTCTGAAGTGCCTTCTGAGGAATGTCATACTTAGAATGTAGCCATGCCATTCTATTCAGCATCACAGGCCTCTGCTGAAATACTGTGTCCAGCTCTGAGCACCACACATTAGGAAAAGTGGGAAAATTAGAGAGTCTAGAGGACAACAACAAAAATAATAAGATTAGAAAACTTAATCTATAAGGAAAGGTTAAAAAACCTCGGTTTGTTTAGTCTTGAAAAAAGTTGACTTGGTTGAGGGGAGGAAAAAGACGCATTAGCAGTCTTAAAATTTATAAAGGACATATAATCACTAGTTCACCATGTCTATTGTAGGTAGGGAAAAAAGTCATCAGCTTTATCAGAAGCAAGAGAGATTTAGGATAGATATTAGGGAAAACTTTCCAATTGTGAAAGTAGTTAAGTTCTGAAATAGCTTCCCAGGAAAGTTATGGAATCCCCAACATGGGCGAGTATCAAAGAATAGGTTAGGGTGGCCAAACTGTGGTTTGTGAGCCACGTGTGCCTCTTTTACAGTTAAAGTGCAGTTTGTAAAGCTCCCTTTACCTCTCACCATTCTCCACCTACCAGATGAGCTTGGAGCTTCTGACCTGCATCAGTGTAGTAGGATGAGAGGATTCTGCCCAGCAGGGAGGGAAGTCTCAAAAGTCAGTAAGCTTGTCCACCTTAGTTATACAAACATCTGTCAGGGATGGTCCTGCCTCAGCATCAGGTTCTGAATCAGGTCCTTTCCATCCCTATATTTCTATGATTTTATGTGACCTCACAAAATCTTTTAAAGTTTACTCGCTAAAAGACAAACTCCAAATTAGTTTTGGAGACTAGTAAATGTTATTCCTGACAAGAAACAATCATGTAGGATCAACAGCAAAGCACATCTTGTCATGATTTCTGGCTTACATGAAATTCAGTTTAAAGGACTGTGACTATCGTTGATGAATGAGGAAGATTATTGTAGCTGGAAAAACTGATTATCTTCTCCAGTCAATAAAAATTAAAAACCAGAAACAGGTTATGCCAGATCTGATACAGAATGTGTGTGTCTACTACTCTCCCCACTTTCAAATAATTTGAATTGTCAAATCATTGATATAACAACTATAATGTGTTAGAAATGTGCAATGAGTAATTTCTACACATCTATATTTCTCTAGCATATCCACAATTTCCTCCTTCATTTTTTTTCCTTCTGTTCCTCCACTGTTTTTCAGATACTATGTCGAAAAAGATAACATAGATAGACAATTGCTCAGCAGGATACGGGATAAAGCCTTTAGCTACAGCATCCTGTTCTCTTAATTCAGAAACAGATGCATAGCAATGAACATAACCTAAAGAAGTTGAATATAACCTGGCCAGACCACAGAAAGTGATTAAGATGTTGCCGGTGGAACCAGAAAAAAACATTTGAAATTAGTCTTCTGTAGTAAGAATTATAAAAGTTACATTAACGTTGTGAGCTGTTCCTTTTGGATCCAGGGTTTATTTGAACCGAGCTTTCTAGAGCAGAATTTTTATCTCACTGAATTTGAGTTTTGCCCTAATCTCCTCTTTCCTTTATGCAAATATCCTACCATCTATATGTCTAATTTCTGCTGTGTGTATTTCATTGGTATTCAAGCACCTCAGTGTCACATTTTATGGAAGACTATTTAAGACCTCCTCTTCTGGCCTGAGCAACTGGATGTAATCCAAAAATAATAGGATCTTATGGTCATGTATGTAAATGTCTTCTGTCTGGCTGAATTCAGCAATATGTCTCTTTCAAAGGTGCCCATCATTATCATAACAAGGGTACTGCCAGTTTGCTTGTTCCCTGCGTCTTTCCATCTGCGTATCCAGTAACATCTGTTTGCAACGATCAGCTCTTTTATTGGATCAAATCTCACCAGCTCAAAGATTATTTTACTAACAAATCCCACAGAGTTTCTACGTTTAACCAGAGTATGAATCCCCACCCTTTAACATCCTTTGCCTTTATTGGTCATTGATTATCTTTAACCCCTTTCAGCCTTCACTAGAGTTTGGACAGGCTCTGGAGAGATTGTTCCCTTTGTGTTCTGCTTCAAAACTCTCAGCCATGTCTAGCCTTTCTTCTGCTCCTCTTAGTCGCTTATTTAGTCGACTGATCAGGGACAGTTCCAGCTTTCCCTTCTAGTGAAGGGTCAGTGATCTCTTATCTTACCAAATTTTATTTATTAAAAGCTTCCAATCAGGACCGTCCCTTAGGTTGGGGTAGGATTAGGGGAGGGGGAGGGCAGGCTGGCCCAGAGGCCGGGCTCTGTTTCCCTGGGCCAGGTGCTCCATCCTGGGGGTGGGGAGGGCCGGCCCAGAGGCCAGATGAAGCATTCCCGCCCCGCCCTCCCAAAGGCAGTGGGGAGCAGGACGAAGCATGACAGTGGGTGGAGGTGGGGGGGCAGCAGCACGGGCTCCCAGCAGGGCAGTGCAGGGCCCATGTAACCGCGGGGCTCTGGGTGATCGCCCTGTTTGCCCCCTCCTTCCCTCTCTCTCCTCCCCCCCACCCCCCAACGACAGCCCTGCTTCCAACAGCTCTTTGGTGACAGTGTTGCCAGTGCTACTGTGGCAAAAAAGGAAAAGGCTGTGACCAGGGCCTCCTGGGATACCCTCCTGGACGTGCAAAAATCAGGGCAAGCTGCAAAATCAGGAGCCAAACTCCCCAAACACTGATGGGTGGTACTTAAACCAGTCTCCCTATCAGTCACAACCAGGCTTTTGGCTCCCCACACCGGGTACCAAGAAATCTGCCCAAAATAGAAACAGCCCCCTTTATTGCACTCCAGCTCCTGTGGCTCCCACCTAGCCGCATGGTCCCTTAAAGATATAGGTTCTCCTGACCGCAATGGGCCAACCACAGCACACAGAACAATATAGGTTTGGACCTTACCCAAAATACCACACTGGTAGCCAATCCTTTAGTAACTACAACTAAGTTACACACAACAAACTTGTCCCGCAATAAGCGCTTGCCCCTGCCGCCACCCGAAGCCCTGGGGCTGAGCTAGGGGGCTGGCCCAAACCAGTGTGGGCAGCCGGTTCGGGCCAGCCCCCTAGCTCAGTCCAGGGGAGCCGCGGAACCTGGCAGCTCCCATAACAGTCAATTTCACTGCTCTGCTACAGCAGTGAAATTGACATATTTGACAGCTCCAATATCCCAGAGTGGCCTCAATTGGCACTCTGGGACATTTCCGGAGGTTGTCTAACGTGCAAAATGGGTACACACGAGCATTACTGCGGAACAGCTGTTCCGCAGTAATGCTAACCATTCTCGATTTGAGTGGTTTAACTGTTGTGCGGCAAGAGGGTATTGCAGCACAACAGGGAAAATGATCGTGTGTACACTAGCAGCTTTATTGCACGGTAAGGAGCCTTACCACGCATTAAAGTGATCGTGTGTACATGGCCTAAAGGTTTAATATAAAAAGAAAAGAAGCAAAATATGAGAGATGTTAAAGGGTCAAAGTTAATCACATACATACAAATGATTTAAAGTTCATGTAAAGCAGTGTGCGGGCTTGTTCCTCTGGAGTTTGCAGGCTTGTTCCTCTGGTAAACACCCAGCCTCTGGGTGGGCCTCAATCCTTTGTCCAGTTGCAGGGAAATAGTTCCAGAGATGGGTGTTGGCTGTAGACTGGGGACTTGAGAACAAGATGGAGTTGGGGCTGCTGCCTTTTATCGCCTCTGGCCTTCTCCATGCTGTGTGCAGATCTTTCCAATCACAATGGAGTTGAGTCACATGTTCAAATCCTAGTGGCTCAACAGGTTTCTCCCTGGGCCCATTGTACCTAGGAGCTTCCTTAATGGGCCGTTAAGGAGACAATGGTTGTAGACATCCTGTCTTGGATTCCCTGTCCTGTCCCCAAAATCACACAAGTTAAAGTATAGATATAACAACCATACTCCTAACTTCTAATACAAATACAACTCCTATACGTAAACTATATAATCCTTCCCAACAAATTACTGCCTTTCTACTGATACCAAACATGGCATGTTCCTATGGATTATAGCAATTCTGAGATATTAATACAAAATAATATCATAAATGGTTCCCTAAATCCAGACAGTGTCACAAAGGCCAGGGGAAAACAAATGGTACTCTTTTAGCTCTAGGTCAAACTGGAGGACATGGTACAAAAAAACTGATGTCTTGATAGTTTTGTGTCTATCTTTCAGCAAATCTCTATGCCCTTAGCAGGGAAATTCCACACTATTAGTCTCAATAACTGAAGAGCAAATGCACAACATGCCTGACTTTGTTCACCGATCATCAAAACTTTTGGGTCAAATTCATCTCTTGTTTAAGTAAGCACAGCTGCACCGAAGCTCACGGGTTTCCACACTTGTTGTGGTTTTATTTGTTCTTTTTTTAGTGTACTTTTCTGCTGCTATATTTTATCTATATATTTATAAACAATGCTCAATTCTCTTTACTTTATGAATAAGGAACTGCTTAGCAACTGCTTTGATGCTCACATTATAGTGTCTTGTGTGTTCTACTTTTAAATAACGTAACTATTTGCATTTCTAAATAAATTAATAAGTAGAAAAGAATATTTTAAAAGGTGTATATATTTAAATTTATGAAGGAGAATGATAATTAAAATTACTGGAGGAGATTTTCAAAGACACAAATGGGAGTTAAGGTATTGAATTTCAAGGAAAGTTGGGTGCCTAACTGCCTTCTGTCCTATTGAAAATCTTCCCTTGTCATTTTAATTATCATTCTCTTATGTGAATTAAAATATATGCATCTTTCTTAATATACTTTTCTTATTAAAACAGAACATGCCAAGGAATTACTGTACCGCTGTGTTTCCCTTTTAGAGTATACTGCGTTGGAGATGTCTTCTGAAATAATCTGTAACTCTTGGATTCACAACACATGAAGTTAAACTAGGAATTATGAACAGTGAAAATGTCTCTGATGAATAATAAGAACTCATTTCTTTCAATAGCTTTTGTTTGTATTAATTTTGTGCAAGGACATTTATGTTCACAGCCAGTATGTTAACTGTCTGAGGAATGGTCAGACACTGGGGACTAGATTCCAGTTATCACTTTTTTCTCTTCTTAGTCTTTTTTTTTTTTTTTTCCTGGTAATTTCTAAGCTAGAATAAAATACTCTGGGTTTATATTCACACCAATCTAATGAACACCTCAGGGATGCAGGATTTCTTAGGGCATAGGGCACTGAACTAAGATTCAGAAAACCAAGGTCAGTTCTTGGCTCTGGCACTGGTCTGCTGAGTGAACATCAGTCAATCTCGTCCCCTCCCAGTGCCTCAGTTTCCCCATCTGTAAAATGGGGTTAATGATACTGCCCTCCTTTGTAAAGCACTTTGAGAGCTACAGCTGAAAAGCAGTATATGAGAGTTAGTTATCGTTAGGAGGAGGATTCTGAATATAAGTTACATACCAGGGATCTGCATGAGGATGCATGCAGTGCACTTCAGAGCTAAATCTAGTCTTTGGTCTTTAAAAGAAATTATAGTTTTGTCATGATCTTTACACAAGGCAAAGAGCAAGAAAGATCATGTGCCTGATGCATTTTTTTGTGTATATTTATTTCAGGCCCTGCTTGATACACAAAATCTTTTGAGCGCTCAGATAACAAATTTTACTTTCAACCTGGGATTTTCAGGGAAATTTTACCACACAGGTAAGAATGAAAATCTAAAATCACTTTCATTTTGACTGGAAGTATCTTTGCAATGTAGGAGAAGTAGAAAAAGACATTGATGATGCAACTTTGGTATTCAGTTAAATGGGATGGTGGGCAACTGTACTGAGGTTCTGAGTAGAGATGAAAGCTGCCTTCACCGAGAATATAACAAATAGAATGAAGCCACACTTCCTCATTGACTCCCTCAAGGCATATGAAATAATTGTATGATATACTGGATTAGATTGTCTCCAGAAAGTTGATTTACATTGACCAACCCTTGTAATGAAGCAGTGTACTCCTTAAGAATAGCATCCCGGGTATATAAATACTTATTTGTAGTTTTTCTACGTTATATTAAACAAACTAGAGCCACCTATTTACATTATTCTGCACACAGTTATACAGTGCCTTGGTGAATTAGACACAAAGTGGTACATGCTTAAGATATTATAAAAAGTACCAAGGGTCTGTTCAACTGTCAGTCATAACTTCAATTTACTTGAAAGAGATTCAGGCATGGATATAAGTCAAATCTGGTGCATATGTACAAAAAATTATACCTAAATAGTCATCATATCTTCTATTTAAAATGTTAACCTCCATGCATAACCAGGTAGAGAATAACTTCAAAACATGGCTTTACATTTAAACTGGTTTGGCAAAGTAAGCACTTTCTAAACCATTCATAACTGATAAAGTTTGCAGATGCCATGAAGTTTGTGGGATTGGTAAGTAATGAATATGATAGGTCACTGACACAGGACGGTATTGATTGCTCAGTAATCTGGCACATGCAGATAACATGCATTTTAATGTGCCCAATGTGAAGTTATACATCTGTGAACAAAGAATATAAGACATCCTTCCAGGTTCTTGGAAAGCAGTCACCTGAAAAAGACTTGGGGGTTGTGGTGAATGGTCAATTGACCATTCACACCTACAGTGATGCTCTGGCCAAACGGGCTTATGCAAAGCTTGAATATAGAGAGAGGGGAATATGGAGTTGAGGTTTTTTTACCTCTGTAGTGGGCACCAATGTGTCTGCAGCTGGAATACTGTGTCCAGTTCTGATGTCCACAATTCAAGACAGATGATGTTAAGTTAGAAAGGGTTCAGAGAAGAATCTTAAGAAGTATTAAAGGATTGGAAAACCTGCCTTATAGTGATAAACTCAAGGAGTTTGTTTGGTTTAGTTTGAAGAGGAAGCTAAGGCTGACTTGATTACAGTTTAGAAGTACCTACATAAGGAACAAATATTTGATGGTGGACTCTTCAATTTGGCAAAGAAAGATCTAATAAGGATCCAGTGGCTGGAAGTTGAAACTAAACAAATTCAGGGTTTGTCTACACTGGGAGTGGGATTGTATTTCGATTTTAGGCTGTCAAATTACAGAAGGTGAAGACAAATGATCTTGCTTGGAGTTTCAGGTCCCCACTACTCACATTACTTCCTGAAATGCATTGCACTGTGGGTAATAGGCGCAGGGGCTTGTGGGGAGGCAGTCATCCTCTGCTCACTCCCTCTCCCCTCTTCTCTAAAGTTAAAAAAGCAGGAAAAGCTTTCCTTGCTGTTCCTCTGCTGCAGGCACAACAGACTGGCACAGTGCAGCATGCAGAGAGAAGAATTAATTGAAAACTTTCCAGGGCTGCAGGCAGGGGAGGAGCTATGTTGCTATGGTGTAATAGACAGGAAAAACTAGAAAAGCTGCTCTCTGACTACACAGACCTAAATTCGAATTGTAGATTTTGATCTCAGTGCTATGCCACTTGCAGGGGTGTTGTTAGCAGACTGAATTACCACTCCATTTTTGTTTAACTGATAGTGGAGAGACAGGCTGCAGAAGGTTGAGTTAAGCAGCATTATGGCGAACTTCACTGTCAGTGTAGACCAGGGCTCAGACAGGAAGTAAAGCATACGTTTTTAGCAGCCAGGCTAATTACCCATTGGAGCAATTTACGAAGGGTTGTGGGGTTTATGCATCACTGCATATTTTATATCAAGTTTGGAAGTTCTTCACCAAGAAATGATGTAGTTCAAACAGTAATTTTTGTGGGGGACATTCTAAGGTCCGTGTTGTGCAGGAGGTCGCATTAGATGATCAGAGTAGCTCCTTCTGGCCTTAGAAACTATGAATCTATGAATGCTCATGTGTGTGACTGCTCCAGATTAAGAGCCTGAACATGAGCAGCACTGAGCACCGTGAATGAGAAGTCAAGTGTCCTCAACACCTACTGATTCTGAGGAGTTTAGAACCATTCCTGATTTATCCCTAAGGTCCCAGTCTTGCAAAGGAATTTGAAAGTGCAGGCCCTTGTTCCCATACAGTCCCTTTGTCATCTTTCCATGGTCAGAGCATAAAGGCATTTTAGAGAAGAAGCCATTAAAAAATAAACATTTACAAACATTTAAGATCTATTATCACATGGATTTCCTATGAAAGTAAAACTGTTGTTGTCCCTAACTTTTAATAGCAACCACTTTTATTCACAGTATTTATATTTCATAATTACTTCTAGATTCTAGCAGGCTCATATTGCTTCTTGTGATCAGTCGATAAGCTCTCTAGCCTGTAAAAGACAAATTGTAAAACAGTAATTTGGAGTATATTCCCCATCACTCAAATTTTAAAATCCAAAATGGCCAACACAGAACACACATCCCATTTCAGAAAATGGGAGGACTTGCATCATTATTAGGAAATTAAATAATGACCGTTTTCTTGAATTATATATATATATATATAATATAAAAAATATTGGTCTTGAAGTAGACTCAGTGTGAGATATGTTGAGTTTCAGGTTTCACCCATTAAGCTTTTCTGTATGTTAGGATATATTTTAGTGCTGTTGTCCTGAGTGCAACATGGTTAACAAAATTCCAATGTGTTTGTCTGGCAGAAAGACATATGGGGTGAAAACAAAGAAAAACTTGATATCTTACAATGTTCATTTTATTAAATTTCTACTGTGTGTATACTTCCTTTATTTCACCTTCTTTTTAGTTTAAATTTGAGAAGAATTTCTATGGCTATGATTTTTTAAAATTAATCTCTATATTTAGTCACTTTAACAAGTGATTTGATTTCCTAAACTATTGAGCACTCAGCAAAGAGAGTGAGCAGCAGCTGCTGGGTTTGAAGCATTTTTTAAAATCTTGCAACCTATTGAAATGTCTAAATGTGGGCCTACATTCCCAGCATGTTTTAAATCCTTCTTTATATAAGAAAAATGTAACGTTGATGACTAGAACTCTCAAATTTGTCAGGTTTGACTGTGTAATATATCTGTTCTAGGGAAGTGCTCAAAGCCTCCTAACATATTTAAAACTTGATTGGACAAAACCCTTAGAATGTACTGTGAGGCAGAACCTGAAATGAAGGAGGAAGGCAGTCAATATGGCCTCTTCCATCTTAAATTTCCATGATTGCCAGGCGAATGTGTATTTATAACTTAGTGCCTTCTGTTTATTTGTCTCTGTGACACATATAGTTCTGAGTAGAAAATGCAAATATATCTTATTAACAAAATCTGGGCTCCTTAATCAAGCAAAATTTCACAGGGACTTCAATGAGCGTTTTGTTTGATTTAATGACCACAGATTTTAGTCCTTCATATAACTAACCAGTACAGTAGTCTGAATCATCAGATAGATTGTTTAAAAAAAAAAAAAAAAAAAAACACAAAACAAACTTTTACACAAACATAATAGAGCAGCTGTAGAAGTAAAAAGAAAGACTGCATGAGGCATTAAGTAGAGAGAAAGGCAATGTATTACACAGGGAAGCAGATGTTGTATGCTACCAGAACAAAGAAGCAATCATGTATGCAAAGCAGGACCTTATTGGGGACAGAGGGAGACAAAAGACAACCAAGATCATGTCAGAGTTGAAGGACATTAATATGAAATCAAGGAAATGAGGTGAAGTGAAGGAATGAGACCTGAGAAATGCAAAATGTTTGATTAAAACTGAAGTAAGACATAAGACTAGATTGTGTCTGTCTCTTGTGGTGATTACATGGGGGTGGCGTGGAGGGAGAATAGTTGTTGTCATTCTTTTTTGAATGCATTGGTCCCTTCCATCATTCCCCAAGGTCCTAGTCAGCCCAAAGGGAGGGAGATGGGAGAGGGATCTGACCCCCACCCGCTCCACTCCAGCCAAGAGAACTAGCCAGCTTCAGAAGGATGTAGATGCTTCACCTTCTGAGACTGCACAGTCCCTCCCAGAATTTCTTCTGGGATAGCACAGCACCACATGCAGGTTTGTAGTACAAGCTGACCCCTACTGTAAAATAATAAATATGTAGATTACTATGGAACTGGCTTAACATTGGAACATCCCTGAAATGAACATATTGTTAAAATCACAAAGCCAGTCTAATGATCACAGACAGCACCATTACATCTGACGGCCCACATTTTGCCTTTCTGATGTGATTCCCTAACTCAGTTTCTCCAGAGGGAGACTGAGCTAAAGTCATGGAAAGAACAAAGGAAAAAGTCATACATGCTTCAGTGGAGAAACAAAGAAAAGTATGAAGATGTTAGAGAGGATAGAGGTTAGGGAAAGTATAATGTGATTGGTGCAGAAAGATTTGGGAGAGAAGTCAGATTAGTGAAGTAAAAGAATTAAATGAATAAAATGAGTATCACATTTGACATGAAGTAATAATGGCCACATGATGCAGAGAGAATTTAGGATTTTTAATTTGTGAAGTTTACGGGAAGAAGCAATATACAACAGGATAAGCAGGAAATTGACATGTTCCGAGACCAAGTGAAGCCACTATGAACAAGGTAAGAATTAGAAGTGAAAAGAAAGGAATAGGGCAGTATAGGATAATTTGAAGAGGCTGGTAGAAGAATACTTCAAAAGAGCATATGTAATGAACAAGGGAAGGCAGGATTGATTGTAATAGGAGTTTTGTCTGAATAAAGCTTGTTAACACTGTCATTTATCCTCTTCATTACCCTAGCTTTTTATCGGTCTGTTTTTAGCTGCTTTTTGTATTAGTTTCTATTGTTACTTGTGCAGTGCACAAATGAGAGACCAGAGTTGTTGTAGTTGTATCATTCATTCTGGAGCTTCTAAAAATCCTATAGAGAGTAAATTATGCTTTTCCAAACTAAGTATTTGGGGGGAAGAAGAGGTTGTACGTTCCAGAGCTTTTAAAATCCTTATTTGACATCACTATAACATCAAATTTCTATTAAATATTTTTGATGTGTCAGACTGTAGATTGCTAATGTTGTATTTCCTAATTATTTTAAAGCCATAATAAACCTGGAGATGTTGGTTTTGGGGATTATTTTTGCAGGAACTGAAGAGGAGGATGAAGGTGATGACTTGTTGTTGGGGTCTGTGGATGAGTTCTGGTGGTTTCCCCATATGTGGAGTCACATGCAGCCTCATCTTTTCCATAATGAGTCGTCACTGGTGGAGCAGATGATTCTCAACAAAAAATTTGCCTTAGTAAGTACCAACTTCACACTATGTATTCAGTAGAGCTGTGTGAGAATCAAAAATTGGCGGGGGGAGGGATGCTGCAATTGCTAACTTTATTTTTATTCTGAATCAGATTTTTTCAATCAAAAATTGAAATTAAGATTTTCCAAAAATTTTATTTTGGGTCAATTGAAACCTTCAATTTTAATAAAATGGAAAACTTTGACTTTTTTATTTTTGCATTATAATTATAAGTTGTAATATCATATAAGATACTTTTAAAACAAAAAAGCTTTGAAATGAAATATCAAATCCTTCTATTCCAAAAGGTTGAAATGCTTTCTTTTGATTATTTTCTAAAACAGAATTTTGTCAACATCAATACATTCCCTTTAAAAGTTTCAAATTTGGTGAAATGGCATTTTCCAAAGCGAAAAATCTTCTGGTGGAAAATGTTCAGTCAGCTCTAGTGCTGAATTGCATTGTTTGCATAATGAAATTTAGTCTGAGTCTGTCATATTCAGAACTTTCAAAAGTTCTTTCTTTGCTTTGAAATCTAGTAAAATCTCTCATGTTTCTTAACATACATTTCAGTTGCCCATTTGATCAGTTTATGTATAAAAATAGCTATTCTGAAAAGAAATGACTTTGCTAAGTACTTACATATTTACAGCACAGAATCAGGGGAAAAAATTATTTCAGTGGGAACGTGAAAGAAAAACAAAATGAGATATCCAGGTGTGGAACAATTAAGGAAAGAAAAATTGGGCTTGATTTGATTCTTCAATTCAGTTTCATGTAACAAACCAAGCCAAGAGTCTCACATATGCCTGCATTATATTATACTGCTTGTTTACTGTGAATGCTGCTAATTTTGAATTATAATAGTCTGGTGTGAAATAGATTTCATTTTCACTATTTAAGAATTCACTGTGGGATAAAGTATGCCTTCCCTTGTGTGGGAGTACTAGATGGAGGCGAGGGATGGGAACAGAAATATAAGGAGTGTTTCTCCTCTAGGACATTCATATATGAGCTAGTCATAATAGGTGTGTCTAAACTTGTGAATTGTCGACTTAAGCTTGCTTAAGTTGACTTAATTTACTCTGCATCTACACTACACTTTCCTTAAGTTGACTTAAGCAGCTGCTTAAGTCGACTTAAGGAAAAATTAAGTCGACTTTACTAAACCTCATTTTAAGTCGACTTTGCTGGCTAAGTCAACTTTAGAGAGTCGACTTAGCCAGTGTAGACATGGACTAGCCCTAAGTCGACTTTAAGTTGACTTAGGGGGCTCCAGGGCTTCCCCACTCCCCTCCCTGCAAGGGTGGCTGGCACAGCCACAGTCTGGCTTGCCCCCCCAAAGGGCAGGGCAGAGCCCTGCCCACCCTGCCCCTATGCCCTGCCAGGGTCCCTGTCCCCCTTTGCCCCATTGTACCAAGGTACAATAGGGCAAAGGCTGAGCCCCCTGGCAGTTGGCAAGGGGTGCCCCCCCGCCACCGTGGTCCTGTCCCAGGTCCACCTAGCCCCTAGAAGTCAACCTAGATGTCCAGTGTGGATGCTGTAGGTCGACTTAAAATTTTAGTGTGGACATGCTAAGTCGACTTAACAGAGTCGACTTTGCTAATTCGACTTAAATTAACAAGTGTAGACATAGCCAATGTGCTGGAGGATGTAAGGAAAGAGTCGGATGAAATTAGTTACTGGCAGGGCTAACAGCCCCAGAAATGCTGTTTTTTGGTGGCACAAAAGTAGACCCAATGCTCAGGAATGACAGCACACATGTTGAATAGGTGTATCAAAGGGCTACACCTTCCCTCAGGTTTTTAGAACCATTGGACCTAATTCTCCTCCTGCTTATACTGTTGTAAATCAGGAGTAACTCCATTTGAAATCAATGCAATTGTACTGGTAATGTGAAGAAGAATTGGGTCCATCATACTATTATAAATTAGGACATTATTTATCTTTACGCTTGCAAAACGAAAATTTGAGTTTAAATTTATTGTTTTGGTTGGAAAACTCAAGTAATTGATGATTAACCTTTAGTGCAAAAAGTAACTAGACCACATAAAGAAGTATGCCAGGAATAGACCATTGTTCTAGTTTCTTTGGAGATCATATTAAACTGAACATTTCAAAAGACATGGAATAGTCATATTTTATCTTATAGCATTATATTTGAGACATAATTAACAAGTATACTTATGCACCCGCTCATTCGTTCATCCAACCACACACACAGGTTGTGTGAACCAGAATAAAAATACATGTTTTCAATTTTTTCCTGTCATTTCATTTGACCACACTTTAAAAATAAAACCTTCTTTTTCACTTTTAAAAATGTTCATCTTGACATCAGAAACTAACCCTATATGTGATTACTTTGGCCTTATCTTTTGTATTAGACCTTTAATATTCTGATCATGCAGCTTTTGTTAAGTAAATGTATTTATTGATTTTTCTAGTGATTATTTTTAAATAAACAAAATGGACCAAATACATCGCTAATGAAACTCTATTAACTTCATTGGATAAAATTTGATCCATTGCATTGTCCCGATACAGGTGTAATAAGTATGCCTTCTACTGCATGTAGGATTTTATCTATTGTATTTAAATTTTAAGTATTTTTTCCAGGTTACAGCTTAGAGTATTGTCAGCTATGTAAGAAAATGGGGGTTTTGCTGGTCTAGCTATTCAAACAAAAAAAGGGTGGCTTTATCGTTGGCAAAAAAAAGTGTGATTTTTTTTTTTTAAATACATATTATGGATCAAATTTATCCCTGCTGTAACTCTTGATACAGTTTTAATTACTTTTTGCAGTAATATTAAATGTTTCAAACCAAAATATCATCATCATCAATGGTAGACTCTCCCTGGAACATTGGGCTCAGTTTGGGTTGCCCCATCTGAAGAGGATATTGCTGAAATAGAAGGGGTTCAAAGATGAGAGTGATTAGAAGCATATGGGAAGAGACTGAAAAGATAGACTTAGGCCTTGTACACACTGCAAAGTTATTGCGCGATAAAGCCCTTTATTGCGCAATAACTAGCAGAGCGTACACACACAGAAGCCTCTTATTGCGCGGCAAGAGCCCTCTTGCTGCGCAATATGTAAACCACCAAAACGAGCGTGGTAAGGCTTATTACGGAACAGTTGTTCCGTGATAGCTGCTGTGTGTACGCTTCTCCCGCAATAGGCAGCCTCCGGAAATGTCCCAGAGTGCCCAACCGGGCCACTCTGGGACATTGGAGCTGTCAAATGTCAATTTCACTGCTCCAGCTGAGCAGTGAAATTGACATCGGGATCGAGTG
>ML685791.1:10861184-10874331 GCA_007922175.1 Pelusios castaneus
GCACAAGCCGCGGGTGTTTAAAGACCCGCGGCTTGTGCTAAGAGCCGAGCCGGGGGCTGTGCTGGGGCTGGCCGGCTCCAATCGGAGCCGTTGCTATTGGCGACTGCTGGGTAGCGTGGGTAGCGCAATGCCACAGGGGAGATGATACTGGGGACTCTGGGATATGTACCCACAATCCCCTTTGCTTTCCTGGAGGACTGCGATCAGAAGCGGGGGGGCTTTGTTCCGTTCGGCAAGCATGGTGTGTACGCGATCTCGCGCAACAACAGCCACGGGAGAATTGTTGCGAAAGAGGATTATTGCGCGTTAAAAACGGTAGTGTGTACATAGCCTTAGTTTTTAGAGCAGAAGTGAATAAGAAGACATGATGAAAGTTAACAAGAATATCCTGGTTATCCCGTAACTGTTTGCTGCAAATTTTCTTGAATCTTCCTCAGAAGCACTTGGTATGGCCACTATTAGAAACAGGATATTGGATTAGATGGACCACTGGTATGATCCATTATGGCAATTCTTATCTTCCCAGGTTGGTTGGAAGATGGGTTGAGGTATATGAAGGATACTTGTGATTTATAGATGGAAATAACTGAGATTCATTTAGATTTTTTTTTTTAATCTGACCTGTTGTGAAGTATTCGGAAAATGAAGAAAAATGTCACATGAAAAAAGAAAAGATTTTACTCTGTTTTTATACAGATACATTAGTTAAATGCAGTTGTGGTTCTTTATCCCCACTGAATAGAATGCAGTTTGCTCAGAAACTGAGAATTGACGTAGTATTGAAAACCAGTGGAAATATTTTCTCCTTTAACCAATTAAAGATAAATACCATGGACCAGATTGCAGGCACCACTCTTATGTGCTGCTCGAAGAACACAAAATAGCCAGACAGCTGGTTTCACTGAGGAATCCACCAATATTAGGAGTTGCTAGGGCTGGCCTAGCACCTCCTATATTGTAACCCTTCCAACCCCCCCCCATAGTGAGCCCAGTTAGGGAAAAGAAGATGGGAACAAAGATCTCTTACGTCTATCTAATTTCCCAAGCATCTTAACAGTTCCTTGGGGCTGTTAGCAGCTGAGATAATTTAGAGATGGCTTGAAGCCAAAAGCTACAGCAGGTACACAAAGCTTGACTTCAATAATCTGCCCTATAAACTTACCTCTTGAATTCTAGTTAGTCCTTCATTAGTCAAAATTTCACTGAAACTTGTGTGTAGGTAAATGGGTAATGACTGAGAGCCTGATTAAATAAATGCGAGTTCTATGGGTAGGGAAACTCCAGGATTGGGTCCTACATACGGATAAAATAAAGCATCCAACACTTTGTTGAAATACCACAACTCTTCCAATATACTATTCTTTTTCGTTGTTGTTGTTCTTTCGCACACTACGCTTTTACTCTTAGCTTCTGGTAGTTAAGAAAATGTGTGCATTGAAATGTAAAGTTTTGATCATAGGAGAACTTGGTATACTCTACCAAAACTCAGTGTATTGTCTATATAAGTTGTATATATCCATGAGATAGGTTTCTGACAGAGTCTTACAATGAGTGTGTGTTTAAAATATCCTTGGGTTTTGCGATTACCAATTTCGAAGCCAAAAAGATATTTCAAAGAGGTTTTGAAGGGGCATTTTTACATCATTTAAAACAATCAATGACGTTTCTATCCAGAGTATTACCACATAAGACAAGCTGTCCATAATAGTTATAATAAACAAAGGCCAGGCCCAGCTTTCCTGATCCCTAAGGGGTAAGCATTTCAGTGAAAATTAGAACCATGAAAGTTTAAATAACGCTTGGTTCAATCAACCTTCTATCTTCTCAGAAAGCTTGGATGTATTTGCAAGTTCCATTGGAACTTTAATTATCTCTGGTATGCTTCTAGATCACTGTTTTGTAATGTAACAAGAGCGCCCTAGGATTAGTCTAAACTCTATGGTCACTCAAAATCTTGGGTTAGACTCAATCATACATACCTATGGATTTAACTGATTTCATCTATCAAGATAATTCATGTATTTTATTAATGCTTAAAAATATTTTATGTTAATTGTTTGTCATGTCTGCAGCTAGTTTTAATAAAGTTACTTTTCAGAAATTAAACACAATATCTCCAATAGTAAAAAAGTAACATCCTGAGGTTTTAAATATACATATGCTTGCTGGTATTTCAGAATTCTCACAAAAGAATGTTTTAGAGTATGTGTATGAAATACTCAGTTTAAGAATAAAAATACTTGAGAAATACTGAAGACATTACTATTATGTGGGGAAAGATTATATGCTTCTAATTAATATGAAAGATTTTAATTAAATTACATATTTATTGGTGAGTATTGGTGGAAGTGTAAGAAATCCCTTAATTCACACTTTTGTTTAGAGTTGAATGAAGAAGATTAAATAGGACATTAGAGAGTACAGTGTCTTACATGATTAGTAAAGATTATTCCTTTTGATGTTTGTGCATGCTCAAGTGAAGTGGAAAAGATTAAAATAAAAGAAAGGAGAATTGAAACATCTATACTGGAATTAAGTAGTTTAATGCTATGTAACTGATTGTGTTTCCATCTTTTATCTTCATATGTAGTCAAAACAATGGGCCAAATCCTACACTCCTTTACTCAGTCCTACTTACCATTGAAGTGAATGTATATTACACACTCTGTGTTCAGAGTAGAGAATCAAGCATGTACCGTAGATGTGGAATTACTGATAGTGTGATATATAGGTTTTTTATCAAGACTGACTTTTGGGTGGCTGCATTACCAGCAAGTGATGAAACCATGCAAACTATCCCAAATACATGGTAATAAACCTTATGCTATACTGCACCATCATACATTCTCTGTATTCCATAAACTTTTTTAAAAGCTATTTTACAAATGTTTTATATTTAAAAAATTATGATGATTTTTAAAAAGTCTCTACTTAATAAACCAGGTGTGTTTTTTACAAGTCCTAGTGTAGCAGGCCCAGAAGGCTCATAAACCCTTAACATGAAGAAAAATAGCTGGACTTTACCTACCAACATTACAGCTTTAATATCTGATTTTTTTAGGTTCTTCCAGGACTATAAGGAAATATTGTGTGTTACACTGACATTGTCTTCCCAGTGGGTTAAAGCTCCTTTCTTAACCCTTCAGCCTAATGATAAAATATGTTTGATTTGATTAGAAAACTTGTCAGTGGTCTAGGATTAAATCTCCACTCTCCTGAATTTGTAGCAAATGTCATACAAACTTGTCTGTGTGTGTATCTGTACATGTGAATGGGCACATGGAGCAGAATTCGCATTCTCCACACCTCTGAGGGCACTTGTACCACAAGGAGGATTCATATCTAGGGGAAAAGAAATCATCGGTACTGACACCACTCCGTTCCATAGGCTCTGTAGGGTAAAGGCAGCTGCAGGTTCCCAATATTTGGAGACTGAATGCCTCAAAGGAGTAGTAGGTCTTTCAACAAATTAGAATCCAACCCAAGTCAATCACAACCAAAAAGCGGTTATTCCTGTATGGCTGTTTGTAACTATGTGAATGAGTTAGTGGTCTAGGTCCAGCTCCTAGTGAGCAAGTGTCCACAAAAATCTTCATGCCAATTGTCAGCCTTGTTGACAGTGTCAAGAGAGAGGCCAGAGTTTGATTATGGAAAATTAATTACCCTTTCACTTCAAGTGGTCATCAGGGTTCTGGCAAAGCAGTGAGAGGAGGAATGCCCATTCTGCACCTCTTTGGAGATAAAGAGAGGGTTTTATTCTTCAGGGATGCCAGTATGTCAATTTCTACAAGCACTTAATTCGCTGCAAAAGAAAAAAATGGTATTTTTACAAACAAGCAAGAAGAATGACAGCAACACAATGTAAGTTGATATGTGCCCTGGAAGAAAAAGTGAGATTATGCTTTTGTTATGCAGTTGATAAAAGTTATTCAATATCAGTTCTAAAGTATTAAAAAGGTACTCCTCTTGGTATAAAACTGTGTGATGTTTTAAATGTTATCAGTCTTGGTTCCCTCCCTGTGCAATATGTGAAGATGGAGAATATGATTCCAGTAAATATGAGTAAACCCAAAAAGTAGTAGCTCAGGGGAAATTCTCCATTTTCCTGTCTTGTATATCAGGTTATGATTATTTTCTTTACCTACAAGTTGCAGTTTCAGGCATCAGCATGTTCACCCAGAATAACTGAGGAATTTAGCTCTAGCACAGAATTAGTAAATTACAGTAGAAATAACCAAGTGAGATCCATAGGTGAATTCTGTAAAATAAGAGAAAAAGATTTAAAATCAGGCAAGATTATTAAAATCAAGAAACTTAGTTAAGGTCATTTACAGGCCAGCAGACTGCTATCGAGATGCAAGCAGCACATGACGATGACTATAAAAGAGAGTTCTAGTGGGTAGTAACTGTGACTATTAGTCAAATTTTAAGATAATCAAGTCTTCAACTGGAAATCTGAAAAAAACGGAGATGGAAAGCCATATCATATTTTCCCAAACATGTGGTATGAGGATTGTGCACAAAACATTTTACAGAAAAAGATTACACTGTATGATCCATCTTGCTGCATACTGTCCTTATGAAAAAGAAATCTGAAGGGGAGGGGACAATCTGATAACATCTCTCCAAAGCACTTTAAATGTTTTTTTCAAGTGTATATTTCAGACACTAGACTGCACAGTTGGTGACTTTCACCAGCAGAGTGGCTATAGCCTCTGGCCCTCAGTCCTACATAGATAAAACTTACTGAAGTAAGCAAGATTCTTGCCTGAGTAAGAGCTGTTAAAGGCTCATAATGGGGTCACATATTTTGTATTTGGAGATTTTAACAGCAGAATCCAGCCCTTGCACTGATTAGTATGCTGTATGAATTCTCAGTCTGAGAGCAAATTTTTCTCAAAATCTTGCAGAGATGCTCCCTTCTTTTTGAGGTACTGGTATAAGAAGACAAAATATGTTTTTCTTACATTTCCATCATTCTTCTCTTCTTATTCCTAAAACCTCATTACAGGTTTGTGTATTCAAGCCTTTATATCTTGCTGCCTCCCTTTTATACCAGTGTTCATTTTCAAATCATCCTTGGCTGCATTTTAGACTCCTCTGCTCTTTCCCAAAAAGGCATCTGCAAGCTACACAAACATTAAATTACTTCAATTTTCAGCTCAATCACTTCTTCTGATATGTTTCAGGAACATGGCATTCCAACTGACATGGGTTATGCGGTGGCTCCGCACCATTCCGGGGTTTACCCTGTACATGTTCAACTTTATGAGGCTTGGAAAAAGGTCTGGAATATCAAAATCACAAGCACAGAAGAATATCCACATCTAAAACCTGCACGGTACAGACGGGGTTTCATCCACAAAAATATTATGGTGAGCTGCTTTTGTGATTTTATGTTCAAACTTTACTGTTCCAGCTTTTCATCACTGTTTTTAAAGAACAAAACAAAAAGGGTAAAAAGCACAGCATCCTGAAAGTTCACATTGTGAGAAGCACATATTGCTGTGTATAAATAGCAAGTTACATTTGACATTAACCTGCTAATTAAAATCAGCATGTCTAAGCTTCTTGCTGGCATCCACCATACTGCTGATGAAAACAGCACAACTTCTGACATTAGGGCCTGTTCATTACTGTCTTGATACTGATTTAAACATCTGAAGGAAAATGTCAGTATAGTAAAGTACTTTACAACAGCTGACAATCTGACCAGTAATACTTTGGTGAGTGTTAATTAGTGAGATTTTCAGCTGGTTGTAAATTGGCGTAGTTCACTGACTGTGAAGGAGTTATGCCAACATACACCAATTGAAAATCTGGCTTTTCATCCTCAGAGAGTAAAGTTCTACTTAAATTGTATGAAATGGCCCTCACTTTGCAGCATTCTCACATATACTACCAATGTGCCTCTTACTATGGCTCAAACCCTGAGCTAAGCTCTTGGCCCAAGTTGCAAGGCCAGGCAGATGCCCAAACGGCTGGAGGGAAGAAAGCACCCTTTCAGGTGGAATTGTTTCATGAAAGCAACTCTAGTCCAAATCACCCAGTTCTCCCATTGTACTCCCTATAACTCATATTGACAGATACTGACTGCAACACTTGCCTGATGGTGGCTTTTTATTACTGAGACAAAATTCTTGTTAACACCAGGTAGGTCTTTTAGGCAGTAATAATCAAGGGACAGGGTGTTTCCTGGCTGTTTCATATTTGTGAATCCCTGTACAGATCGTCTCATTAATAATGTCAGTGAAATGTTTTAAAACAACTTTTAAAAAAATACTTTAGAGCAATTTTTGTGTCTTGTGTCACATATGGGTTTGTGAGAGAGATCATGAATGTTCACACCACATCATGCTTTGAGCCGTATTGACTGCTTTCAAAGGAGTATGCCCGGTGCGTTAACTCCAGCTAATACCTTCATTTTGCTTATACCGTAAATTTGGAATTGTCTTGAAGAATTATCCTGAATAGCATTATTTGGACAAAATAATAATACTCCAAAATTTAATGAATCTTGATTTGAGAGAAGCCTGTTAAGAGGATCTATGGCTTTTAAAAATAACACACCATGCATATTCAGGCTAAAGCTTAGTTTCATGAAAGCATTAGCTCTAAGTAAACTAATAGGTTTTGTGACATGGTCAATCCTGATGGCTATAGGAGAGTAGTCCTATTTGAATGCTGGGTAGTGGGTAGCACTGCTAAAGCCCCTTCCTCAAGCCTAAGGGGAGGAAGCACTAGGCCCAGGTCCCACTAAGTACAGGGGGAGAAAGAAATGAGATAACAGGGGTGGGTGGGCGGGTCAGAAGTTCAAAACGAGGAATTCAGAAGGGGACACCAAGCAGAGAACCCCAGACAGAACTCACTGTTCCCGGAAGGTGTCGAGGGAGCCAGCGGATGCTGCCCAGAGAAACTCTGCCCGGAGACATGATCAGACAAGGGACCAGAAATAGGCTCCACAGTCGCAGAATCCCCGCTCAGCCAATCTCCTCCCTCTGGTCTTATAGATAGCTACTTTAGCAAGCACCAGGAGGAGGTTGGCGTGGAGGTCCCGTGGCTTTGTGGGACCACGGAGAGGGAGTGCATAGAAAAACAAGTGTGGGGAAAAGTGCAGCCAGAGGTTCTGGAGGGGCTGCAAGCTGGCACACTCAGTGTAGGCATGCGGCAGGGTCTCTCTCACGCCACAAAAGGGGCAGGTATTGGGGCAAGGAGTGAACTGTGCCAAGTACGTGCCCATGCTCACGGCTCCATGAAGGAGCCACCAACTAATGTCCCTGGCAGGCCCCAGGGTTAAGATGGAACAGATGCTGGCCCACCGGGGTTCTCACCCTCCACTGGTAATATTAGGTCCTGCCATTTTGTATCTTGGTGGGACACGTGGGCGAGGATATGGATGGTATGGAACACGAGCATGTACAGTTGGTCCCTGGGCATGCTTTGAAAGTGAGCTGGCAGCAGATCCAGCAGCCAGCTCGGTGCCTGAGGAGGAGGTGGCTGTGAGGGCTTGTGGGGCTGGGGCCCAATCAAAAGCTCCAGAGGACTGGGGCGGGAGGGAAGGGGTAGCTCCCTCTTGCAGGATTCTCTCGAGTATAGGAGAGTAGTAGAAGGTGTATATATTAGCCCCAGGCTCAGTAAATCCTTGTTCCCTGGGTAATTAGCCAGGGTTACTCCAGGTTAATTAAATCACTTGAAGCCAATCCAGGAAACTGCTACCCCGCTTAAAAGCCTCCTTCTCAGGCAGGTAGGGGCAGCTAAAAGGGAGTTGGGAGAGGAAGTGGAGCGGAGCAGAGCAGAGTTGCTAGTGTTTTGGACAGAGTGATTTGTAAGTGTTTGGGAGAACTCCACCCTGGCAGGGACCAGGGCTTTTAGGCACCACGGCCTGAAGGAAGACCCTGCCACTCAAAGAACTGAGTAAGGGAGTTTCGGTGGGGCAATGTCACCCAAACAATGGGGGGATTGCAGAGACTAAAACCCCCCTCAGGGAGACCATGAACGAGACTCCCCAGTCTCCAGGAGCAGACTGGGAGCAGTGGGGCCAAGGACAGATGACCCAAGGAAGGGAGTAGCTCTCCTGGACTCAGTTGTTGGAGGCTGCTACACATAGGGTCCCTAGATTAGGGCCTGAGATAAAGGGTGGGACCAGGCCTCCCTTCACCCCCATCTTAGGGAAATTGGGGCTGAAGAAACTAGATAACAAGCCACGTAAGAGAAGCGTGGGACCTGCAGTGGCATACTCGTCCTTGCTTCACCACATTTTTTTAGATCTCCTCAGGGAGAGCATCTGAATAGGGTTGATTGATTCTGAGACCTCTCCAAATAACTCTGTTCATAAATTTTGATAAAAATGTATCATTTGAAGATACACATTGGAAAAGATTTAACATAAGCTTTGAGAAACAGAACAGCAAAAATCAATGTACCAAGAACAATCAGTCTAAGACCACCTGTCTCAAAAATCTCAGGCTTTCCATTCTCCAGCACAAACACGTTAATTTTCTGCATCTGTGGGCTTATAGTGATGAACATGTCCAGTAATAAAGACATTGTATAAGATTTCCCCTCATGGAAACGTTTTTCAAGCATCTGACAAAGTGGAATCTCTCCCACGAAAGCTCATGCAATACATACATACAATACAGTCTCTGCGCCAAAGAATCAATGGACACAAATCTGACATCAGAAATTGCAACACTGCAAAACCTGTAGGGGAACACTTCAATCTCCCTGCTCACTCCCTTGACGACTTAATAGCTGTGTTGAAACAGATGAATAACAAATCACAGCTTCAAAGAGAGACTGCAGAACTCGAACTTATATGCAAATTTGACTCAGTTGTCCTGGGGTTAAACAGGGACTATGGATTTTTCTCGCATTACAACAAGTGATTTGACCTCCCCCTCCTCTATGTGCTGTTCCCCAGTGTTTTGAATCCTAACACCTATTTTGATTTGCTGTTACAGCCTGACCTGATGCTATGTCATACACTCCCCTGCATTTAATTTCCTCCCACTCTGTAACTTTCCTATCTTCAAAGCGTCTGACGAAGTGGGATTTTCTCCCACGAAAGCTCATGCGATAAATAAATCTGTTAGTCTTTAAAAGTGCCACAGGACTCTGTTGTCTTTCTACAATAGACTAACACGGCTACCCTTTTGGAATTTGCAATACATTTGTTAGTCTTTAAAAGTGCCACAAGATTCCTTGTTTGTTTTGCTGAATTAAACTAACATGGCTACCCCTTTGGAACTTACTCAAAGGAGCTGTTCCCTATGCGTGTTTAGAGTCATGTGCTTATTTTAGTGACAATAAATAAGTTTGTACTACTTTTTATTACCATTAGTCTTGCAGATCTCTCACAAATGAGAGACTGAGCTGGATTCTATTGTAGCTTATGCATCAACAACAAAAATAACTGCATTTTAATGCAGAATCATTATTGTCAATGATGCGTGAGCAAGAAATAACCAATTTAACTTTCAAATTCTATGCTGAGTTTGCAGGACTGGCACTAAAGAAAACCTACTTTTAAAAGGAAACTGAACAGATTTGGACAACACTCAATAAATAATAAACACACTAAGCTATTTTTATAAAGTCACTTTTCAGATTACAACTTCACTTCATGGACTAAAAAAGGTTTGGTGAACAGCCTTAAAATCCATTTAGATTAGCTATCAACTATACAGAGAGAATTTTGGACACTGAATTACATCTGTTTTGTTGACAGAAGTCTCTGAGTTTTAAAAAAAAATCATGACTTTAGGGGGAAAATTGTCTTAATAGAATATCACTGGTTTGATTTTGTTCAAAAATGCATTATATGCTGATCTCTCAATGTGTTGGCTTACCTAGGCCTTGGTGAATTGTCAGTCTAACTACTGATTTCAGTAAAAGATGCCATGCCAAATTTATAGAATGGTTTGGATGGTAGAAAGTAAAAGGTAAAGTTATAAAAGTTCATTTGTGTTAAATGCATTAGTTTACAAAAGAATGAGCCATTTTGTTTTGACATTTTCCTTGATCATCCTGTTTTCATTCAGGTCCTTCCTAGGCAAACCTGTGGTCTGTTCACTCACACAATTTTCTATAAGGAGTATCCTGGCGGTCCAAAAGAACTAGACAAGAGTATCCAAGGAGGGGAATTATTTTTCACAGTTGTTCTTAATCCAGTAAGTACTACCACCTGCTTTTGAAATGATTAACCAAAAATTAATAAAGAGCAATTTGCTGTTGAGCTACGTCTCTCGGGGAATATTGATTTGTCACAGTTCAGAGCAGTCTGGTTTAGTTCCTTATCGAATATGTTTGAGCTCTAATACTGTGCAGATATACTATAAAATTTAATAATTTGATGCTGGCTTCTATTTTATCTGGCTTATAGTTAATGTGATGACTGAAGCTAAGCTTCTGTTCTTTTTTGTTTTGCTTTTCTTTGGGGTTTTTTTTTGTTTTTGTTTTTTTGGTTTTTTACATTCAGCAATAATTAGGATTTAATTTCTTAAAGTATTAAGAATTCTTATTGCTAATGCTGCAACAAATACCTTAGGTGACATCCATAAGAACTGATATCCTACTCTTAAGACTTCTGAATCATAAATGTTAGAAATAGGACTATCAAATGATTTTTAAAAAATCACAATTAATCATGAAAATAAAAATAAAGGTCATGATTCATTGCATTGTTAAACAACAATACAATGCCAATTTAAATTTATTATAAATATTTTGGATGGTTTTCTACATTTTCAAATATATTGATTTCAATTACAACAAAGAATACAAAGTGTACGGTGCTCACTTTATAGTATTATTTTTATTACAAATATTTGCATTGTAAAAGATAAAAGAAATAGTCATTTTGCATTCTCCTCATCCTAATGAAATCTGTATTGTGAAAGTGCAACTTACAAATGTAGAATTATTATTATTATTTTTTATTTAGCTTCACTCAAAAATTAACCAGTGTAGAACTTTAGAGTCAAAGCATGAAAGGGTATAGGAATGTTTAGCATATCTGATACACAGAAATACCTTGCAGCATCAGCTATAAGAATGCCACGTGAGTGAACACCTTCTCTCACTTTCAGTGACATTATAAATAAGAAGCAGGCAGAATTATCACCCATAAATGTAAACAAACTTGTTTGTCTTAGCAATTGGCTACCAAGAAATAGGACTGAGTGGACTTGTATGAGGTGAATTGAAAAATACTATTTCTTTTCTTTACATTTATACAGTCCAATTAATTGTGATTACTTTTTAAAATCTATTCAATTTGTTCTGCCTTAATTGCATGCATTAACTGCGATTAATTGACAGCTCTAGTTAGAAACATTTATTGGTTTCGGAAAGTCACAAATAAGTAGGGCCCTACCAAATTCATGGAATGTTACTGACCATGGAACCTGGTCTCCTTTGTGAAATCTAGCTATTGGGGGGGAGGGGGGAGGTGTGATGCTTGCATAGCGAGGAAAGGATTGTTACTTTTGGGGGGAGCAGTGCTGGCATTATGGGTAGGCAACACGGTCAGGGGGCATCATAGTCACACACAGGGAGGCCCAAGCGCCAGGCCCAGAGCCAGGGAGAGGCAGGGCTGGAGATGTCCCAGTCTGGGGCTCCCACCATGTGCTGGGCTCCAGCTGCTAGTCCCAGCTGGCTGAGGAAGGACAAGACTTTCTCTTGCCTAGCATAGGTTGATCCCCGGACCAGATCAGACCCCTCTTGGGGAACTCTTTCCAGCTGAAGGAAGATTCGCAGCTGCTGGCCAGGCGCCCAGCTCTAAAGGCAGCAGCACCACCTCCAGCCGCAGCACAGAAGTCAGGATGACATGGTATAGTATTGCCACCTCTGCTTCTGCACTGCTACTGGTATTGTGACTGCCTTCGGAGCTGGGTGCCCAGCCAGCAACCATTCCCTCCAGCCACGCAGCTCTGAAGGCAGTGCAGAAATCAGGATGGTGTACTACAACTCCCCCTACAATCGTCTTGTGACCCACCCACAACTTCCTTTTGAGTTGGGTTATGCCATTATGAAACTTCAGCTTTATATACGTGAAACTGTGAAACTTTAAGATTTTTAAAATCCTGTGACTGTGAAATTTACCAAAATGGAATGTGAATTTGATAGGCCCTCCAAACAAGTGACTTTTTCAATGCTTTTTGAGAATTTCTCATTTACTGATTCATAGGCACTGATCACTGTACTTCAAAGTAAAGGTCCAGTTAAATAGATCATACAATTGATCAGTCTCTTTACCCTCTTATTTATCCATGCTGGAGAAAGAATGGAACAGCTGGGCTATTAAACTGCAGAATGGTGAAGATTAGCATAATACAGCACAGTACTTTTGAAACTGGCTTGGATTAGGTCAGACTCGTCAAGAATTGACTTGAGACTCCTATACTGTAATTTTGGCCCCAAGGTCCAGGTGATTTTGAATTTAAAGGCAAGCTGTTTATAAAAGCGAGGCTGCATTTGCAACATATAAATAAGATTTAGTATGATGACTTTACACTGACAGTTAACCACTAACTCTGGGATTTTCAAAGGTGCTTAAATGAGTAGAACATCTATTTCCTTTCAGAGCATTTGAATAGCCCAATCTAAATATTACTGTGCCTTCATTTAATAAACAAAATATCTGTCGGATTTCAGTGGAAAGAAGTGTCTGTAAGCAGCTTTGGGCAGTTTGACTCACAATTGGCAATTGGTTCTTTTTCAAGGCTTAAATTCTTTTACACTTCATTTTTAATTGTTTGGGTTTCTTGTGGTTTTTATAATGTTAGATGTTACACAGTGAGCATACGAAAGAATAACACACATCCTCCACAAAGCTGCATTCGCCCTAGTTCAGGAGGCCTGTAGGAGTCACTCTATTATTCATATTAGACAATGGCAGCAGGTACAAATAGAACAATGCACCTTTTCAGGTCAGGTAAATTAATAAGGTGAGATGGGGATGACACTGGGTGGGAGGCTTCAGTGGAAACCTGGGTGCTTTAGAAAGTTCCTGCAGCACTTCTAAGGCTATGTACACACGAGAAAACTTGTCCCGCAATAAGTTATTGCGGGACAAGGAAAGCGCTATAAATATAGCGCTTTCTCGTGTACACACGTGCTGTTTCTTTCGCAAAGGAGCATTCAC
>ML685791.1:10879331-10896949 GCA_007922175.1 Pelusios castaneus
GTCAATTTCACTGCTCAGCTAGAGCAGTGAAATTGACACATTTGACAGCTCCAATGTCCCAGAGTGGCCTCCATTGGCACTCTGGGACATTTCTGGAGGCTGTCTATTGCGCAAAATAAGTACACACGAGCATTACCGCAGAACAGCTGTTCCGCAATAATGCTACCACTCTGGTTTTGAGTGGTTTAACTGTTGTGCGGCAAGAGGGTGTTGCCGCACAACAGAGAAATGGATCGTGTGTACTCAATTGGCTTTATTGCGTGGTAAGGAGCCTTACCACGCAATAAAGTGATCGTGTGTACATAGAGGTGCAGGAGGGCTCAAACACTGCCCTGCTTTGTCAGGATATGGAACAAAGCTCCTCGAAGGCCGTTCTCTAGTTCAACAAATGGGACTGGAAGCAAAAGATACAGCAGCAAAAAATTGGAGTCAGGTTGTGAACTACACCCCACGATTAGAAAGAGAGAGAGACATAAATTAGCTGACAGGATCTCTTCCGATACCGACAGCAGTGTGGTAGCAAAGCTTTATGTGGGCTGGTTGCCTGAATTATGAATCTAGCCAAAAGTAAGAGAGGTTCCTGAGCAGGATTTGTTACTTCTGGGTGTGGGAGGATAACGTGGCAAAGTCTGAAGCAGCACTTTCTGACTGGCACTTGGGGAGGCGGAACATTCATCTTCCCCACCTTGAGTTATTTTCCTGGGAGCATCCTGGTTTATTCAGCTCAATGCTTGTTGCAGTGGTGCCATGTCATTCACTTTGGAGAAGGAAAGCTTGCCTAGAAGAGAAATTTATTTACTGTTTAGGTTGGAAAAAAATCTCTTATTTCGGCTTGCCATTTGAACTCTTAGGTTTGGCAATCGTAGCATTAACCATTGAGGCGGAGTTATTTGATATAGCCAATTCTTTCGCTTCACTTCTCCAGGCCTTTCCCGACCAGCCTGTCAGTGGGTTGATGCAGTCAGCCCTCACCTGCTGGAATATCTGCACTTGGTATCCACTCTACTTCTGCTCTCTAGTATTTAAAAACCCTTTGCTACTCCTAGCTAAGTAAGCTTACAGCTACATATTGCACAGATGGGGGTATCTGATTTAAAAAAATCTGGCTTTTGTGTACATTACTTGACATCTTGCCTAGCACGAATGCTCTGCAATGTTGCGTAGGAGACCTTTTAGTTCTAATCCTATCAGCTCATTCCCTGTGATTTAAATTAATACAGCAACACCATGCCAGCGAGCATGTGGTGTATACTTATCAGACCTCTTAAACAAGACAAGGGTGATCCTGTGCTGTATTTGGATGTGAGACTTTTGAGGAAACAGACCATAAAACATGTGTTCCTTCTCTATACTACGATACAGCTGCTGTTCCATTGTGAATAGAACCTGTTTCTGCAATTCTGCTTGCATTCGCTACCACTTTTTGTTAGTTTGTTAATATTCTATCCCTTTTTTCCAATTGTCTTTAAAGAAATTACTGTATATAAAAATTACCTTAATATTGAGGGATTTCACTTTAAGGCTGAGTCTTTAATTGTACAAAATTTGAAATTAAGATTCCCTCCATGTCCTGAATTGTGCCTTCTTTTGAGTTTTATTATTTTTTTATTTGAGTTACTGTAGACCCCAGTTGGCGTTTAGGGCCCCATTGTGTGAGGCACTTACGGCTTTGCCCCAAAGAGCTTACAAACTATATATATATTGCATCACAACAGCTGATGTATAAAATTGATAAATGGGGGACAAACAAGATAAACAGAGGAAAAAAACTTTTAGTGTAGTACATACCTGCCTAACAGTTGTTGACTGATAGTACAATAGTGTCTTTATATGAGTGACAATATAATCTTTCATTCATAATCACACAATTCTAAGCAATCAGACATATTATTCAGCATACAATATAATCTAAAATAATAGGAGTTAAATGCACTCTTTTTTGTAATTGCATAGGCACACAAACCACATGCCAACATTTTGCCATGACAAATTGCAGGTATAGATTTAAGGGCCGCCTTTGAAAAGACGGACTGTAAGTTTTAAAACGTATTTTAAAATAATAGTTCCTAAAGCTGTTAGCCTTTAGACTGACAGATAGCTAATTTTTAAAAAGTCGGCTTGTCATACACATTTTTAGAAGTGTTAAATGTATTTATATAATACATTGCAAGTCTTACAAATATGTTATATTTGTATAAATAAACACTTCAAAAGGTAAAGTACATGTTTTCACATATTTCCATGATCACAACATGTCATATTTTATTTCACAAACTTTCACATCTTTACAATAAAGTAGTTAGATTTTATTTTTGAGGAAATAATTTATCCAGCCTACTAGAAGAAACAAAACCTCCATTGGGAGGAATTTTCTTTATATCACTTGTCCATAGATACAAAACACATTAAGAGGAACCCCTACAAAGGAACCATTACACTGTCATGTAAATAATTCTCTTCTTTAAAAAATATGGTTAAAGAAATACTTGCACAGTTCACAGAAATTTTTTGATAAGGTGAACTTAAAATTAAATTTAAGACCTAACTATGATTTCACTTATGTTGTTGATTTAACATGGACTATTAACATTATGAGAATATAGTCTTTTGTGGTTTAAAGTTATTAACCTGGTTCTGTAGGAACTGCATAAGAGTACTTCACATTCAAGTCAATGCCCATAAAAATCAGCCCCAAAATGTTCTTTGTGGTCTGGTTATACGGTGGTAGCTTTTTACCAGAGAGGTTTTCTTCCTTTAATAGGCTGGAAACAACCACACAACCACAAAAAACAGTATCTTATGTGAATCTGTAAGCTTTTGACATGAGAACCTGTATTAGTGCCATTTTCCCATGGCATTCTCAGCCCTGCAGGTAAGAAAAGCATCAGTCTACACAGGAAATCCTGCCCTGCCAACGATCTCTGCTAGTTATTTTTTATATGAGACATAAGAGCTGATGTTCCAAAGTAGCTAATCTTGTGGTCTGCAAACCTTTGTATTTATTTTATATCGATTTATATTCTCAGACTGCTGGTTGAATTGTGATCTGATAGTGGCTGTAAAATGACCTAGGCAGCAATGCCCGTTACGTTTATAAAGCATTGAGTGCCTAAGTGCTACCTAACTGTGAAAGAAGACGGAATGTTTTTATAACACCTTGCCTATGGTTTAATAATACTTTAGATTTCTATGGCATTTTTTCTTGAAGATCAAAAAGCACCAGATTCTCATTACTGTTAACAGCTAAGGATCTACTACAGTGTTTCATAAAAATTAATGAATCAAGCCTCACAACAGTCCTGTATTATTAGTGTACAAATATTATTTTCCTCATTTTACAGATCAGGAAACTGAGACGCACAGAGATTTTATGACTTGCCCAAAGCCAAATGGCAGAACTAGGAAGAGCCCTCATAGACTCATAGGTTATGTCTACACTTGCAAGTTAGTTCGAATTAAGGAAGCTTAATTCAAACTAACTTAAGCCTTGGCCACACCAGGCTTTCATTAGTTCAAATTAAGGGCTTCCTTAATTTGAACTAATAAATTCGATTGCTTAGTTCAAACTAACCCTAAATTCGAAATAGTTGGTTCAAATTAAGTCAATGTGGCCATATTAGTTTGAACTAACTGTTTACTTTGAACTAATCGGCAGATTGACCTTTCATGCAACTGACTAATTTGAACTAAGCAAGTGCCCTGCATGGACATGGCTAGTTCGAACTAGCATTCTAGTGGGACCACTAATTAGTTTGAATTAGTTTTAACTAATTAACTAATTGACTAATTCGAACTAGCTTTTCTAAGTGTAGACATAGCCATAGACTTTAAGGTCAGAAGGGACCAGTACGATCATCTAGTCTGACCTCCTGCAAAATGCAGGCCTCAAAAGCTCCCCCACCCACTCCAGCAATAGGACACCAACCTATGACTGAGTTTTTACCTCCTTGGACTTTAAGATACAGAAAATTCACCGGTAGGTGAGCCATGCCCTATGCTACAGAGGAAGGTGAAAAGCCCCCAGACCCCAAGCCAATCTGCCCTGGGGGAAAATTCCTTCCCAACCCCAAATATGGCGATCAGTTAAATCCTGAGCACGTGGACAAGTCTCAACAGCCTGTTACCCAAGAAACAATTCTCTGTAATAACTCAGAACCCATCCTATGTACCCTCCCTTCTTAGACCACTTGTATATCCACCACCTGTAGCCAAAGATCAGTCAATTTGAAAATAGGCTATCTGATCATACCATCCCCTCCATAAATTTATTAAGCTCAGTTTTGAAAGCAGTTATGGTTTTTGCCCCCACAACTCCCCTTGGAAGGCTATTCCAGAACTTTACTCCTCTAATGGTTAGAAACCTGCATCTAATTTCAAGCCTAAATTACTTGATGGACAGTTTATAAACATTTGTTCTGGTGTCCACATTGGTGCTGTACTCAAATAATTCCTCTCCCTCCCTGATATTAATCTCTCTGATGTATTTATAGAGAGCAATCATATCCCCCCTCAACCTTCTTTTGGTTAGGCTAAACAAGCCAAGCTTCTTGAGTCTCCACTGATAGGGGAGGTTTTCCACTCCACAGACCATCCTTGTAGCCCTTCTCTGCACCTGTTCCAATTTGAATTCATCCTTTTTAAACATGGGAGACCAGAACTGCATGCAATATTCCAGATGAGGTCTCACCAGAGCCTTGTACAGCAGCACTAACACTTCCCTGTGTCTACTTACCTCTCCTGATACATCCTAGAACCGCATTATTAAATGTCATCCTATTTCTGATACTCCAGTTTAAAAGGTCACCCAGATCTTTCTGTATAGCATCCTCATCCTTCTCTGTATTGGCAATACCTCCCAACTTGGTGTCATCCACAAACTTTATTAGCACATTCCCACTTTTTGTGCCAAGGTCAGTAACAAAAAGGTTAAATAAGATCAGTCCCAAGACCGATCCCTGAGGGACTCCACTGGTAACCTCCCTCCAGCTTGACAGTCTACCCTTCACTATGACCCGCTGTTGCCTCCCTTTTAACCAGTTCCTTATCCACCATACTATATTCATATTAATCCCCATCTTCTGTAACTTAACTAATAACTCCCTATGTGGAGCTGTATTAAATGCCTTATGATTTATATTTTTACTTATATGTAAGATAAATGCGGTGGCAGTTGTCATTAGCCATCTATCTAACTGTAAACTTTATTTAGTCATTGGTCTCCAGTATCTGAGGATTACTCCCATTTACTCTCCTCTTTGTCCTTTTATATAGCAGTGGCTGCAGGTGGGACCACATAGACTAGATCCTCCTCTTTGTTTTCAGCTGCTTTAACAGGTTTACAATCCCCTCCTTACAAAGAAGAGCCTTGATTCTATGGAAATAGCTGGGAACAGGAGGAGATGCAAGCACCATATGATCTGCAAGTAATCAATTCATAAGCCACAGTATGAGAATCACTGATGTGAGGCACTGTGAACCTACAGAACATACCAAAAGGAAGGACTGAATTCAGATGTTTTTGTCCTCTAACTCTGTTTAAGAGGTCAGACGGTAAACATTTAAGGGTCCATCCTTAACCATTTGCACCTCACAAGGTAAGGTAATACCATGAAAGCAGCAAAATGTGGCCTTAAGGAATTCTTAGGGAAGAAAATGTTATTGTTTCTTTTTTTAAAAGAAACATGTATTTAATCTGAATTAATTTAACCAAAAACATTTTTTAAAATCCCAAATAATTCCATAAAATCTAAATAAACTAGTGCAATATCTAGACACACTGTGTCTGTAATGGCATCAAAAATGTTTCAGTCGAGTATCTGTGCCTGATAAAATCATTAGACCTGTCAGTGGAAACTTGACTCATCCATCTTTGTCCACAGTATTAAATGAATATTCTGGATTAATAGAAATAGGTTTCTGTTCAGTGTCTCAAAGAATGAAATGATACCGATCTCCTTAGGGTATCTTGTGAAGGATGAAAAAAATGAGCATTTAAGTTTTGAATTATATATAACCATCAGGTAGATATAGTACATTGCCATCAGCAGTATAATTTCTTGTAGGGTTTACTAATAAAACATGACAAGAAGACACTGTTACTTGCCATGGGCCAGTTTGAGAGTAATTAGAACCAAGGGCCAAGCAGAATTGAACATACAAACACACCTTTATATAAATCTGTGACCATTTCTCTCTGCCTCCTGCTGTTTGTTTCTCTTGCTCACGTATAAAACATTGTGGATATTATGGACATGCTAACCTATGTCCATCATAGTCAGTTGATGTGGAGCACATGCGACAGGACTGTTTGTATATGTAAGTGGGGGAGTTTAAATGGAGAGAGCACCTGTTGTAGATTTTCCAGATCAAACACAATGAATTCCTCAAAGCCTATTCTGAGCTTATATTACAAGCCAAGAGAACATTCCTATCAGCCTCCACTGTAGCTGCCAAATCCTGCTGCAGGAGCTATCCAAGTGATAATGTACTTCATCAATCTTGAGTGCCTACAACCTTCATCACAACAGAGCACCCAGCACTGTGAAGAACTGTCATCCTACTTTGCTGAAAAGATCATGCACATTCAGAAAGCCTTCTTAAGCAGCTTGTATCTGCTCCACCAATAGCCACCAACTGACAGTCTACCTGCATTCCTCAGTTCAGAACCGCCACTCATCAAATAATTCTGGAGTCTTGACCCAAGACTTGTGAATCTGACTCTTCCTGGCTGGTGAAAAAAGGTCATGAACAGGAACCACTCCTGCTCTAAAATAAACTATACCTCCCTCAGAGAGAGAATCTTTTCATTCTCCTTCAGATACACAATGGTCTGACTAATATTAGACATAGTGGTTCTGCCCAACTGCCAGGGTTCTGCCCAGTGTCAAACCTCTCATTACTGAGCAAGCTTGCAGAAAAGCTAGCCAAAGGCAACTACAACCTAATTTAACTGACACTAACTGTCTCTACCTAGCACAATCAGGATTCAGGCAAGGACGTGGAACTGTAGCTGTTTCAGTGACACTGATGGATGATATCCTTGTGTCCATGGAAGGAGGGCAGACAGCTAGTCCTCTCCTCCTGGACTTCTTTGCAGCATTTGTTACTATTGACCATGCAATACTGCTCTCTTGCCTGAAAGAGGTGGCAAAAGGTCAGGGTAATGAGCTAAAATAGATAGAGTCCTTCCTTTAGAAATGCACCTAATGAGTAGTAATGGGAAACTGCATCTCCACTGTTAGGGTCCTCCCTTGTGGAGTCCCACAAGAATCAATTCTCTCTCTAGGCCTTTTCAATATCCACAGCAACTTCACTAGGTGAACTGGTCAGACAACCTGGCCTCAAGTGCCAGCAATATGCAGATGATAGACAACTCTGCCTTCACCACATATGACCATACCACTACACCAAGATGGCCAAGCATTTGGATAAGATCAGCTCATGGATGAAGAAAAGTTGGCTGAAGCTGAACCTAAGCAAGACAAAAAGCATTTTGAAGGCTTTCATAGCCATAGTACAGCCTTTTTCAGTTTAAAGTACATACCAACAACTGGTCAATTCCATCTGTAGTTTATGAGCACTCCTGATTTCCTTACCGGTAGTAGGTTCTCACATAACAGTCTGTATAAGTAAAGTTTTCTGTCATCTGTCATTAGCAATGAGACTTCATCATATCCTATTCCATGATGACTTGGTCTCAGTTACTCATGCTCGTCACTTCTTGGCTAAATTACAGCAATGTGGTATAGCTGGGCATGAAACCTTCCCAGTTTAGGAAACTCCAAATGATACAGAACCTTGCAGTACATTCTCTTAGTTACACAGGCTACCATGTGACAATATCCAGAGGGGTAGCTGTGTTAGTCTGTGTACAGCAAAAACAACGAGAATCCTGTGGCACCTTAAAGAGTAACAAATTTCTTTGGGCATAAGCTTTTGTGAGCTCCAACCCCTTCATCAGAACCTGTGATGCCATCTAATGAAGTGGGTTGGAGCTCACGAGAGCTTATGCCTGAAGAAATTTGTTCGTCTTTAAGGTGCCATGGGACTGTCTTTGTTTAGGCTACCATGTGCATATCAAACCTGTCCTTCACTCTACACTGGTTTCCCATAAAATATCAAATCAAATTCAAAGTCTCAGCTGTTATCTTCAAGACTCTCCATGTGCTGGGTCCAGGATAGCCGAAAGATTACCTAAAGCTCTGGGATGAAAACAGTGGTCAATAATTTCACTCCTCTTGCACAGCAGAGCTCTCTATAATAAGGATAAAGATAGTCTGTGCAGGAGAACTTCTAAAGGGCAGGTCAGAGACTGTGAAAGGAACTCTTACCAGAACTAAGGACCATCAGAAATCTCTCCACTTCCTGCTCTAATTGCAAGGCATGTTTCTTTGATTTTTCCTTTTCTAACATAAATATGTAGCAACATATATATTAAAAAAAAATCCCTAAACCAAAGCAGGACTATCTACTTTTCCCCCTTGGGAGAAGATAACACCAGAAAGATATGTATTCACAGAAGTTGTTCATATATTATATTATGAGCCCAGTATAAGAACCTATAAAGAACAGAATAGAGCAGCTATATTACATTTTTTGTAATAAAGGATTTGTTTCTGGGCTGCCTAGAGCAGCTGTTGTCTGCTCAAGTCCACAAATTCATGCAGAGCCCAATGAGCAATGGAGCACTTGTTTGTAGAGATACTGGTGGTGGCTACAGAGTGGTAGGGAAATGTGTTCCATAGCCCTAACTTGCCTCTGAATCTGTGACGCCATCAGCTTTCCCGCTCAATTTCCTGAGGTAAATCATGAGGTTAGTTCCTGTGCATGCTGAAAAGTGGGTAGGAGTATGAGGTCGGTGTTTTGTAAAATAGATTGTGGTTTATTTATATGAATTTGATACAAATAGCTATTATGGACTACTGTTTGCATTTCAATAATGTCAGAGAAGGGTCACAGAGATGTTTCTAAGTGTGTGGTACAGATGTAAGTTTGTACATTAGGATATGAATAAATTGATGCTGGGTCTAGTTTTGCACTATTGAAGTAAATGGGAGTTTTTCCATTGTCTTCACTGGAGTTGGAACATAGGTGCTTATTCATTGTGCTTTAAGATATTGCGATGTATAAGGGACAGAGTGTAGAATAATCTCTTTTTTTTTAAAGCCTCATTTGGAATACTGTTTGCAATTACAGGTCACTATCTCAAAACTAGAGAATTAGAAGTAGAATTAGACACAGTTCAAGAAAACAGTGACAAGAAGAACCCTGTTTATGGAAAAATTCTAATTTGAAGAAAGAGTGAAACGGTTAGGATTGTTTATCTCTAAGAAAGGACATTTATAAAAGAGAACCTAATAAAAGTGTATAAAATAATGAATGGTCTAGAATATAGATCAGGAGGTTCTGTTTTCCCTGTCTCATAACACAAGAACAAGAAGACATTCAATTAAATTAAAAGATGGAAAAGTCAGTAATGAAAAAAGGAAATAATTTTTCATAGACTGTGGAACTCACTGCCCCTTGTTGTTGAGCCCAAGATTTTAGCAAGATTCAAAAAAGATTGGTCCATTAAAGCGATAACAAGAATGCTCCAAGTTATAACAGTTAATGCAACAGAAAAATTGGGTACAATATAAAATCTCATGATTCAGGTGTGAGGCCAATCTCTAATTTTTAGAGATTTAGATTAGACCTTCATGGAGGGAGACTATCGGACAGTTGTTCACTGCAAAATTTCTCTGAAGCATCTATTGCTGGCCATTGGTATAGATAAGATACTGGACTAGATGAATGGACCTGATCCAATATGGCAACTCCCATGCTGCTATCTTTATTTTTAGCATATGGAAATGCTTATATTTTTAAAAAATATAAATTTAAAAATAAAGTTCATATTTTCTTAGCAGATGAAACTTATTGAATTGTACTGTATTCACCTGCATCAGTTTCTCTTCCACAGAGTGGAATTTATTGCAGGTCAAGAACTTATTTCAGTTTTTGAATTCATTTGATTTACTTTTTAAATCCTGGAACCAGCAGCGGTACCTAGCAGAGATAAATATTCTAAAATCTGAGCCGCTTATTAGGCTCAATGATTCTTAATGTAAAACTTGATTGCTCAACAAGGACAAAATCCAGCCAAATGGCCAAGTCTCAGTACTTTCCAGAAAGCATTCCACACATGGCAGGATTGGCCCTAAAACAGTAACTACACAAATGAATAATTTAAATTGTTATGGATATATACCACTCAGGAGTATTGTCATCCTAGAAGATGTCCATCAGTCTTTACTGAGGAAATCACAGCTCAGGAAATCCTTTTAGATCCAAAAAGTGCACCACATGAACTTATATGTACTTCTTCAAAAGACATTGTCTATGTCTCTGGATCCAAAGAAGGAAGGAAAATGCACTGTGGAAAGACACTACAGTGAAAGTACTCAAGTGGTTGACTTCTCTACATTGAAAATAATACATAGCAGAGGTGTAGTCTGTGTTCTTACTACTGCACCACTGATTCAAAAAGTGAGATTATCCATGGTTTAGGCTCCACGTCTGATTCACCCTAAAATCACTATAATTTGCTGTGCCTTGAACTCTAAGTATTATTTTCCTTCAGTGTCCACTTTTCTCATTTTATAGTAAGTAGAGCTATTATTACGCTAATTGACTTGCAGCAAGGGAGAAATTACCATCTTTAGCACAAAAAATGAGAACATGTATTAGAGCTAGTGGATCCTGCTGTTTCTTAAATGTGGGCTTCATGACTAGTGAGGCTTTGGAACTACTGAGGCAGATATAAAAGCAACGGCTTTCAGGATCTGATCCTTTAACAGTCCATTAACTGTGTTGTGTAATACCGATGAACTAGATTGTGCCAGTTAGGCATAGTCCATGTTGTCCAGAAGGAGCACTGAGATGCAAGTGCCTCTCAGAACTCTTTGGTGTGCATGGAGCAGTACACTTCCTACTACAACCCCTTTATGAAACACAGCCTGCTCTCTTCTGCATGTTGGTTCCACTCTGCATGATAGTTCCACTTCACAGGATAGCCTCACCTCTTCCCCATCCCTTCCTGCCTGTTTAGGAATCCCTTATGCTTCCAATAATGCTAATGGCAGCATTTCTGAGCTCCCATGAATTTAGTAACAAAAATTCTATTTGGACCTTAGGTAGGATGGAGAAGATGGTAAAAAACCCTTTGCATCTCTCTCTGTCCCTCACCACACACCTATATAAGTGTCAGGCAGAATCTGGTGCAATGATTTTTGGCAAAATATAGCAAAAACCCCAAAACAAGTGGAAAATAAACAAGCAAAAGTACACTAAAAGGAAATATAGTTAAATGTAGCTTTCTAGTTTAAAAAAAAAACAACAAAATAAATGTGTAGAATATTCATTTTGATTCAGGTATGGTAATATATTGCTAATAAACCACACAATACAAAACAATATGATGATAAATTTAGCATGCCAACACTCAAATTATGGATGGTAATAATAAAACTTTGCACTCCTAAAGCACCTTTCATTTGATCTCAAAGCACTTCACAGGCATCAGTAAGTCAGCTCTCATCAAAATACCAGTGAGATTAATAGACATTAGATCCCATTTTAGACACTGGGAAACTGTGACAAAGGAGTTAAGTGACTTACCCAACGTCACAGAAATAGCATGTAGTAAAGCTATATATTTACAACTCAGATTTCTTGACTCTCAGTCCAGTTCTTCATCCACTAGACCTGAGATGTAATTGTATTTATTTTTATAAATGTTCCAGGAATCTAGTAGGTTTTTTGGAGAAAATACATCTGACTGTGTAAGTTAAATTAAACCAACTGGATCTATATCTTTACAAATAGACACGTCTGTGGCTGTTGTGAGACAATGCTATGCAACTTAAAAAAGAATGTCTCTTATCCCATTTTTTAAAATATATATATTCAAGTATAGACCTAATTCATTATTCTGACATTTTGGGAGACTAATAGAAGAACAACAGCTGTTACTGAGTCTCTGACTACCTGAAACTGAACTCTTCTGAGTAATATGGAGACAATATCAGCACTTCAAACACAATGTACACAATGCAAAATTAATTGGAAAAGAGGTGATCTGAGAGTTAAACATACACATGTGGCCTGTAAACATTTGTTCAGCAACTAAAATAACAGCAATATATTAAACATGTAATGCATCTGCTTCTAGCACCTAACAGCGATAGACTAATTAACCATCAATCATATTTTTAAAGTGCTGATTTTACTGTATTGAATTATAAAGTCTTAAATTCTTCCTTGGGATACTAATGCACAATATATTATGTGAATTTAAGGGCAAAAATGTGCCTATGACAAAAATATGTAAGTGAATGATTTAATAATATGAAATTTAAGTTGAATTGCTCAAACGTAGTTTGCCTCAATCAGATATAAATAGTGCCTAATCCAGGAGAAATGTGTGCCCAGCAGCCTTTTCCTTTATGACAAATCTAAAATGTAAAAACAGCAAGAACTTTGCTATACATTTTATTTGCTGCTTATTCCTGTGTTGATACTTTGTCAGTCAGGTCCAACAGTCCTGTATGTAACTAATTCCTACTGAAGTCAATGGAAGTTATTTATGCATACCAATGTCAGAAAAGGAGAATGGTGGGGCATAAACAAGACCTGTGCAAAATATTTGTATCAAAACTTGAATATGCTCAAACTGATCTTGAGTTTGAGGTTTGGTATGTTTTAAAGACCTGAGAGGAGGATGTTTGTGCAGTGGGGAAATCCAAAAACCCCATCACTTCCCAAGACTTTCTCTGTCTCTCACTCTATCAGTTATTCACAATAATTGAACAAGTCCTAGAACTTACACTACTTATCATGGTGAGCCTAATAAACTTCTCTATGATGTTCCTTGGTGGTCCCTTCTCTTTTCTGAAGGGAGAGGATATTTGAGGCCAGAAAGAGGAAACCGAGCACAGAAGGATAAGGAGTTGCTCACATATACATCCCTAAAAACAACCACATTGAGAAGTTTCCAAAGTCTGTTGAGTGGAAGGTGGAATGCCATGTAGAAAGGGGTCTCTCCTTTTCTCAGAAAAACTCCTACCTGTATGAACACTGTGGAATCTCTGCTAAGAATTTCTTCACTTTCTCATTGTTAATAGATATGACGTTATTGTCAATTAATAGATATTTATTAAAATCTTTACTTTAAAAATAAAGTTTCTTTTCTCTGGAAGCATGTTATTTTTAGTGGTTTTGTTTTATGTAAATTACTTGTCAAATATATATTGTTTCTTCTTTGAACTTAAATTAGATCATTTCAGTTCATCTTATTTGTGTTATTTAATAGAAGAGACCAAATCCCAATCTAAATGATAATTATTGACCCACAAGCTGTTGCACCCAGCTGGGAAGAACTGTTGTAACAAAATCATTTCCATTACAATAAGTAATGCATAAATGCATTCAAAAAGATAAAAGCTGTATCATTTGAATGCTTGTCCTGTTTCCCTTCGTTTCCTCAGCACCAACCAGAATCCAAAAGGACTTTCTGATCAGCTTCCCCTAGGGTTTGGAAGGAAAGAACAGACAAGGCACTTTTGCCACTCCTATTCTGTGGAGGAAAGAAAAGGGAGATGCTGACGAGAAGGAGCTGATTATACAGCTACCCAGAGGGCTGTATGTGGAAAGAGAACAGACAGGAGCACCTTTGCCACTGTGATTCAGAGAGGGGTGGGAGAAAAAAAGGAGTTGCTACCCAGAGGCCAGGTTTAGTCTCAAACTATCATTTTAAAGATTGTCTCTATTCAGTTTCAGTCCCCTTATGAAGGATATTAAATCCCAGGGAGAGTGTGCAGTGAAGTGCAACCAAGATGATAGCTTTTTTATGAGAGAAGACTAAGAAGGGTGAACCTGCTTGTACTGAAATTCAGAAAATGTTGAAATGCCCTAAAAGAAATAGTTTAAAAAGAGGCTTGATATAATAGAATGAAATAGGATGTTTTCGCTGAAGAACACAGACTAAAATGCAGATGGATTGGAGTAAACAGGAATTCATTCAGAGCTGTTTCACTTTAAAGAAGCAGATGAAGAAATATATACCTCATGAGATTGCTCAGAGATGCAAGATTATTGGGGCAGGATTATAGGACAAATTATGTCAATTACTGGACTAGCCTCCTCAAGATTCACTAGTGATCCAGTTAGATCTCCCAATTAGTAGTGTGGCTTTTCAAGAGAATAAATCTTACAACAATGTATATGCCAACGGCATAGTAATTATTACCTAACATGGAAAAAAAGAAAGCATTCCCCTTTGTTAGAATTTGCTACAGTGGAGTTTGGGACATTGTGATAATGGGAAAAAATAATCAAATTAAAACTCAACAAGAAGGAAAAGTAATAATAATCATTGCCCAATTATGAGATCAGCTGCATGCTCAGGAATGGAAGTCAGGGGGCATAAGGAGCCCCTATTGTCTTGGCTTTCCACATTGCCATAGTCTCACTGGACAGCTGCTCCCATTTCTGCACAGGGGTGTGGGAAGGCAGGAATGGTAAACAGGCAAAGCCTTGGCACTGCCCTGCAACATGCCAGCATCTGCAGCGGGGCCAGTGAGGAGTGAAATGTAAGCCACCAGAAGGGATGATGCATGTCACTGCAGCAAGGGGAAGCAAGGACCAGATTGTGACTCTGAAAGTGGCCATAAAGGTGCTGAAAATTGCCCTCAAAGAATTCCCCCAATGTAGAAGAAAGTTCCTTGGAGGTGGAGAGTTGGCATATCTGGCTCTACTTAGCAGTCCCTTGTGTATAATGCATAGTATTTATTCCTAGGGAAACTGGAGTGGAGCCAGAACACTGCTACACTCCAGCTATTCATAGCTGCCAGAATCCGCTACAGAGGCTTTTCGTAGATGGTTGCAGACTCAGGCAACCCACAGGCTCTCTGACCTTTTCAGGGGGACTACCCTAACTCTTAGCAAGCCCCAGTATAAGGGAGGGACAATCGCCAATCCTTGGCTCAGATATACTGGTGTCTTCAGCCTTAGGTCAGTAATTTTCCTTCATTTTCAATGTAGAACAAGATGGGGTCATTATTTTACATTTTCACAAATACTTAGGGGGCTTACCCCACAGTCAGTGGGACAAGAAACGACTTTAATAGGTGCTCACATAAGGAACATCTATAAAAGTGCAGGAAACTGCTGTTCAGATTTTCCCTGAAAGAAAATATCAGGTAATTTGTAATACGTTAGATGTAGTGTAGAAATAAAGATGACACCTTCTGTTATAAGACAAAAGAGTCTTGTGGCACTTTTAAAGACTAACAGATTTATTAATCGCATGATTCTCCCATGAAAGCTCATGCGATTAATAAATCTGTTAGTCTTTAAAAGTGCCACAAGACTCTTTTGTCTTTCTACAATAGACTAACACGGCTACCCCTTTGGAATTTGACCTTCTGTTATAGAAAGTAGTATTTATCATGTATTTGGTAACAATAAATATGGCTTTCTGTAAAGTTTTAGTTATGAGTCTTAAACTGGTATTTGATCATCCCTCTTTGGTTGTTAATATTTACTCACAATGTATTTATAGTGTAAGAATGGTAGCAAAACTCAAACTGACATCTCTGTTGACATTTCCCCCCTTTCTTTTTGACAATCCATATATTGAAGATGATTTATTATGATCTATTCAGTCCATTTTTTAACCTCCATTCTATAACGTTCTTAAAATTATAGTGATATTCCCTTCAGAGAAAGAATAATTCATGTTTTCCCTGAACTAATAACCTTTTCAGGTTCTCTTCCATTGCATTGCTGAAGCTGTTGACAGGTAGGGAATTGCCAGGAGATGAACTGACATTATAAATGTCAGAGGTCAGTACAGGTGTTGGAAAGAGAGATGCTGCCAAGGAAGTAAGCTAACATTTTTTGTGGAAACATTCCAATTACATCTTTGTTGAGAACAACAGTCTTGCTGCTGATCCGCTCATGCTTTCAGAACTACAAAGAATAAAAGAAACTTGAAAAGGTTATACATTTGGCAAAACTATGCATTATGCCTTGCCTAAAGGGAGTATTGCCATCTTCTAAAAAATAACATTCCTGTCCTAGCTTAAAAAGGAGATTGTGTCCTGATAATTTCTCTCCCAGCGTATCTCTTATTCTTCATGACTAGTACAAAATGAAGCCTCAGGCATGAGTCAGAAGCCAAGCCTAAAATGACACCTATTAAACAAATTTTCTGTGAAACACTGTGTTCACTCATTGCAAACGTTGCATAATGTTAAGGTAGAATTAGAAAACTAGAAATGCTAAGCTTGAAAAATGTTGTATGTCTCATAAGTCACAGTGCTTTAAAATACTTTGAGACCGAAACAGTGCAAGGTCAGTTTCTTATCTCAAATGATCTCCTCTCCCCTTTTGTTGCTTTAATTTAGGGTTTGAATTCCTTCACACCAAGCAATAACTTTCATTTCTGAAGAGGTTTCAGGAATCATTTTCAGTAAATGTCTTTTTGTTAAAAGGACAGCTCATAGCAAGTTTTATTGTCAGTAGAACAGATACGAAGCACAAATAGGATTAGCAGAGTTTATGGAACACAATGTGCTAAATTTCTCATAGAAGCAAGGCTGTTGAATTTGGCTTTGTACTGGTTTCTCAAAAGTGGGTGGGAATTTCACTCTTCTAAAGAGATGTAAATTGCAAGTTATTCTGTGAGCCCAAGAGAGGTTTCATAAGTGAAAAACTATTTTTCATATTGTGAAAATGAAACATTTTGTGAATTGAATTCTGATCTTGCAGCCCTTTTTCACGAGTTCTCCTAGTAAACTCTGTCTATGTCTGTACATTCATACTGTGTTCATTAGCATGTTATTTGGGCATTCAGTATTGCACCTCAGTATTCATGAGTGCAACTGCTGTTGGCCCTCAGTTGGCGAACTGCATCTATGTGGGGACCTGATCTTGTAACCCCTTACCCACACAAGTAGTCGTTACTCAGACAAATAATCCTTCAGAGCTGTAACCTAAGGATGTGATCCTACAAGATGATGGGTGCTTCCTGTGAGGAATTCCTGTGGAGTCTTGTGTACCAAAGCACTCTTAGTTCCTTTTAGACTCTGAGATCAGTACTGAGCCCAGTGATCTCAACTGTCAGGAGCAGACAAAAAGTGGGACAAGCTCTGCGATGTTCTTCAGGGGCACAGAATTCTTCCAACCCCAGGGCAGTTGGGGGAGGAGCAATCTCTGGCTGCAGCAGGGGCAAGAAAAGTGAATTCCTGATTAGGCAAGAATGCGGGGGGGAGGGAAGAGAGCTCAGTAGGGGGAGGGGAATGCTCCTCCAAAAGGGGTCAAATTTAAATTTCTGTTTACACCCCCGTCAACTGGGAGTACTCATATGAGTAATAGGTGCATGATCAACCCTTAGTAGAGCAAAATGCAAGTACAGTGGAACCTCAATTATCCGGTTTAATGACCGGTGCCCGTCATCCGGATAATCAAAAATCACGGATAATCGAAAATAATTCTAAAAATTCGCAAATGCTAGAATAGGTGCTGTACAGTGAAATTCTTACCTTTCTTGTGTTGTTTATGAAGTTTTCTTGAAA
>ML685791.1:10916949-10944570 GCA_007922175.1 Pelusios castaneus
ATGTTGGGTTAATATGAGGTCCAATGTTGACCCACCTATCAACTAATATGAAAGTGATCTTTTTTCATATCTTTATTGTCATTATTTTGTTTACCCACTTTGTCTGTAATTTTGAGATCAGGATGTTTGTTTCTTAATGAATGAAAAATTGTTTTTATGATTATTTTTCAACACTGAGCACTTTTATGTGAGAGGGCATCTTATAAATACAATTATTGTTATTATTATTGTCGTTGTCGTTGTTATAGTTAAGCACAGGTAGTACAGGGAACAACACAAATAATTAATTGATAGTTTCCCTAACAGTAATAGTAATAGCAAGAATCGGCATCAGCGCCAACAGCAAAGGAGTCTCCTACTCCATACACAAAAAAGAAAACACAGCACTGACGAACACATTCACCATGCCACTTTCCCATCATCTCAATTCTATGACACAGAAGCTCTCCTGCATCACTGTCTCATGCAGGTACACTCTCTCCAATTCAGTTCTCAAGTGATGAAGAACTTGAGCACCAGAACCTCAACCACGATCACCCACACCACGGAGCTACAAACCTCTGCCATCAGACTTCGCACCATACCCATAGTATCCTCCCCCATGGTACACCCAACCTCCAGCATACACACCTAATTGGCCATGCTGGGACCTGTGGTCACATTACTCCACTCCCTCATCAAGACCATCCACTTCAAGAACATGCTGACCACCAAACAAAGCTAGAAGTGCACCAGAACAGGCCTCAGAAGAATCTGTCGAGGAAAGAGAGGACCCAGAACCTACCTCTCCACCCCATGAGTCCTCCTCATCAGCAGACGAGGCAATCATTCCCTCTCCACCTACCACTGGCAATGATTTTAAGCAATTTCAGGACTTATTTCATCGCGTGGCAGACTCCCTAGAAATCCCTATGCAGACCGTTTCAGAGTCCTAACACAAAATTCTTAGGATTCTCCAGCCCAAGTCATTGACAAGGAAAGCCCTCCCAATGGATGGAGCCCTTACTGACCCTGCCAATGACATCTGGAAGACGCCTGCAACAATTGCCCCAACTTGTTGCAGGGCAGACAAGAAATACTATTTCCCTAGTAAAGATTCCAAATATCTTTTTAATTTCCAATTCCAATCCAGAACCAATTATAGACAACAGGATCAACCACAACGTGCCAGACAATGCACCCAACATAAAAGACAAATCCCTAACCAAACCTCGACCCCTCAACAACCACCTTCAAAATCACAATTTTGAAATTATAGTCGAGGGCCAACAAGGCTACTCTGAAGTTCCTGAGCTGAATCACACAATCTCTTATATGAATCATATTCAATGTTTTTATGGTTCGTGGGTAATCATAACTATGAACAGATGGGTCTTTGATACAATTAGAATTGGATACACCATTCTTTTCATCTTGAAACCACAACCCCATTACCCTTCCCTGTCCCTCTTTAGGGACACCATTCACGAACAACTCCTACAACAGGCGATTGCACACATCCTTCTGATTCGAGCAATAGAATCAGTCCCCTCTGATCACCAGGGCAGGGGGTTCTATTCACCCTATTTTCTGACCAAAAAGAAATCAGGTGGTTGGCGACCAATCCTTGAACTGAGAAAATTAAATAGATACATAAAACCTCAAAAATTCAAAATGGTTACACTTTCTTCTATCATTCCGGCTCTACAACACGGTGACTGGTTTGCGGCCCTCGACTTGCAAGACACATATTTTCATATCTCTATACACCCAGCTCATAGGAACTACCTTAGATTTGTTGTGAACAATAATCATTATCAATATACTGTTCTACCTTTTGGTCTCTTCACAGTTCCCAGGGTCTTCTCGAAGACGCTCGCAGTAGTTATGGCCCATCTGCACAGACAAGGGATCATGATATTCCCATACTTAGACGACTGCCTGATCAAGACACACTACAAGCACTCAATCTCACCATGTCAACTTTCAAAACATAGGTCTACTGATAAATTTCAAAAAATCTACATGGCAGCCCACACAAATAATAGAATTCATAGGTGCATGCCTGGACTCTCTAACAACCAGGGTTTACCTTCCAGACTCCAGATTCAAAACAATCACAGATCTGACAACCCTAGCATTAAACGCTCCAACAATCACCATATGCAGTGCCTACAGCTACTCGGCCATATGGCTGCAACTACTGCCATCGTCACAAATGCAAGACTGCACATGCGACCCTTACAACTTTGGCTAGCCAAGGTATACAAACCTTGATACCATTCCATGCACAAAATAATCTCACTACCAAGAGAGATAAAGCAGTCCATACTATGGTGGACAAACTCGCACAACCTGACAGAGGGTACCCTTCACCCAACAAACTCCCTCAATTTCCATTTCAACCACTGCATCCCTCATGGCTGGGGGGCCCAACTAAATCATTAAACCCCACAAGGCAGATGGTTAATCCAGGAATCAGTGCTACATATAGATATACTAGAACTTCGCGCAGTCCGATATGCATGCCTCCACTTCAAGCACCTCCTAAAATACCATTGTGTAAAGATCATGATAGACAACATAGCATGCATGTTCTATGTATACAGGCAAGGGGGAGCATGATCAAAACCCCTTTGCACAGAAGCCATGATGCTATGGGATTGGTGCCTGAAAAACAGTGTCACTATCTCGGCCTCATATCTACCTGGTATTTACAATACAACTGCTGACCTCCTCAGCAGATCCTTTACAGACAATCATGAATGGGAAATCCACCCCCATGTGATATACGAGATCTTCCAACAGTGGGGGTTTTTCACTGTAGATCTATTTGCCATACTCAAAAACAACAAGTGCCCAAACTTCTGCTCCAGAGCGGAGATAGGATCTGGCTCCCTAGGTGACACATTCCTGCTCTGGTGGGACAAGGAACTGCTATACACCTTTCCACCCATTCCACTAATCCACTGTACACTACTGAAAATTCAATACAAATTAGTGAGAGTCATAATGATAGCCCCAGCTTGGGCAAGACAACCATGGTCTACCTCATGGAAATGTCAATAGAACAATCGATTACACTTCCCAGGAGGAGGGACATCCTGTCACAGCGCAGAGATCGATTAATTCACCCAGAACCGGGAAAACTACACCTGACAGCCTGGTTCCTCTTTGATTTTAACAGGAAGAACTACAATGCTCTGAAGCAGTAAAACACATCCTCTTAAATAGCCAAAAGTCTTCTACCCACAAAACTTATCTTCAAAAGTGGTCTAGATTCTGCAACTGGTGTAACAGACATAACACAATTCCAATGTCCACAACTATTCCAATGAGTTTAGAATATCTATTGGAAATAAAACAGAAAGGTCTAACCATTAGCTCCATGAAGGTCCATCTCGCCACCCTCACAGCCTTTCATAATGAAAACTCAATCTTGTCACATCCAATTATCAAGAGATTTCTGATGGGCATCCAAAAGCTGTACCCAGGTGTACACCCACTTACTCCTATCTGGGACCTCACTTTAGTCCTCAAAACACTAACTAAAGCATTGTTTGAAACACTTGCAACCTCTTTGCTCAGCCATATATCTATGAAAGTTGCCTTCCTAGTAGCCACGACATCTGCATGACAGATCAGTAAACTGGCTGCCCTGATGTCCACACCTCCATATATCATATTCCACAAAGATAAAGTAACACTCAAACCTCACCCAAAATTTATTCCCAAGGTATCGTCTGCCTTCCATATCAATCAAAACCTTCACTTACCTGTATTCATGCCGAAACCTCACTCCGCACCACTCAACGTCTGACGCGCTCTGGCCTTCTACCTGGAAAGAACAAAAAGATTTAGAACAACTAATACATTATTTGTCTCCACGGTTGCAAGATCTAAGGGAAATGCTAGCTCAAATCAACATCTGTCCAAATGGATCTCAAACTGCATCTATCTCTATTACACCCTTACAGGAACTTCCCCACCAGATCACTCCACCTCACGTTCCACAAGAGTGGTCTCCACCACAACCGTCTTTCTTCATAATGTTCCTCTCGCAGATATTTGCAAAGCTGCAACCTGGGCTTCATCACATACGTTTATAAAACACTACGCTATTGACCAAGCATCATGTTCTGATACAACTGTTGGACTTTCCGTTCTATCTACTATGCACAACCTTGACTCCGAAGTCTCTCCATCCTAACTACCGTACTGCTTTGGAGTCTCCCAAGGTGGAGAGTCTCACAGGGACACTCCTTGAAGTAGAATGGAAGGTTATCCATCTTGTGCAGTAACTGGAGTTCTTCAAGATGGGTGTCCCTGTGGGTGTTTCACCACCTGCCCTCCTCCCCTTTCTACCTTTGGAGTATGTTCTTTTCGCTCCCAGTTGGAGAAGGAACTGAGGGAGGGCGTGCTGTGCGTGCGCGCCAAGAGGGCACCAAATCAGGCATGAGACAGCCTCTTGGGACCTGCGCGGCCATGACTAGCATTGCTAGAAATTTCTCTGATCCAGACGTGGGGGCATGCCAGAATCCCCAAGGTGGATTACTCACACCCCATGTCAAAGAACTCCAGTTACCACACAAGGTGGGTAACCTTCCTATCAGGCATGTGGGAGACGGGCAGTAAAAGATGCTAGCAGAGGACACTTCCCTCAGAATCTCTTATAAAACATAGGACTCTTAAGAGCTTGTCTGCATACACACACAGTTTGTGACAAGCTGAGTTGTAAATCTTACCCCACATTAGCCTGCCATGCACTGAGTGTCTGTATGGATCTTGCTGCCTCTCATGAAAAGTTTTCGAGTGTACTTTGATCTATTCCTATTTCAAAGCAGGGTAGATCAAAGCACACACAGTAACTTTTAGTACATGGCAGCAAGGTCTCTCTAGAAAGCATGTGGCTGGATAATGCGAGGTAAATTTATAGCACACTTTGTCATAAACTAAGTTTTTGTTTAGAATAGCCCCAACACTTAGCACTTCTCAGTTGTCAGCAAACAGAGGTGAAACCCACTGACAAAATGTGTCTCTCTTACCCTTGTAGAGATGTTCATGTAGAAGATGTAGCACAACCTGGTACATCAGTTTTTCTGTTTGCTCAAATGGCAGAAGTCTATGCTGTGGATCTAAAGTTTCTAACCTTGCTTATGAAGCATGGGGGAGTCAGTGAGGTTCTCCCTGATGGAATTTCTGTTTTTCAGTTTGCTCTTTTTAAAACTTAGGAAATTATATACTAATCACTGCATTAAAATAACTGTAACATTGCAAGTCCAGCAATCAGAAGTTAGTAAATGCCAGAATTAAGTTTGGCCAACTAATTCCATCCCCATACACAGGAATTATGATATAATCTATAATTATACAAACATATGCTGGTTTTTTACCAACAGAACCCTCACTCAGTTCTTTCATTCACTCACCATTCACTCTGTCCTAAGTCACTACCCAGAACCAGTTCATTCAGCCATCTCCAATAAATCAAAAAGGAGGTCATGATCAGAAGTCGAAAGTAGCAAGAAGCTGGGAGAGACCTGCTTTATGTGCAACATGCTCTACTTCACGTGTGATGGCAACCCCAATCTAAAAAGAAAAGATCTTATAAAGAAGAGTTGTTAGTGAACCAGCTCTGCGGCCACAAAAGTTGCTATTCCACAGGGAAAATGACTAGTTGTCTAACAGTCAGTCTGTGCCTGAAGATTAGCCATCTCTTCTTCTCCACTGTGTGCTATAACTGCTTCAGCTCCCACTTTTCAAGGACAAATTCCAAAGGGGTAGCCGTGTTACAGCCTGACCTGATGCTATGTCATACACTCCCCTGCATTTAATTTCCTCCCACTCTGTAACTTTCCTATCTTCAAAGCGTCTGACGAAGTGGGATTTTCTCCCACAAAAGCTCATGCGATTAATAAATCTGTTAGTCTTTAAAAGTGCCACAAGACTCTGTTGTTTTTCAAGGACAGTGGATCTTGGGCACAAGGAGCAACTAGTGTGTGGCAAAGAATCCAGGAGCTGAGTGTCTCCTTCAGCAATCACAATAAGTGTCAGTGAACTGACTGATACTCTGCATACGTCTCAGAATATCTTCTTGTTTTCTGTGTATGTCTGTGTGCACATGCACCTGACTTACCTTTTTTCCCCAGCTATACTAGCTTACATTTTGTCAGGATGAATTTCCTTTAATTTCCTGCTGAGATTTCTAATCTCTCTAGGTCCTTCAGCATTATTTTACTGTCCTTGGTGGTGCACACAACAGCGTCCAATCTAATATCGTTTCAGAATTAATTAGTGTGCCATTTACCCTTCTCCCAGTTCATTAATGATGATGATAAATAATACCGGACCTATTACCATTCCCTGGGGCACCTCTCTTTCTCTTAATGAATGAGTGTGACATAGGAGAAAGTTTTTGTTTGAAGCTTGAAATATAATGAATTTTAAACACAGTTTATTTTATTTTTGCAGTTGCTAATTATTGATGGACAGCAGCTGAGAACTGACCCAGCTACAGTGATGGATGAAGTGCAGAAGTTTCTTGGAGTCTCTCCTCATTATAATTACTCCGAAGCCCTAACGTGAGTTAATTCATAATTAATGTAATGGAATATAAGCAATGGAGTGATTTAAAAGGAAATAACTGTGCAACTGTAGTTTTGTGCAAAGAGTCTGAAAAGAATGGGTGGCAATAGTCTCTGTAAATTATAATTTGCATTTATTAATTAATTTTTATATATGCAAATATATTGTATGTGTTTGTATCCACACCATCTGTATGCGCACTTGCACACGCACACACTATTTCCTAAGGGAAATAGATGACCAGCTCCAAATACCACAAACAAAACCCTAACCAAAAAAGGAGGTACTGGACTACATATGCATTAATTATATTGATACACAAATATGGATCTTTCTGTGGATCTCAAGAATATCCGAAGTTATAGTTAATAACAAATTTTGAGGGGTAATTAAATCTCTTGCATCAGGGCTCGGACCAACCTTTGACCATTAGAGATCAGGATGAGATCAAAGGTGAGTGAGCATCCCGCATGTGCCTATGGCAGATTCTTACACCTTCTTTGGAAGGGTCTGGTTCTGGCCACTGTATGAGATGGAATACTATGTATACTGATCCCTGGTCTGATCTAATATAGCAATTTCTGTCTTCTCATACGTTCCTAAAAAAATAGACTCAACCCTCTCGGGTGCTGAGCGTCTTCTGCAGAGTGTGGGTATGCTGGTACTCTGGTAGCTGAAAGTGCTCAGTACCTCTCAAACAAATCTTAACACCTTGCAAGATCAAGTTAATGAGACATTTGTTGACTGTAACAAAATTGATGTTGGTTCTATAGGCAGAATTGATACCAATTAATAGCTTCTCAAACTCCTCTGACTAATTTTGCATGTATGCCATGTTACTGATGGTATTATGTATTTTTTTTTATGTCTTTAACCTCTTTAATTTCCATGGAAAAATCTGTACTTGCTTTTGTGCTAATTAGACATGAATAGTACATTTTTCTTTCGTGCATGCTTTGAATCTGCTGCCTAAGTAATCCTTAACAACATGTGGGAAGAATGCAACTCAGAAGGATTACGTTTTCTGTGAATTATGCATTGATCCATGCATTAAACATGGTTTGGATATTACAGAGATAGATGATTGACAGACAAAACAAGTACTGGTTTGTAATAATTGATTTTGAATGGAAAAAGAAAGGGATGCCTTTCCATCTCTTTCTTCAGCAGCAAGAGGTTCACCATGCATAAACAGAATGGACAGAAGGCTGTTACATTCAACATCCGTTGCAGGAGAGTCAACAATATCAGTGTCAGAAATGTAAAATCCACTCTCCGTTTAATAAAAACCTATGTACACAAACCCTTTGGATTCAGACATTTAGATTAACTTGCCCTTAAAATAAGATAGATAACCTTAGAATGCTCTTTTGAATGTGAGTTCATTGTCTGTTTTTATAAGAAGCTCTCAGAAAATAATTCTTTTCTTTCCTAGACATTTCTCTATTTAATGCTTTCAGACAGTTGTACTCTGTTCCTTTTTGTGGAGTATATAGCAAAACAGATTTTATCTTTCATGAGATAAAGTCAAGAGCATTGTAAAGACATAATGGACCCAATTCATCCCTGGAAGTAACTCTATTGAAAGCTCCGTTTCTTTGTACACCAAAGGCCTTGACCTGGATGCTGAGAGTTATTATTCTGCATCTAATATTGCAGCAGGCTTTCTTTCATTCATGTCTCCCCTTGAACACAGATGATGTTCATTTAAGATAACTGAGATTCAGGCAATTTTTTCCATTACAGACATTTTGGCCCAATTCATCCTTGTGTAGCTCCATTTAAACTACTTTAGTTATACCATATATTATAATATATTTCATGAATTTGGCCCTCTTAAAAAAATTATATATATATATATAAGGTATAAAATTCTTATCTTTGCTTGTACCTACAAAATTGCAATAGTATAATGTGGAATAAAAATATAGGTTCTTTACCCAATGAACTCAAAGCATTTTAACTCACAAAGCCCTTTGAGATTAGTAAATTTCAGGGTACCCAGTTTACAGAGGGTTAGAGTGAAGCATTGAGAAGTAAACAGTAGATTAGTAATTGTAGATGCTGATACTGTAATGATGGACATTGTATAAAAACCGGTATAAAACCAAACACTTCCCTAAGGGCACACTATCAGTGACAAAGCCAGAAGAAGAACCCAGGCGTTTCGGTTGTCAGTCTTTTACTCCACCCTCTAAATCATGCTAGAAAATCTTTTCTAGCCATTGTTTGAGGTTGATAAATTTATCCTTATCAATATTAACTTGTTTTATTTCAATCAAGCAATTACATGTATTGGGAAATCCAGTCTTTTTATGAACTATACGCTTTGTGTGATGGTTTCATTTTTATACTATGATTTGTCGTGAATTCATAACATCCAAATATGTGACTCTGTTGTCATGTACGAGGATGTTCCTGTGGATGAATTGTTTCGCATCACCATTTTTCCCCCCACAAAACAACTTTTTACTATCTATATATTAACATACTGCACCATTGATACTTATACAAATGCCATCCCACAAAGTCAATTACAATGTCTTCATTCTCAAGTGTAAAACCAGCTTATGATTTCCCCACTCACGGGCAGCTCCACATCCCATGATAGTGGATGGTTGGTTCCTTCCATCCACAGGCACTATACTGATCAGCTCAAGCAGAGGTCCCCAAACTACGGCCCATGCATCGCATCCAACCATCCAATACATTTTGATCGGCCCACTGCCCCGTTCTGGCTCCACCCCTTCCTCTGTCACTCTCCCACGGTGGTCCCAATGCATGCTCCTGGCCCCAAGCTGTGCCATGCAGAGACCACTACCCCTCCCTTGTATGTTGTATCCCTTTTTCTCACTCTGTCTTCTCACTCTGTCTTGTCCATTTAGATTGTAAGCTCTTAAAGACAAGGACTGTACCTTTTATGTTTGTACAGCTCCCAGTGCAATGGGGCCCCAATCCTGTATAGGGTCTTCGGGTGCTTCTGCAATACACATGTTAACTATCAATAAGATGAAATGGGGTCTAACTGTGCCTGTGTGCTTTGTTACGCATGCCATAGGAATGCCTAGGGGATAGCTAATTAGCCTGTTATTCTTTCTCCCAAACAAAAGCATAATTTCCATCAATGCTAATGGCTGTCCTGCCTAAACAACAAGAGGAAAATGGACCCAACATATTAAGTTGCAGAAGTGATTTAAAAAAAAAATCTTGAAGAAAGTGAGAACAAATTTGACCTGTTTGCTGAATTGAAAGTGTACAAAATATTCATTTCAGGTTTGATTCACATAAAGGTTTCTGGTGTCAGCTCCTGGAAGAAGGAAAAACCAAGTGTCTTGGAAAGAGCAAAGGCAGAAAATACCCTCCTATGGATTCAGAGGTAAACTATTATTCTTCAGAGATAACATAGCATTTGAATAGCTTGCAGGAGTGCCTCGCTCACGCATGTGGGACACTCTGTTGACAAAATTGTAACAAGAATGTAAAATTAACGTGTAGTTTATTTGCATTAACTCTCCCTACAGATGAAATCTTTCAGATATCTTGAACCACATGATCATTTTTCAACCTTTTGTGTAAAGGGTGAACATAAGGGTTGAGATGTCTCCAAATTAACCTAGCCTGAAATTGCTTTTTAAGCATTTTCTTCTTATTGAAAAACCTAGTAACTCTCAAAAAGCTGTAACACAGTTAAAATCCCAATGACCCACATCAGAAACAAGCTCAAAACACCTGGTTTGTTGCAGTCGTGGCCGGATGTGTAAATGTGGAATTGTTCTCTGTTCTTTCAGTCTACTTCAGTCTTGAATTATCAGGCTATTGACACTTAAACATGTTCTCATGACAATTAATTTTTAAGATCAATGAATTTTGGTGTCCATCATTTTTTAAAATACTGCTTCAAAAACATTCAGATAAAGTCACTTTCACAAGCCTGATAGCTGAGGTCAAGTAACCTCCCTCTTCCACTCAGGGAAGATGAGGAACCTTCAAGAAGCTTCTGGAGCCTCTGTTTTTACTCTGGCCTTCTCAAACTGAACTCCCACTTAGCTTAGTTTGAGTGAAACCTGGGTGAAGAGCTGCAGATTTGGCCAGTAGTAAGTAATGTAGCATGTAGGCCTATTTTCAGCTCATGCTCTTATAAATCAGGAGTAACTCTAATAAAAGGAGAATCAGCATCTGTTGGGGTGCAGGGAGGGTTATGTTTGTCAACCCTCAACACCTCTGAATAAATGTAAATACCTGAATGACAAACCCACAAATACTATAGTGTTATATTCTGCTCTCAGTTACACTAATGTAAACTCAGAGCAGCTTACACACTCCAGAGTTACTCTGGATCTATACAACTATATCTGAAATCAGAGTCTGATCAGTTTCTTTGGTTTTGATTAACATTTTGGAAATTAACTGTATGTCTACTAAAGTAAGCTTCTACAACTCAACTGCTAATAGAGCACAGATGCTATATACAATAATACAAATATAGGATAAAGTATTCAACACATAAGAAACCATTGCATGGTTAGATATAGGTACACAAACTGCAAAATTCATAGCAACCATGGTACAATATTTTACTAAATAAAAATGTCTACTTTTATGTCCATCAGTGCAGGGCTTTTCTGTCAAGCTACTACAGAGATCACAATGTGGAACTGTCAAAACTCCTGCACAAATTGGGACAACCCCTGCCATCATGGCTGAGACAGGAACTACAGAAAGTGAGATAGCATTGAAAGAAAGCTTCTAGAAATCTCTCTTCCACACTTCAATCATCTTACCTAAAGCCTTCAGTAGCTACCAGAAGGCAGTTGTAAAATATACCTCTTCAAAAGAGAATACCAGGATGAAGTTCTTTCCATATGCTGGCATGTGGATTGTGAAAACGTTTGTGTCTCTTAGAACTCTAGGAGCCTGCAAGCTTTCCACCATTTCTGAGCTTGTGGAATTATTGTAAATTACTGTGCACACATGTGGAAATCAATAGCAACTGGTATAAGTTTTAAAAGCAAAGCTACACAACTGTCCAATTTCATAGTAAATATTTATGCTTTTATATGTGAACTTAGGAGTATTGTGTCTCATGTATGTTTTGTAGCCAATTGTTTGCCTGCTCATGGTTTTTCATACTTTTTGATTATTATGATGTCTTATACAAAACCAAGAATGAAACTAAGAAAACTTAGTATAACACAGAATGGCCAAATGTCTGCCTGCCTTTGGAATCCGTTTGCCAAATTTTGAACTTAAAAAATATTTAACACAATTGAGGCTACAGGCACGTGTTCTTTAGGTGTAAACAATGGGACAGAATATGTATTGTGAGCCAAATCCTTAAAGCACAGACTAAACACTGTAGTGAGAAACAGTGTGATAAACATGGCCCTGCTCTGTGAGGATGAACCCTGGGGTACTGTTGATCTCTTTCAAGTTTGGGACCTATGTTTTTAAATACTGCACCTCTATACATAGTCAATTGAAACAGCAAAAAAAAAAAAGGAATATAGACTGTGTATCTGAACAGAGACTGCTATATCTTTAAGAAGAAATACGATCACATATATGAAGCACAAAGTTAAAAAAATTACATTGTAAAAATCTTTGTGAATGTTAAACATGTCTGACAGTGAACATAGGTGGCATGTGACTCTTCCACTGGGGAGGCTTACATTAGCACCAGAAGCCCCCTTGGAGTGTGGGGAGCCATTTGCACTCAGACCATGGTTTCACCCTACCATTCTGCCCTGAGCAGAGGCAGCTTTTGGGGTAGGCGAAGCAGGCGCACGCCTAGGGCCCCAAGCTGCAAGGGGCCCCATCGCCTACCCCAGAAGTCACGTCTGCCTTGGTCCGCAGCAGGAGGAGAAGCTGGCCCAAGGGGCCAGGGCCGTGTAGGGGGAGCTGGGGCCAGAGTAGTGGGGGAAGATGGTCACAGAGGGGGCCCTGAAGGCCTATAGTGGGCCCCACAGTGGGCCTTCGCCTAGGGCCCCCAATAGCCAAAGGCCGCCTCTGGCCCTGAGACCCCCTCCCTGTTCCACATCTTCCCACAAGGCCTCCTCCACCTGTTCTCCACCTCCTCCACCCCCACCCCTGGCACTTGCTCTTAAGACACATTAAATATAGGGGGAAGGAAATGGCACTAGAGCAGGTAGAGAATACTAGCAAATATAAACATTAGAGAGCTGAAGTTTTGGGTGACTGCAGGAGGTTGTACTGACTGAAATGTGGTGGCATCTTTCAATGCCATCCAATTTAACATGCAAAAATTGCAAAACTTACTTGCTTTCCCAAGGGGAAGATATCTTTTAGAAGTTTTGTAACTAAATAAGAGTAAGTTAAATGAAAATTATGCAGTGTTCAGTCATGATACAAAATTAGGCTCCAGCCCTACAAATACTCAAGTATATGCTTAAGATTACATCATATGAGTACTCTGTTAAACAGCACATCTAGTTAAACTTCTGAGACCACAACCTAATTATTAATCCTTCAACAATTTCAAAAAAGAGAATTAAAACCATAAACCAGATTTAGCCCTCATCTTACTCCACTGAAATAGGGCTCAATGTGTTTTTAAAATGCATGATGGCTAATGAATAAATACTCAAAGTCAAAAAATAGTCATGGTAGATTACCCCTGCTCCCTATATGTACTGCTATTCCAAATTTGGTACTTTGTTCTGTAATTATATTCCCAATATTTGCTTTAAAATGGGTAGTTCAAAGTACATCAAATGGTGAAAAGCCTTTCTATGTATTGTTTGTCATATACTGTACAATTTAATTTTATGGTAATAGGATGGAAAACAGTTTGTTGTTCACTAAACAGATATTGAGAACCTTATTATAATTCTAACTTGTAAGTTTTTTACATATGGACCTTGTCTTTGTAATACTTGGTTTTCATAGGCCTGTAAAGAAAAAAATCTAGGCAAATTTGTTGGGTATAAAGACGTGCATTACTCAGCACATTATTGCATAAAGGAGTATGCATGATTAACAGCTAAGGATCTAGTAGAGTAGATGTTCTGTAAGTTGAACATCATTATTATTTATAGACAGAAAGAAAATGATCTTATTTCATTTACTGTCATGTGGATTATGTCCCAAATATGATTTATCTTAAAATTCTTTCCATCTCATAAAATATACTTTCTGGACTCTGAATAACTATATAAGAAAAATCCTCCACATGCTGTAAACTGTTAATGTGGCTTACAAATGCCTGTTTGGATTTGTAACAACTAAGATGTCAATTTGAATAGTGGGGGGAAACACCTAAGATGACACTTTAGCCCCACTGACTTCAAAAAGGCCAAAATTACATACCTATTATACAACTGATGTACCATCAACAAAACATTAAAAAAACTATTTTGAAGGGACTACACAAAGCTTGCATTTTGTGCTCTGGCACTAGAGCTGCTCTGCTCTTTTTAAAGCTGAAATTACATAAGCTATTCAGGGCCAGATCATGCCCCCAAGATCATTATGCATGGAGGGGAACCTCTTTGCTCAGGTCTCAACACTCCTATGTGCTACACAGAGATGTCAAACTCATTTGCTGTGGCAGGCCAGATTTGACTTAAATGTACTTCAAGTGGGCCGTACATACCATAAATTGAAACACTAGGGCCTACACTCCCATGGCATCATGGATAGCTGTGTATGCGAGACTGCAAGACTGCACACTCTCTCTCTCTCTTTCTCTGTTAAGGAGAGAGTGTGGTCTCACAGAGCGCATTCTTGCATATCCAGCAATGCCGCAAGATCTGTACACTCATGGTATCATGGAGCATTGGGTATGGAATACTGCACTCCGTGATACTGTGAGACCACACTCTCTCACCCTCTGTTAGGAAGAGTGTAGTCTCGCGGAGCGCAATCGTGGGCCAGACGGAAGAGATTCACAGGCCATATCCAGGCCACGGGCCTTGTGCTAGATGGGATTCAGACACATTTGTAGCACAGCTTTTTTTCCCCTAGGCTATTGCAAAGAACTCTCTGCATGGTCTAAGTCTGTAAGGAGGTAAGGAGTGGCCTGTATGAGGATATCTAGGCAGCCCCAGATTGGATGGGGCCTGGGCATCATCTTCCTTCTGGCACCAGAACGCAGATTTGATATATTTTATAATATCTTCTAGAGCTATATATTATATTCTAGAGTGGTAATATATTCTAGAGCTGTAGGCCCTGTTCTGCAGAGCCTCCTGATGGGATGGAGGGTGGAATGCCTCTCGGAGGCATTTTGGACCCTTTGGCAGCCATGGCCAGATAAGTAGCTGGCAGTAAAACTTTATTGCATACATGTTGCCAGGGAGGCCTCCCAGGGCAGAGAGTCTCCACATTGATTTCAGTGGGAGTTCTGCCTGAATAAATACTATAAACTTTTGCATTGCACAAGCGCTTGATCCTGAAATCCTTATTGTTCAAAACTCCTGTTTGGGCAATGCCTGAGGAAAGTCTGCAAGATCAAACTCTTTAACATCAGTATATCCAGTAAACTCCAGACAGTATTAACTTCTGGTGCATTAGAAATATGACTGTGGCACTTAATAATAATGGATAGCAAAGGCAAATTGACAGTGTTCTTCGACTTTACAAAAGTATTTAGTGCTTTGATTTGCAGATATATATGGGACTGAAATTTGTTGTGTGAGCCTTAAAAGGGAAAAAATGCACTTATCCATGGGTTTTCTTCAGAAATGTTCTGTTAAAATACATTTTTTACAATATTTAGCAAAATCCTATTAAAAAGAGTAAAAATGACATTTACTAGTGATCAGCCAGGTTGGTTATGAACAAGGAGTCTCAGCAAGGCATGTAAATTCAGACTTTATGTACAACAACTGGAATCTGCAAATAATGGGCTACATGGGTAGAGCTGAGCAAGTAATTCATAAAAAATTATTTATCTGACCAAGTTTAGCCTCTTTTTCAGCTCATCACTTATCTACAAGCAGACTGCAATTTCTTCAAATGCATTGTTTTCAGAAATACACTACTAATTATATTTTTTTTAAAAACTTGATTGTGAAACATTTATTGCAAATATTTGATAGTCAAGCTGTGTTGATTGTGATTGGTCAAATAAGTCATATGATACGATTTCTGTTCCCTGGTTGTATGAGTGTGCCTGCTTGTATATGTGGTCTTACCATATTTTCTGCAAATATTCTCATGCATTTGACTTTGAAACAATCAGTAAAAATTGATGCATGATTGTTTGCAGAAAGTGAACATAAAGAAGCATCAACACAGGTGATGTAAATTCATTTAACTGTTTCAATAAACATTCATGAAAATGCAGCAGTATTTTCCCAGCTCCACATTTGAGAAAAGAATGAGTTTAACTGATTTGCTAACTAGCTTGTATAGAATACCCCTTTTTCTTTGTTTAAAAATGTGACACTTCCTCAGGAAGAAATTAAATAGATATTTCAATGTTTATAGATGTAATATTCTAGTCATTCACATTGAATGAAAATTTCTGGAAACATTTTTCTCAAAATATTTTTAAAATTAAAAAAATCTGAATATTATTCTGAGAGTGGCATGATATCTGATGTGCAACAATAAACTCTGATAAGAAAATGTACCACCATGTGCTAGTGATTATATGTTCATAAAAATTCTCCTTTTCCAGTTTTTGTTGGCAGCTATTATACCTTGATACTGAGATACAACACAGTCCAGAAGCACAATAGTTGCATGAAAGATTTTCCAAAATAAAAATATTGCTTACTCTGCCAGTATATGGATCTTACTGCTCTGTGCAGGTACTTTTTACTACCTTTGCTTGTTGATTATATTTTATATAACTTGTGCCAGAAGCTGCAAGTGTTCTACAGTAACATTTTCAGATCCTGATATATCATAGAGCAAGGGAACTCTATTAAAAGTATTTGCCCGTAGGTGAAGTTTGGAGGAACACTGTTCTCTAGTGGAGCCATTCCAACAGCCTTGATAGACAGCAGGGAGCATTAAAAAATCCATTAAAATTACTATTCCCAAAGAAAAATCCTGTACATACAATCAACTACTTGAGGTCAGAAAAGCACTCTTGTACTGCTGCTTCACTCTAATGCTACCCACCCAAACAGAAGTTTATAGTGTTGTCTTAGGGCTACACAGAAAATAATACATAATACATTCTGCTCACTATGGGGAAGTGATGTAACCTGTACTTTCAAATGTTTGGATTTCTTTTAAATTAACTATAATGACTTAAATTGAATAATAAAAGAAATAGCAAAGTAACAACACAAGAGACCTAAGTGAACACAGTGATTACATTTTGCTTACAAGCAGCATCCAGCCATACATACGACATTCTTGAACTCAGTCTCTGTGGCTATGTCTACACTGGCAAGTTAGTTCGAATTAAGGAGGCTTAATTCGAACTCACTAAAGCCATGGCTACACTAGGCTTTAGTTAGTTCGACTTAAGGGCTTCCTTAATTCGAACTAATAAGTTCAAATAGGGTATTCGAACTAAAGGGTTAATTCGAACTAACTAGCTTGAATTAACCAATGTGGCCATGTTAATTCGAACTAATTTCTTAGTTTGAATTAACCGGCCATTGAAATGAATGGGGATTGCTAATTTGAACTAAGCAAGTGCTTGATTAGTTCAAACTAACATTCTAGTGTGGCCATGCTAGTTCGAATTAAGCTAATTCGAACTAACTAAAATTAGTTCGAATTAGTTAGTTCGAACTAACTAATTCGAACTAATTTTAGCAAGTGTAGACATAGCCTGTGAGACCTTGTATCTGAAAACAACAACCCAAGAAACCTCACATTCACCAGTGTCATGTAATTATATGTTCTGTACAATGTATGCCTTGTTTGAAGTCTTGATGAGCTAAACATTAATATCCCATTGGATTGTAGTTACTACCATAGTATGTGAAATTATAAAATATTGTTGTAAATGCTATTAGAACATGTTGTGAACTGGGAATGAGCTAAACCAGCTAGTCAGGTAAAACAACAAATGAAGTGGCCAAACAAGCTAATGGCCCATCAAGGAAGCTCCCTTCTCTCAACCTCTACCTCTGGAGATTTCTCCAAGAAAGAACATACACAATGGGATACTGATTGACCAATGGGAAACAGCCCCCACATCACATGCTGGAATAGACTATAAAAGAAGGGGAGCAACATCACAGCTTGGATTCTCTCTCTCTCTCCAACTCAACAACACCTGGAAGACAAAAGGACTTTGGAAGGAGGAAGGGAGTCCAGGCACGGAAGATTGCCCAGCCTGTATTTAAGAAACTGCTGGTGGTGCCAGCCAGCAAAAATGAGACATTGCTAATAGAAGTGCTAGTGAGTGTGTAGAACTTAAGACTGTGATCTTGTGTTTATTTCATTTGGACACTTCTTTTAAACTCTTTTCCCTGGCCACTTATAATCACTTAAAATCTATTTTTCTGTAGTTAATAAACGTGTTTAATATTTTCTCTTAATCAGTGTGTCTTTAACCGGAGTGTCCAGACAAACAGTTCAGTAACAAAAGCTGGTGCATATTCCCTCCACTTTGAGGGAAGGACAGAGTAGATAATAATCTGCACTGATCAGGTTTTTTGACAATGGTAGACCATGTGGCCCTAGGCAGAGGAGCTAGCTAGAGTTTCTCTAGTTTTGGTCCGTGAGTGGCTGGAAAGCGTTAATTGAACTCAACTGGGTGTGGTCCCTGTCTGTGGAGGGCTGTGTAAGTGCAGTACCTGTCATATGTTTGTTGGCTTTTCACAGCGTCACAGTGTATGAGAGAGAGCCCAAGCTGGGCAAACAGAGGGCTGGCTCTGTGTTAGCCCAGCTACCAGGCGGTACCCTTGGAATTCTGCATACCATCACAATTGGTGCTGCAAACAGACGGAAATGCACAGCTTGTTGTTCTGAGTCAGACGTATACGTCGTACACTGGTGTAAAGACTTTAAGTGAGATTTAAGTGTAGCTGTACACGGTTAAAAGGAAAGTCATCTTTCTTTTCTGATTGCGTATTCCAGGGAAATAGAGGCGGAAAAGATGAGTGAGAGTAAGGCAGTTACAGAACTGGAATTACTCAGACTTCTGGTACAAGAGAGAACATGAAAGAATTGTGGAGCTAAATGAAGAGGAGAAAAAAAACCAAGCCCAAAGTGTTGCAGAAGCAACCAGAGAGGAGGCAGCACGCAAAAGAGCTCTGGAGCTGAAACAGTAAGAAACTGAGGAGTAAGACAATAACAGAAAACACCAACTGGACTTGCTAGAGAAGCAGAACCAGATCCCTCTCACACCACTGATCCCTATACCACTACAAAAATCCACAAATGGGAACAATTTGTCCTGCACACGAGACAGGTGATATTGTAGATTACTTCAGCACCTTTGAGAGGCTGTGTGTAATTCACAACATTGCTGATGACAAGAAAATTCCCACTGTGGTTACAAAGTTAACTGGCAAAGCTCTGGGTATCATCACTGAAACTTATAGGGTAAAGATTAGAAATCTTAAAAGGGATGTTAACAAAAGTAATGGGAATATGTCAACCAGATCAAGGATTTGATGGCAAAGATGTTACCAGTTTTGATGGACTGTTTGACCTCGCTGCTCAGGAGCATTTCCTCAGCATATGTAAAGGTGATGTGAAATAGTGTCTATGGTAAAAAATGTGAATAAGATGCCTTCTTTAGCTGATGCTTTTGAGCAAACACAGGTATCAGTTGTGAGTAAATCAGAGAGAGGGGTTCAAATTTGGAGGGAGACAGGTTTCCCATTTTACCCCTGGGAAGAAAGAGATATATGGGAGGCTGGGCATTCACCTCTCCAAACCCATTCCTCTGACTGATCATCGTCCCAAGTCTCCTGTAAAAAAGGGGAGCCCAGAAGGTGCTATCAGTGTAATTCCACTAATCACCTGAAAAATACCTATGTTGGCAGCAAGCAGACAGCCAATGGTTCATGTGAGTTCTGTTGTCCTGAGCAGAAAGGTTCCTCAGGCAATGCAGTCTTATCATATTGGTTCGGTAAGACTGGCCTCTGTGGAGCCAGATATGGAGCATGCCAGCATGATGAAAATCTATGGCAGAGCATCTGGGGCGGAAAGACACAGGAGCTCAGATTTTCCTGATCAAGCGGGGTGTGCTCCCGGTTGTCAGCCCATTACCTGACCAAAGGTCAGAGATTGAGGCAATGGGTGCAACCAGATTCCCCATGCCATTAGATGAAATTCATGTGGAATAGGAGGGGTTGGAAAGCAATTTGGTGATGGGAGTAAGAGAAGGCATTCCTTTTGACCTACTTCTCAGGAATGACTTTTTCTGTGTAGCTAAGCCTGTCAAGATATTTACCTGCAGCAAGAAGGAGTATCATGCTTGGACCCTGGGAAGAGAGGTCAAGACCCCAGGAACTGCTGAAGAAATGAGAGAAAGTCTCCTAGCTAAAGGTACAACCTTGGGAAGGGAGAGGGTGCAGCTAAGTGAGGGACAGATCCTGCTCTGGGGACCATAGGCAGATGTGGTGAAGGAATCTTGAAAACCACTGAGGAAGAGAGTGAGGGATCCTTTGACTGAAGCAAGGGAAAGCAGCATGCGTGGAGAAAGTTAAAAACTGGGGATGGGAATGTATTGCCTGTCAGTGAGACAACTGTTCTGGCTGCTAGCTGTGTGAGCCCTCTACAGCTGAAGAGGGGACACATCCCTCTCTAGAAAACACACAGGGCTATGTGTTTCAGAGAGGGACCCAGAGGAGCAAGCTGGAGAAGGAACAATGGCCATGTCTATAATGGCAATTTAAGTCGACTTAAGGAGCCTTAAGTTGACTTAAATTAAGCCACATCCACACTAGGCTTTCATTAAGTCGACTTAAGAAATTCCAAAAGTTGACTTAATGAACGCTTAAGTTGACTTAATAAGAACTGCCTATTAGGTCAACTTAAGTCTGCTTAGGTCAACCTAACCCTTCTTTAGGTCGACCTAAACCCAGTGTGGACGTTTAAGTCCACTTCGTTAAGTTGACTTAAAGGTGGTTAGGTTGATTTAACAAAGTGGACTAAGTCGACTTAAAGTTAAGTCATAAAACCATAGAATCATAGGGCTGGAAGGGACCTCATGAGGTCATCTAGATCAACCCCCTGCTAAAAGCAGGACCACTCCCACTAAATCATCCCAGCCAGGGTTTTGTCTAACCAAACCTTAAATATCTCCAAACACAGAGATTCCACCACCTCCCTAGGTAACCCATTCCAATGCTTCACCACCCTCCTAGTGTGAAAGGTTTTTCCTAATATCCAACCTCGATCTCCCCAGCTGTAATTTGAAACCATTGCTCCTTGTTCTGTCCTCTGTTACCATCGAGAACAGCCTAGCTCCCTCCTCTTTGGAGCACCCCTTCAAGTAGTTGAAGGTTGCTATCAAATCCCCCCTCAGTGTTCTCTTCTGCAGACTAAATAAGTCTACTTCCTTCAGTCTCTCCTTGTAAGTCACGTGCCCCAGCCCCCTAATCATTATAGTTGCCCTCCGCTGGACTCTTTCTAATTTGTCCACATCCTTTCTGTAGTGGGGAGTCCAAAACTGGACACACTATTCCAGATGCGGCCTGACCAGTGCCAAATAGAGGGGAATTATCACATCCCTCGATCTGCTGGCATCACTCCTACTGATGCAGCCCAATATGCCATTGGCCTTTTTGGCAAAAAGGGCACACTGTTAGCTAATATCCATCTTCCCATCCACATAACCCCCAGGTCCTTTTCTACAGTGCTGCTACTTAGCCGATCGGTCCCCAGCCTGTAGCAGTGCATGGGATTTTTCTGTCCTAAGTGCAGGACTTTGCACTTGTCCTTGTTGAACTCATGAGGTTTCTTTTGGCCCAGTTTTCCAATTTGTCTAAGTCTCCATGGATCCTGTCCCTGTCCTCCAGCATGTCTACCATTCCCCCCAGCTTGGTGTCATCCACGAACTTACTAAGCACGCAATCTATCCCATCATCGAGATCATTAATGAAGATGTTGAACAGAACCGGCCCCAGGACCAACCCTTGAGGCACTCCACTCATTACTGGTTGCCAACTAGACATCGAGCCATTGATTCCTACCCCTTGAGCCCATTGATCTAGCCAGTTTTCTATCCACTTTACGGTCCACTCATCCAACCCATACTTCCTTAACTTGCTGACGAGAATGCTGTGGGAAACTGTATCGAAAGCCTTGCTAAATTCAAGGTATACCACGTCAACGGCTCTTCCCGCATCCACAAATCCAGTCATCTCATCATAGAAGGCAATCAGGTTGGTCAGGCACGATTTGCCCTTGGTGAATCTATGCTGACTGTTCCTGATCACTCCATTTTCCTCCAAGTGTTTGAGGATGGATTCTTTGAGGACCTGCTCCATGATTTTTCCAGGGATTGAGGTGAGGCTGACCGGTCTGTAGTTCCCTGGATCCTCCTTTTTCCCTTTCTTGAAGATAGGTACTATATTTGCTTTTTCCAGTCCTCCGGGACCTCCCCTGTTCGCCATGAGTTTTCAAAGATCATGGCCAGCGGCTCTGCAATCACTTTGGCCAACTCCCTCAGCACCCTCGGATGCAGTTCATCTGGCCCCATAGACTTGTGCATATCCAACTTCTTTAAGTAGTCCCTAACCTGACCTTCCATCACCGAGAGCCGCTCTTCTTTTCTCCATTCTGCATTACCCAGCATAGTAGCCTGGGAGCTGGCCCTCCCTGTGAAGACTGAAGTAAAAAAAGCATTGAGTACTTCAGCCTTTTCTGCATCATCCACCATGAGGATACCTGGCTCATTCAGTAAGGAACCCACACCATCCCTGATCCTCTTCTTGTTACTGACATACTTGTAGAACCCCTTTCTGTTATCCTTCACATCTCTTGCTAGCTGCAACTCCAATTGCCCTTTGGCCTTTCTGATTTTATCCCTGCAGTCCTGAGCAATATCTTTATACGCCTCCCATGTCACATGTCCTAGCTTCCACTTAGTCCACTTTGTTAAGTCGACTTAATAAGGTCGATTTTAAGTCGACTTAAAGTCAACCTTATTAAGTCGACTTAACAAAGTCGACCTAACTTTTCCTAGTGTAGACATAGCCAATGGGAGTACAGGAATGTCTTCCAACTGGTCACTTGGAAAAGAAGGCCCAGGACAGCATGGCTGATACAGCATCAGTAAACCAAGGTACTCATCCAGTGACCAAGGTGTTGAGAAGAAACTGTAACTAATTTCCCAGAAGAGAACAGGTGCACAGCTGACTTCTTGGGGACAGAGAAATAGGTAACCTGGGGGTCCCCCAATCCATCCAGTTTTCCAAGACACTAGTAATGATATGATTGTGGAATTCATTTCCTCCTGAAGGAGTGCTTATCTGTGAAGATGCAAATGACCCACCAGCCAGGAGGAGGAAATTCTGGGCTGGTAAGACACATTTTAGCACAGACTGGGGCGCACAAGTCAGATGGGGAGGTGAAGGTCCCTATTGCTAGGAATGGGGATTTTAAAGTAACTCCAAGAGGAGAGATGCATTTTTTTATATAGGCATAACCCTGGGGCCAGGGACAAAATGCACAGAGGTCCAGCCAATATGCAGGATCCCTTTACATTAGTGGTCTTCAATCTGGGCGATACCACCCACTAGTGGGCATTCTGTGATTTTTGGTGGGCACTACAAAAATGAAGGAAGGAGATAATGGCCATACTAATCCGGCTGTAATTTATAGAAAGTTTGTATGAATAATGAATAAATTTTGTTTGAATGAAATTTGTTTGGTATCCTATTTAAAATATCTGAGTTTAAAATTTAAATAAATTGAAAATTATAATTAACAATTAACAGGACGACAATGTAACAGTTAATTTAACGACAGTGGCAATTTATAAAAAGTAACAATATATGTAGGTGGACGGTAAACTGACTGCAAATGTGAAAATATTGAAAAACTGGGTGCTGATCCAAAAAGGTTAAGGACCACTGCTTTACATCCTTGCCTCAGCAAATCCTGGGGTTCAAACTCCAAAGATGCCACTGGTTTGAGGACATAATATTGAGGGAAACACCACACAGAATAAACAACCAGTAACTAAACCCATGCTGAAGTCCAAAAAGGGGTTCAAAGACATGATAGATATTGAGCAATCTAGACTGACTGAACACGGGGTGTGGTATCATAAAGATACTCGGAAACACCACTCTAATAAAAGCTTTGATGTTACTGTTGTCTTATGACAACGAGTTTGATACTAATGGTAAATGTTATACTCCAAAATTTGGTATGGAAGGTAAATCCCATGAAAAGATGTAACATGCATGATTCTTGGGAAAAAGCTTTTGCACATGATAAGAGGGGTAAACAAGAAGACATTCTATGTTAAGAGGTCCTATAGAAGGTCTGCTTCTCAGCTAATAACTGTAAACAGATATGAAGTTTGTCACAGCAGAGAAACCACATCAAACCTGATCTGTTCATGTGTGGAAGGGAAAATTGAGGCATATCACATGATAGCCTTAATGGCTAAATGCCAAGACACCTACACTCTAGAAATGCTTTCTAGCAACCCAGAGAAGCCAAACTATCTCAGCATTTAGTCCATGACTAATGCTCCAACAGTAAACTAAGGGGGAGGTGTGACAACCTAGGTCTGAAAACACTGACCCCCAAAAATCCCTATTCACCAATGTCATGTAATTATGATTATGGTCTATACAAGGTATGGCTTGTTTGGTATTATTTATCTACTAAACATTAATATTCTATTGAATTGTATGTGCTACCATAGTATGTGAAGTTATAAATATAAAACATTGTTGTAAATGCTACTAAACATGTGAGTTGGGAAACACCTAAACCAGCAATTCAAGTACAACAGTGAATTGGCCAGATATGTTAATGGCCCATCAACTCTCAACCCTACCTCTGTAGATTTCATCAAGAAAGCATGTGCACAATGGGATACTGGTTTCAGAAGGGTAGCCTTGTTAGTCTGTTTTCAGCAAAAACAATGAGGTGTCCTGTGGCACCTTAGAAACTAAACAAGAAAAATTTGGGGGGCATAAGCTTTCATGGGCTGGAACCCATTTCATCAGATGCAAGATATAGGAAATGGATTGACCAATGGGAAACAGCCCCTGTGTCACATGCATGGACAGTTCTAGCAAGCTGGAATGGACTATAAAAAGAAGGGGAGCACAATCATCTGAGGGTTTTTTTCCCTCTGAATAGGAACATTTCTGAATTCTTTGATAGTTGGTGAATTTTGATATTGCTAACAAGCTGTTTCTTGGAGAGGATGAACCACTGATATGCTACCCTACTCAAAAACAAGTAAAATAAAAATCTGGACTTTCCATTCATGTAATGGGGAAGAAATTTCAGAAGACTGATATGTTCCAAACTGAAACAAAATTATCAGTTTGATTGGAGCGAATGAATGGAGAATATCATTCCTGTTGCCTTTGACATACAAACATAGAGGTCATGACAGCACTCTGACAATTGTGTTTCTATTGATGTAGCTTCTTTTAGGACCTCGTTCTGACTGCACATCACTTTTTGTGTGGTGTAATTCCATTGATTTAATTAAATTACTCCATCTTACACTTATATAAACAAATTTCACAATCAGACCCTTTCTTTTTCAGCTGCTCTTTGTGAGGTTTCTAGTCAAGAACAGAGACAATCCATGGACTTAAAAGTTAAGGAGAATGGCTGGAAGGCATGATTGCAACACATTGGATAAATATATTTAACTATTTGGTGTGGGTGAAATCCACTACTATCCCAGAAGATAGCTATTAGAAAATAAACATCATTGTCCAGCTATCATTCAAAAATGCAGTCAAACCCTACTCACATTAGAAAAGTGAATTACGTTTGAGAGTGAAAGATGACAGTTTGAAAGTCCCAGAGAGCCATAAAGCCATTGTTATTCAAACGAATCAGCTTAATTGCTACAAAGAGGGTTATATCCATGCCAAAGGTATTCAGAAATACGTAAGTGCTACCATGATTTCAGTGTTTCCAGGATCAAACAGCATCTAAGCGTGCACATCACCTCTCTTCCATCCATCCATCAACGTTTCCTAAATGTGATGATAAGGATTGTCAATATTGAAGAAGGGATCTGCTTTTACTGTGGTTACTGCCTTGCACAGTTGTTAACATTAGACTGTTAACATAGTGGCAGTCTCTCTTAACAATAAGGCCTGGTCTATATACTACAAAGTTAGAATGACTTAAGCCACATTGTGTTCATCTATATGCATGTAGCTACACTTACATTTGTCTCCTAGCAATGTAAGTGCCCCAGGACAGCATCACAGTAACACCACGTCAACAAGCAGTACTGAGCCATTGTCAGTGTGCTGAGGTAGATGCAACACAAGTATACACACTGCATTATCTGTGTCAGCTCTGACAGTCCTCCAGCAACTGTCCCACAATCCCTGAAACTGACCGCTCTGGTTACAATTATGAACACGATTACTCAGGAGTCAGGGAGACCAGAAGGCCCACTGCTCTGTAAACCCCACAGATTTTTTTAAATGCCTTTTCCTGATTGTTCATCTTAGCAAGCACATCTAGCAGGTCTGCCTGGAGGAAAAATATTGCAGGCAGCCTGGAAAAGGAAAGAATAGACAGGAGAAAGGCAGAGGCAGCCCACCAGGAAAAGAAGAGGGAGATGCACAAGGACATAGAGGAACTTCCTTGGCAGGAAATACAAATGCTACAGACTCTTGTGGACCTTCAAGGCTTGCCTCCCTTTGGAGACAATGGAGAACTCCATTATGGCACCTCCCTACACCTTCTCTCAACATTCCATAGGACATTAGGGGCTGGATCCCTACCCCTGTCACTCCACCCTGGGGGAAATTAAAGACAACCATAGCTTCACATATACTGACCTCTGAGAGCCACGTTTATTATATGTGTAGGTAAAATTCTTTCCCCTGGATAAGTTCTGTTCCATTCATTCATTAAGCTTTTAATGTGCATATTGCACATATTTTTCCTTGAACTGGTTTTGTTACTCAATAAAATTCTGTTCTTTGGAACAAATTCATCTTCATTAGTTCACAACATCTGCTGCAGAGTGCCTACCAACTCTGAAAGCACCCCTTACTGGTTGCTGTACAGTGTGATACAACTACCAGGCTCAGTGAAAACATAGTATAAAAATCATAAATCTACAGCAAGCACTACAAAATTAAGAGATGCATTGACAGTGCTATATTCATAAATGTACACTAGGCATCAGACAAATCCTAACTAACTGACTCCAAAACAGCAGGGTCAGGTAGAGCAGAGTACACCACAATGCACTATTGTGGCTCACTGTTAAAGAGCTCTTTCAAAGCCTCCCTGAACCATATATTTCTTCACTGAGTTCTTCTAATAGCCCTGGAGTCTGCCTGTTCAAACTTAGCTACAGCCCCTTCCACATCCACCCTGGGGACAACATTTCCTCCCTTTGCGTCACAAATATGCAGGACACAGCAGGCATCTATAACCAGGGGGGTTTCCCACTGGTATTTCATCTTGTGAATAAACAATACTACCATCCCTTCAGCATCTATCAAAAGGGCATTCAACTATCTTTCTGCACCTGCTGAGCCAGTAGTTGAATCTTTCCTTGGTGTTATCAAGTTGGTTGAAGTACGACTTCATTAGCTAGGGAATCAAGAGGTAGGCAGAGTCCCAAAGGATTACTCTTGGCATTTCGACACTATCAATAGTAATCCACCAGTTAGTAAAGGAACACCCTGCTTGTAATTTTCTGAACAGTCCTGTGTTCTTAAAGATATAAACCTCATACACTTTCCCTGACCAATCAACATTGATATCAGTGAAATATGTCCAGTGACTCACCAACACTTCCATAACCATACAACAATAACCCTTTCTGTTAATGTACTCTGTGGCAAGGTACCGTGGTTCCAAAATAGTAACATAAACCTGGAGAGTATTCCTATTACCAACATCTGACTAGCCTAGTCTTCCACATCAATAAAAGTTAAAGTAGATAGATAGATAGATAGATAGATAGATAGATAGATAGATAGATAG
>ML685791.1:10953766-10971608 GCA_007922175.1 Pelusios castaneus
CGAAGCGGAGCCGGCCCCCCAGCTCAGTCCAGGGGTTCGGGTGGTGGCAGAAGCTCTGGCGGAGCTTCTGCCGCCACCCGATCTCTCAGCAGAAGCCGCGGCGCTTAAGCGCTGTGGCTCCTGCTGAGAGCCGAGCCTGGGAACTGAGCTGAGGGGCCGGCTTGAAGCGGAGCCAGCCCCCCAGCTCAGTCCATGGGTTCTGGGGCCGACAGATGCTCCGTGGGAGCTTCTGCCGCCCCCGATCCCCCAGTGGCTCCTGCCATTCTTCAATTTCCGATTCCTTAGGGAATCGGGGGTTCACTGGTGTCTTGCTAAAAGGTAGTCTTGAATACCTGCAGTCAAACTTAAATTTTCCCATCAGAACAGATGACTACTGAAATATTTTCCAGTGGTTGCTTTTGAAAAGAACACACCAAATTACTGGTTATTAAATGTCTGTATTTGAAAGCTTTGCCAAAGTTTAAGTATATTCTGTAACGCGGCACATTTGCCATTTAACTGCTACTGGTCCATCAGTTTCTCATTACTCTGAGCAATACATCTATACCTATAAAGAAAACAAGCTTTAAACATTGATGTCTGTTACTATTAATTGTCTACTTTAAATTTAAACAGAAGGGCAGTTAAGTTTGTTTGGATTCCTAATCATGAGTTTTGAATTCATCTTTTCAAAACTAGACTATTTTAAAATATGTAACTACGCTAGGTCAGATAGAATGCAAGTCACTTTGCATCTGACATTCTAAGCAAATCCCTTACAAGCACTTTTTTCCCCCCATGTGGGAATCAGTGTTCATAGAGCACAGATATGTACTTAAGCAGAACAAGTGATAATACTGTTAAAACAAATCTGGCTTTTCTAGCTTGGAGCTGGGGTGGTTAATGGGTAGACTGCAGACTGTTTCATTACTACATTCCTTAGGCACTTAAACCTCTCTCTACTGGGTGGAGTGAAGTTCAGTATGTAGTCATCACAGATGCTCTGTAATATTCCTGCTCTATGCAAAGCAAATAATTCCTGAGTGTGTATGTTAGGCCTTTTCCATGCTAGTTAGATTTCTCCTTTTCCTAGTCGCTGGTGGAAGCAGTAGTAGCTGGCAAGAAGGTGTCTGCCAGGGGCAAAGCTGCTATCTATTTTGTGGGAGAAAAAGGGGCAAGTTTTCTACCCCTGTGAAAGAATGCTGCAGAGGAAGCTGTATAGAAGGGAGAGGTTGGAGGGAAGAGCATGCACTGCTTCTCATGAATATTTCAACCGAACTGTAATTAGACCCAAGTTATTACAGGTTACAGAGTTTACCATATTGTCATCACTCTCCTGGGTTAACTGGAACCATGCATAATTAAATGAATTGTATGCTAATTTTGTAGGATACTCTTCCGCTTGTTCTAAGTGTACTTCTGTTGTAGATTGAAAGGGAATTGGACAACTATTCCATTAGCACACACAAAAGGAAAAGTAAATGGTAAGGAAAAAACATCACTGAGAATACGGTCTCCCTCAATTCTGATGTTGAGATCAGCAAAGTAGCAGTTTCTGGGGTGGTGGGTTCTTATTTTTAGCTGCTTCTCCAGGTGAGAATACCTGAATAAGCAGCTGTATGCAGGACCCAGGAAGTCTTCCTCAAGCAGTGTAGAAGCTTTAGAGGGAAAGAAAGAAAGATGCCCTTGGACTAGACTTGTTAAGTAACAGCTACTCTGGAAGAAATTAGAAAAGTGTTGTAGGCCAAATCCTTGAGCAGGACTACAATAAGCTGGGCAGGGGAAGATGAAGACTGGATGATTAGGTGTCACATCCTCTGAAAGGGAACCAGACAGGCAACATGATCAGGAATGTGGAGGAAGTGAAATGCGGCAGAGACAGCTGCTGCAGAGAACCTGCAGCAAAACAATGGAAAGGAATATAACTACAGTACAACTAACAGGTGACGGTAATGTCCAAAGGTGTTATATCCAGTGCTTGATTTAAATGTGTGCTGTAACTTATCAACTTTTCATTACGTATATTTGTTTTATTCCTTAAAAGCACTTGTTCTTCCATGTGGGAATTCTTTACATTAAATTGACTATAAAGATAAATTGAAAAAAGTACAAACTGCAGGATAATAGCACACTACAGTGGCTATGGGATGCCTTGTTGGTAGGTCTCTTCTGAATCAAGAATCTGCTGAGGTGTGTAGATGTTTTTAAATACCCAGGGATCTTGCAAATAATTGATTGCACAAGATAAATGATTAGCGAAGAAATAAAATGAGATTTTTTTCTTAACATTTGTGAAGAAGGTTGATATATTTTTGAGGAGTAAATACATTGCTTTCTAACTCATTGTTTGCATTTTGGAATTTAAATTCCAAAAAAGACACAGGCCTGCTACTGATTACATTACAAACATGTAATAATTCAGTTCCTGATTCTGCATGGACCTGTTATCTGATATTTATTGTAGTCCTTGACCATTTTATAAAGTCTTCCTGACTCAAACACAGTTACTGAATTTTTGTTGTCCAATGAAATACAAGAGTTAGTGTTTTACAAGATGTGGGCTTCACACTCATTTTTTTCTGATTATCATTTTTGTTCTTTCATCTTATGAATTTTAGTAACTTATCTTGCTAACCAGAGGCAAAAATCTGCTTTTATACTCTCTGAAAATATTTGTATCTAATTGTAAAGCTTGCTTAAATGTTTTTTTTTTTCCTCTTTTATGTCAACATAACTAATGAGATTTTTATGGCTGCTATCTGGTAATCTGACACTCCTATTAACCCTCCTACGGATGAGAATAAATACATCCAACACCCATAAATTTTTCCAAGAACTGGTTTTGCACATTTATCACCGAAGAAAAATGTTTTAATTCCTGACTCTATTGTTGTGCTTAAAATAAACTTTATACAGAGATAATCAGTCATGGACCACCAAGCTCATAGTCCGTCTCTGTATAACGCTATTGAAACTATCTCAATAGAAGCTTGTGTCTAATTGGTGGCATCAGAAAGGATGCTGACAAACTAGATGAAATACAGAGAGCATTAAGCTTATGTATTTGAGGGTTGTGGGAGGGGAATTCAATTACTACATGTAGCTTGGCCTAAAGCAATGTTTCCCATATGTGGGGCTGATGGATAGGGTGGAAAGTGTATAAATTGAGTTGTTGGCCTTTACCAATGCATGGATGGTGTTGAAGGGGAGAATGAATGGCTTCATTTTCTTTGGAGGAAGGGGCAGTTATCAGAAATCGAGGAAATGTTTACTCAGTGCTTAGATAAATTGTAGCTGCAGTTCTGCAGTAGCAGAAGCAATGATGGAAACTAGTTAGCTATCTGTCAGGTGTTTGCTGCTATAATCTCATCTATCATGATAAAAATGCCCTTAGTCTTAGTGGCTTCCACTGTTACTTATACTAGTGATGGAGTAAACATGTTTATATTAACTCACTAGTTTAAAATGCAAAATGTTGGCTAGTCCAGTGTAATTGGCAATCTTGCATTGGTGTAGATATTTATCTCAGGTCTGGCTTGAGTCTTGATTTCTATCAATATGTCAAGACTTGTTTAGCTGGCTCATTCTAGATTCCAGAAGAAAATTCCACTCAGTGATTATTCCCTAAAGGAAAAACTTGTGTCTGGATATGAAAAGCTTTGAAGAAAACACACACAATTCTTTAAAGTGCACTTTTTACCTATTAAAATTCAAACTATTAACTGATTAAATATAGTGTGACATACTTCCTGTATTAAAGATTGTACATAAACTAATCATGGGATTTTATATGTTGATTTTTACCTATGAAGATGGTTTCCAGTAAACGTGGCAGCTTTTATTATAACAGCTTACACTATATAGGTTCAAAATGAAAAAAAAAATTAGATATTAAGAAGGCATGCTGTCTGAATCAAAGTTTTATAACACAACATTCTAAAATCTAGTTAATTACTGAAGTCAAGCTTCTTGTGAAAAGAGTCCAGTAAGCAAAAACTAATGGACTGCTAGGAAATGTAAATGGATGCTACTCTGCTACAGGATGACTTTTCTTAAGTTCTCCAAATACGATCTTTCCACATTCCCCTTCCTCACACTCTTCTTTCCTAGTTTATTGCACTATGTGGTCTGCTTCACTACAGAATTCTCAAGAAAGCAGTGCACCTTGATGCAAATAGATCTTTTTGTTGCATTTTCCTCCCTTTCATTCAGCAGATTCCCTTTAATTATTTTTTTTTAAATTGTGTATAAGCACTGAAAGGCTAACAAAATTTAGATTTTGTCAGCTGATTTTTTTCACACAATAGTAGGCTCTCCAGCTGTTGAACCCAATATCTTTATTTGCATTTCTATCATACAGTATTTAATTTCCAAATAGTGCAAAATTACAGGAAGCTGTACAAAAACTGTATAAAAGCACCTGATTATACTAATATAGCACCAATTCCAACAAGATGTTTCAATTAGGAATGGCCCTTTAAAACACATTGACATCTTGAGATAAATTGAGGGCCAAGTCTGAATAAGAAATAAATCACATGTAGGGAGTCAACAGTATTACAACTATTTTGCATGCTGACAAAAGGGTGTAATTGGATAATAGTAAAAGAAGGGGACACATACATCGACACGTACATTCATGTTACACATCTATCATACATTAACTGATTAGCACATGGTTAATACATAATTATACATTAGCACAACGCGTTCCATTTTGTGCACAAAAGGCCACAACACATTGTCACTGCTGTAATTTCCAGGGAAAGGGAACACAAATAGTAGTTACTGGTCACAATTTTGTATAATCACATACAGACAACATGGTGATGCTGAACTGCTACATCTCACAAACTTGAATGTTCCTTAGCTCACACAGGTTTCATTGCAGCTTTTAAAAAGTAATAGTCTATCAAGGGTAAAGAAAATAATTGTGTATAATATTTTAGAATGGCCCTTGAATGGGCACTCCATGTATCCAGAAATAGCATACGAGTTTCATGTTTCAGTTTATCCTAAATCATTTTCGGACAACAAAGAAAGGTTAACACTGGTCAGTGTGTTTCAGTAAAATGGTTTATGTATTTCATAGGTTGCATGATATGGTGACTATTTCTTAGGTATTGATAAATAATTTTGTATCTAACACTTGTATTGCCACATTAGTAAATACTGCAGTTTTCTATGTGAAATACTTCTAATCATTGAGGTTTCTATAGTCTTAGGAATAGTATTTAGAGAATCAGAAGAGAAAATATAGGTGTGAATGAATACTTTATTGGGAGTAGATGTCTCTGAAAACAGACTTATTTTCTAGTCATGGGTTTTGAAAAGAAAGATCTTGGAATTTGAAAGGACTAACCTGCAAACTTTTTTAAAATTAGAGTTACAGGCTATGCAACCATCAAACTAAATAAGTTATTCTGGAAGTGAGAATTATAAGTAATTCTGAGGAGAACCTGAAGCATAACTGCCAATACAGTCTTCTTATGGGGAGTAAATAGTATATTAAACTCTCAAATTGTCCTAATCCAATATTGGAGTAAAATGATGGCCCCTTTTCCCCTCAAACCTTAATGTATATTGCATTTTTCCATGCAAATAATTTTTGCTGAACATGAAGGAAATTGCACATTATAATTAAAAATAGTGTGAATATACAGCCTTAATTCAACAGAAATAAAAACATGCATAAGAGAAGAATGTGTCCATTTCCCAACCAGCGTGGGCTCCAGCTGCATTGGCTCTGCTGTTCAAGCTACCCTGTCTGACTCTGAAACTTCCTTTTATTAATATGCTTACTGTTTCCAAGTTGGTATGTTCACAGTTTGGTCACACTTTTTATCCAGGGTACAAAGGATGAGACTTTGGTGTAGACACCTGGAGAGTCTTTGATTCCACAGCCATAACCCCAGGAAGTCACCCCATATACAACCCAGCTTTCCCCTGGACGTTCACACATCAGTGGTCCACCGCTATCTCCCTGACAACTGTCCACGTGTTTCTGTTCTTGGAGGTTTCCTGCACAGAGCATCCTCCCTGTAAACCTTCTCTTATAACGCTCTTCACAAAGTCTCTTAGGAAGTAGGGGGATGGCAGCTTGTTGCAATGTTCTTGAATAGGCCCTTCCTGTAAAGAGATCAAATAACGTACTGAGATCCCTGATTTGGTGATCTTAAGTACGATCTAATTGAATTTATTAGTGTAGCTTAAATATTGCTATACAGCGTTACAGCATTAAGTATAAGAGATGAAAAGAATGCATATCTCAACTCTAAAAAAGACTGCCAATTTTAACTAAGACACTTGGTTTTACACCACTTGTATCACAGAAACTCCAAAGTACAAGATTTTTTGGTTATATTTTGGGTAACTGATTGTACAAGAATATATGCTGTAATACTTAAATGTAAGCTGTTCTTAGATGGTGCGAATGGCTATAGGGCTATTGGTAGAAAGCTTTTCACCTCTAGGGCAGTGGTTCCCAACCTTTTCAGTAACACGGCATGCTTCAATGAGATCTATGGCACACCCACTTTTTTCAGTTGAATTGATTGCTCATAAACGTCACATTTACTTACATTTACTATAGTTGCGGTCTTTCTAGAGTGGTTTGCAACACAGTGCATGCAATAGGCTAAAGAAGGATCAGATGCATTAATGTTTCAAAACCGCCAGAAAAAAAAGTACGTCATCTGAGTTTTGCCCTTTGGCCACCCGTGTTTAGAACATTCATGTTTTAGAATCGAAAGACTGATACCTCACTTTTAATTTAATGATTAATTTTCAGGAGTTTTATGAGTTGTAATTTTGGTTGGATAGAATATTGTTTAAGATGAAACAATGTTTTACAAAATGTTGTACAAAATTTCAAGGCACACTTGGACAGTTCTCATGGCACACCTGTTGAAAACCACTGTTTTAGATTAGCCAGCCTATTTGGTAATGATCAGAAGTTATTACCATTCAGCAAGCTGATAGGTGTTAATAGGTCAAATGAGTTCATGTTTTCGGTCTGGCTCCTAATAAACGGTTGGCCAACTATAAATCTGCTCTCACAAAAAATTGCCATCAATCTGATAGTCTCCCTGAGAGATTAAAGTCAATGAGACCATTCTATCCTGTTCTTCCAAAAATGATTCCTCAAAGCTAGAACTGAGAGATCATGTAGAGAACTCAGCACTACTTCTATATAGACTTCAGACTCCAGAGTTACCAGTCTAGCACATTTCATAATTAAGTTTTGTGTCAAATCTCAATGTCATTTCAGCCGTTTTATGTCAAACAAATGTCAAAACAAAATATTGGTCTCTAATAAAGTTCTTTCAGAAGAAACTAGACTTGTATAGACTGAACATTTTTTGAAAGTTTGCTGTAAATAGTAGCAAATTCAAATTGTGAGAGAGAATTTTTGGAAAAACCCCACATGGTTACTTCACTTCAGAAGACAGAAGTTCAAGCAAGATTATATATTTTAAAAGTAATTTGAATATTTCCCTGTAACACTTCATTAAAAACTCATCATGTGCCTCATGGCTCACTCTCATTTGAAAAAAGTGAAAACACCTTTTTTGTTTTTAAAAAGTCCTTAATTATCCTTGCATAACAGACTTGATTGCAGAGAACACTTAAAAACTCCGTAAATGTTGCAAGAATGTAATTTATTGCATTTAAAGTAAATTCTGAAGTAGCTAATATTTCACTTTAAATAGAATTTCTAAGATAAGTGGTACTACTTCAGAGCTCTTACATGCCTTATCCAGTGAATTATATAAAATGCCAAGAGCTGATGAATTGTTTGGAGTTTTTTTCCTCATTCTTTGTTTTGTAAGACATACAGGACAACAAACTTTTCTTCCCACTTTTTAGTTCTCAGTATTTTCAATATACTCCTATAGATATCTGAATATCTTTGCATATGAACGGAAAATAGTGAACTGATATTTAACCACATTTTCTTGCCAATTTTAATGATTCGGAAAACTATAGGATAAAAAAAATTCTCCACTTTTTGCACTGCACTGTCATGAGTCCAGTAAAACATGGTTATTAATATTTAAGGAACAAAGCCCTCTGGAAAACAAACTCATATCTACACCCAATAAAGCAACAGGATTTGCTACTTCATCCAAAAATCTGATTGTTAATGTGTTTTCGCCTCTGCTGCATTTTTGATAGGTTTTTCTTTCACTCAAATCAAGTTGCTGAAATTTGGGATTAGGAAATGGGGCATTGGCAGCAGGAGAGGAGAAAGATAGTGTACTTAATTCTCTATTTCACATGTATGCTGACCATTTTTCATTTGACATTCTGTTGTCATTTTAAATAAATCAATAAAAGCATTTCTGGTCCTTAACTAAATTGGACAGGGCTGGTTTTGCTTTAAAGGGATAGGAGTGTGTGTGTACTCCAATTTGATGGTGGGGGGGGAGGGGCATGTGCTACAAGACTGAATGGAAGACTTAACAGTGCCATTTAACATGATTAATCCTATAATCTGGGACAGTGAAGAAACAAAGTTAGTGACAGCTCCACTTTCTTTTTAAAAAAGCACAAACTAAAGAAAAAGAAATGAGTGCTTTTATTCCTTGGTAATGATGGGTATTTGGGTAGAGCAAACAAAAACTTTTCTCCAATTTTAAAAAAGGGAACCTGGTACGATTATTCTACCTTGAATATCAGAAATAGCAAACTGAACAATTGTTTGTGTAAGTAGTAGTCCAAAGTGTGTGTGTGGGTGGGGAGGGGGGAGGGAGAATTTGGGTGTATTAATGTATGAGTCATTCTTACCTGTGTCACCCCACCCAGTGATGTAACAGTTGGGGGCAGTTTTCTGTGGCCTCTCCCGCCTCAGTGGCAAACAGGCAGGTAACACATGGGTGCTGAATCTGGCACACTGTTCTTCTGGTCCATGCAACCTTATTAGTGCAATGTCATAGTCATTGCTGTCAGGCTTGTACTCTTTGTGCATCACAATCTGCTGGACTCCAATTTCCTCCTCATACTCCTCAGGAACCAGTGTGTGATAATCCCCAACTCGCACGGCATAGTTCTGTGTGTTGTTGCCATACCTGAGAATGAGACCAGGGCTCCCATCACAAATTTGCAACCTAAGTAGACAACCATGACCATAGGGTCTCTTTACTAAACAGCTAGATGACAATACCAAAGTAATAATAGTGGTAAATCCAATTATCTCAACAGTGGTTATGTGAAATTCAAAGAAGTGTCTGAAATTCCAAATTTAGGGTCCATTTTCCTTTCCTGCACTGGAGGCTCTGTTAAGTCGATTTAACCAAGGTCGACTTTAAGTCAACGTAAAATTGACCTTGTTAAGTTGACTTAGAGAGTCCACAGCACTGCGTTCACACTTGCAGGTGCTAGGTCGACGGAGAAGTGGCCAGGAACTCTGTGAGGGGCCCGGAGGCCAATTAGGTCAACTTAAGGGCTATGCCCCGTCTACACTGGCTTAAGTCGACTTAATAAGGTCGATTTAAGCCTTAGGTCGACCTTCAGAGTTGGCGATATTAAGTCAACTTAAGGAAGCGCTTAAGTCGACTTAATAAAAGCCCAGTATGGACGCAGTAGTCTGTAGGTCAACTTAACTTTCCTTAAGTCGACCTAAGCCTCCGGTGTGGATGTACCCTTTGAGCCACATGGATAATGAGGCTTTGTGTACTCATTTATGAGAGCAGACAATTATTTTAAAAGAACAAGCAGGGACCAATAGTGCTTTAAAAAATTACGAGTAGCACAAACATCCAATGTAAAACCACCACTAAACAGTACTGCAATGCTCCCAAATAAACTCAAGAAAGGGAGAGGGACAATTTTTTAACAGAAGATAGCTGTAAAATTCAGTCTTGAATAAATAAAATGTTGATTAATTTTAAATATTTTTATTAATTATCTGAACATGAAGGCTTCTATATATCCTAACTATAGGTACACTAACAAAAGAGCCATGGAAAAAGAGTATCTGCTATAGTTACAGCTGGGCAGAAAATGGTTTTCTTGTCCTGCAAAACCTGAGATTTCAAATATTTTTCTTTTCTGAAGTGGGACAAAACAGACTTTTCAGAGGTTTTGGGGTTTTTTTGATTGAAAGAGAAACATCTACCTAATAGCCATGGGCCTGGTGGTTAAGGCACTCAGCTAGAATGTGAAAAACCTAGGGTCAAGTCCCTACTCTGAATAAGGAAGAGCAGAGCGACTTGAACTTGTGTCTCCCACTTCCGAGATGTGTATCCTAATTACCAGGCCATTGGATATTCTGGGATCTGTCTCTCCTCCTAGTTTTGAGAAGAAATTCCATCCTGACCCTGAGGAACTTTCCTGACACAACTTTAATCAAAATTGATAAATTCCCAAGAAAAGTTTCAATAATTTGGCATTTTCTAATGAAAAAAAAATTTCATCAAAAATTTCCTAACAAGTTCTAATTCTGAATTCTGGCTGCTTTCCTGGCCTTCACCTATAAAATGGCATGTCACAGGATCAAATTCCACTAGCCTCATTCAGTTCAAAAAAAAATCCTCATATTGCTTGTGGAATTCAATTGAAGTTTAATCTAGGCAAAAACTGAGTAAGTCCTGTAGGATATGGCCCAATATATTATTTATTATGTTTTGCTCTAATTAAGCAGGCAGAGTTTATTAAAATTGCAACAATATCATTTGAGTTATCTACATTTAACGTGAAGGTTGCTCTATGGTACTAGAGAAATGAAATAATGACTTTGCCAAATGCAAAACCTTTAAAGAGACAGCCTCCATAACAATACTAATCTTGTTCTTTCTTTATAATGCTCTTATGCAGTACACTACTTCCTTTGTGGCTCAAAATTAGAATACAAAAATGTTACAGCTGGTCCATGATAGCTGAAGATTATAGATATGTAAAAACTGATCCTGTATTTCTTAAAATACAGGAAAAACTAATCATTGACTGCAAGATCAGACTTACTATTAATCTCACTTAGAGATAAAACTTTAATAATTTTATTGCTGAGAAATAAAGAATTTTCTTGTCATTTTTTCCCCAGCTTGGATTTATGAGGTTTATTTTACAAGTATTTAACAAAATAAAACTCCCCTATTTTGGGGTATCATTTGAGCAATACCCAACTTACTGTTTAGACAACAAAACATGATTCTTTTGATAAATGATCAGTGGATTCATTGTCTTCACAGAATGTCCTTGCAGAATTCTGAGCATTAATGCTAATGCTGAAGAACATTGGCAACAATGGCCACATGTCCTTCAAATAAAGGGAGGGGGAAAAAGTGCTCCCTCCCTCTAAGGATCTCTTATTTCAGTACCTTCCAAGGCTTTTGGTCCTCTCCAACATGTTTGGGTGTTTGCCAATCTTATTTCTAAGGCACCTCTCACCAAAGAATGAAAATTTTAATACTATAATAATTTTAATAAGTTCTAAATCTTTCCAGTTACACCTCATTGTTTCTCCAGTAGTGAAAGCTCTTGTTTAAACATGTGGTTCAGTATTATTCCTATTCAAGTAAACAAAATTCCCATTGACTACAGGACTGGCTCCTAAAATGTCCTATTTACTGTGGTATTGCTTCTAAGGTGATTTTCCACAATAACAAAGTCCATCAGGCCATAACTGGTTTCTGAAGCATGGTGCATCATCTGAATATGACATCAACAGCGAAGTCAAATCCTGCATCGACGCAGATCTGTCAAAATCCCCAACACCTGCTGCTTGTCAGTAATGCTAACCATTTCCTGCTCTGAAAACCGAGCATCCCTCTCTTCCATGTCTGGATCAGCACATACCTTATTTTAAACAGGGCAAGTCTATTGCCTGCCTTGAGTTACTACATACAGCATAAACAAACAAGGAGTCCTGTGGCACTTTTAAAGACTAACAAATTTATTGATCACATGAGCTTTCATGGGAGAAAATCCCACAAAGCATCTGACAAAATGGGATTTTCTGCCATGAAAGCTCATGCGATAAATAAATTTGTTAGTCTTTAAAAGTGCCACAGGGCTCCTTGTTTGTTTGGCTGACCAAGACTAACACAGCTACCCCTTTGGGGTACTTGTCTACATACAGAATGTAAGCGAATAGTCTCAGGTGTGTTGAGTTAGCCAATGTTTTTGGATGTCTGGGTTAGTATGGTCTTTATTTCAATGCCTTACACACTTAAGTAAAAGCCAGTGAGAGTGATAATTGTTGTGCTTTATAAAGGCCTAACTTTATAATATTACTGATGTCTCTTCCTCTGCTTCCTTTTTACTACAACTATTAACTATTATGTGAGAGATGGTTATCACGTATACCAGTATAGTAGGGTGCTAGGCTAAGAATCAGGAGATCTGAGTTCTCACTCCTGCCTCTCCTGTCTGAGCCTGGGCAAGTTGCTTTCTGCTTGATTTTCCCCAGCTGTTATCCTTTCATAATGCACTTTGGGATCACAGAGCATAGTTTGAATTTTTTACTTAGATGCTGCTACAATAGGTCAATTGTGTTAACTAGCAGAATCCCTGCCTCATATAGCTTTGTTCTTTCTTTTATATATATTTCACAATTCTTGATTTATATGAGAAATGTAAACATCTTTTCAATACACCTTTACTATTGCCGTGGCTTTAGAACCCAGCAGTGGTTGTGTGTGTATTCGGTTATGTTTGCATTGCCAAGAATTTTTTAGAAATTGTAGTTTACAGACAGGTATGCTAAATGAGCTCCAAAGATGGACTAAGCTGGTAAGCTTTCATGGGTTGTATGCAAAATTTTTCAGGAATATTTCTTGTAAACTACAGTTCTCAAAGAGCTGCTACTCATATTAAAATGTATATTGTTAGTGAAAAATACTAATATGCTGTAGAGATGGAAAACTTCAGCAATGTAATGAATCTGTTTCCTTGTTTAATTACATATGTCCTTCTCTGCAAGAAATTGCACAAGAAATTCAGTCAGCACATGAGCAATCTTTTCTGTCTGATCATTATAAGGAGCATAGCATAGTAGGTTGCAGAAATAATGTTGGTACCTTCTGGAAAGGGACTACGGGCAGGTCTACACTGGCACTAATGTGGCTGCACTGTTGTGGCAAGTCTCATGAAGACACTGCATGGCGATAGGCAAGCACTCGCCTGTTGGCATAATTACTCCCTGCATGAGAGGTGGGTCAGCGGAAAAGCATCTCTTGGTAACATTGCACCAACGTGAATAGTGCTTAAGTCACTAACGTGCATCACTTGGGGCAGGATCTTTTTCACACCCGAGTGACATAAATTAGCTAGACAAATTGTAGCATAGACCTGCCCTCAGGGATTTCTAAAATCAGTTACAGGATCAACTCAGTAAAAAGCTATGGCGTGATATGTGACATTACCAAGTCAAGGGCTCTTTAAGTCAATAGGAGCCAGGTTAGTTTTTATGAGAATGCCTGAGGCTGAGTGTGAGTATGTGACACCACTAGCAATGAGGCTTCTTGGGAGGCTTTTTACACTCTGTTTATAAGACTTTGATTTTTTTTCCCCCCCACTTGAAGCATTCCACAGTGTTGTATATGGCAGGTGTTGTATATGTTGAATGTGCCAGGACAATGGTCCCAGGGAGTTACCTGATGAGCCATTAGGACACAATGGTTGTATTCCTTATGTCTTTAATGGCTCATCAGGTAACTCCTTGGGACCATTGTGCTGGCACATTCCTAAACATTAAGGACACAATGGTTTTAACATAAGTTAAAGTATGGATACAACACCAAATTTTAACTTCTAATTGCAATAGAATTCCTAGACATAAACTAATAATCATTCCCAGCAAATTACTACCTTTCTATTGATATCAAACATGACATAGTTCCTATGGATTATAGAGCATTTATGAGATATCCATTGAAAATAATATCATAAATGCTTCCTAAATCCAGACAGCGTCACACCCTGCCCACATGCCCTGCCAGGGTCCCTGTCCCCCTTTGCCCCATTGCACACAAGGGGTGCCCCCCCTGCCACCGTGGACCTGCCCAAGGTCCCCTAGCTCCACAAAGTTGACCTAGAGCATCCAGTGTGGACGCTCTAGGTCGACTTTGTAAGTTCCCCTTTAAGTCGACTTTAATTTTAAGTGTAGACACACTAGGTCGACTTAACTAAGTCGACTTAAAGTGCAAGTGTAGACATAGCCATACAGAGGAATAACATACCTGTTCAGAAACATTTTTACACACTGCCAAATAAATAACTCCACAGTTATCCTTATGTATCTCACCAAGCTGGACAAAGTCAAGGTAGCTGAATGGTTAAGGCTGGACAGTTTGAACACAGTCTCCCTTCTTACAGAGATTATTTACAGAACAGATGTAATGCTTGGAATGTAACGAGCATCCTAACACTGGAATGGATTAGGTTGCCAGCCAAATACTTTTCTTTCAGTGTCACCTCTCCCAATGGGTGATTTTACATGCTCAGAGAAGAACAATGTGGCTGATATTAACGTGTTAGCCAATTTTTAAAATTTTCACTGAAGAAATTAATAACCTATAAAGAAAACTGATGTAGAATTTTTCTTTTTTGTAACAGTAAATGGCCCTTTTAGGTGTGATCTAACACTACGTTTAAACAAGTAACATTTGACTACTTGTAAGTTCTAAATAAAAAACATTTAGGGATAGATTTTCAAAACTTTTTGTATTGCCACAAAAGCTCCACACCCACTGGGACTACCAGAGACCAAGGACTTTCCCTAGCAAGAAGGCCAGGAAGGGATCCTGGCTAAACAGAGTCTGGACATTACAAGGAAGTAACTCAGGGAATCTAGCTAGGTCTCTGAAGCAGCAGGGTGAGGCTGCAGCTTGTAGGGTCCCTGGGTTGGTGCCCAGAGTTGAGGATGGGACCTGGGCCCCCTCACTCCCACCATCCACTGGAAGGACAAGAGCCCCAGCAAGAGGTAGATGAGAATTCTCCTGAGTGATGCAGTTTTCTGTCCCACCACTAGAAGGAAGCATGGGACCCACCAAGGCAGAGGAGGAACTTTGTTCCACATACACACTGCACCCATCTGTTATATGGGTTTTTTTTAGATTGTTATGCTTTGTCCAGTGCACAACATCATAAGACACTCTTCCTGACAGAGGCCCCTGTGTACCATAGTAAAACAAATATTGAGTGTTCATATTTAAAATGTTAATTTTGGTTGAGATGGTTAGTTTCTGTCCTTTCTAAGTGAAATGTGCTTGTACCGTAGACATCCTGGCCTAAATCTCAATTACACTTCTGAAGCCGCTGGATCCGTGTCCTATCTGCATAAGCTGTCCTACGAGCTGTGGAGAAGGTGTGTTTGTCACACAATGAGACTTTTAAAAGATAGTTTTAATACAGAGCTACCCGTTTAAAAATGTTTCCTTACATGGCCACTCTCTGAGGCTAATACATTCTCGACACAATGACTGGTAACTATTACAAATGCCTTCATTCTATCATTCTCATTGTAAGGCTCTGCATTCTTGCTTTCCTAGCTAAGCTGTAGCAAGATTGAGCACTATATAAATTGAAATTTGGGACACAGAAGAGATGCTCCAATTCAGTTGCTACACGTGGGCAGAAGGATACAGGAGGGAAAAATCATCTATTTTCTATTCATAACAGATTAGAAATGCTGAAAAATGCACCTAATGCAGAGATTCCCTAACTGGGATGTGCCTCCTGAGGTGGCACAGCAGGACCCGAGCCAGCCCTCCCAGGAGGGTGTAGAAGGAGGATCACCCAGCCCTGCTCTGCCCAGAGCTCTGCTCTGGCCTATCCCCCAGCCACAGCATCAGGGCCAGGCACCTGGCTCGGCCTCAGTGCTGGTGCGTGGCCCCCATTGCAGTGCAGAGCCTTGGTACTGGTCCCAGCCCCCAGTTGCAACACTTGAGTCCTGTCTCCAGGATGGGGCCTCAGCCTCCACAGCCCCATTCTCAGACTCAGTCCTTGACCCCAACTGCAGCCCCTGACCATGGCAATGGCCCTGCTCCTGACCCAGCCCTAGCTGGGGTGGGAACACGGACAGGAGTAGTGGAGGGGCCGTGGAGTAAAATGTATGGGGACCACTGACCTAATGGATGCTTATCCTTGTACCAACAAGGAATGATAAAGAGACTATGAGGGACACCATGAGGCTGGAGTTGCTGGTCTGAAACCATCGAGAGATAGCCATTGGAGAACTTGCCCCAGGGAAAGGCACTCTGCCAGCAGAAGGATTATGATGGCAGCTCTGCCATTTCTTGGGCCTTCCTCCCCCAACCCTGATAAAATATGATGGAGGTGATAGGTCTTGGGCATTCCAGAAACCATGTACAAATTGGGAAGTTGAAGGATGAGCCAGAACGTTACCTAGTTCTCCACGATGTAAGCTAGAATTGCTTTGTGGACAGCAGCTAAGGATCAGGGAGCCACAGCTGGCTTCCTACGATATTCCCCCCAATCTGCTGTGCCTTTGTGGTCCCTAGTGGGGTGAAGAATTTGCCCCCATCTGTCCAAAATGTGAAATACACAGATTACTATTAATGGATAACCCAGATAAGATTTCAATAACAGGAAAGAGCCTGCTTTGTTTTCAAGCCTTGAATAAAATGCTTTATCAAAAATCTAAAATGCTCTGCTAACCTTCTTCCTTAGTTATTACCATGAAACTCATGAACAGGCATAAAAAGGCCAGTTTATAGTCATTTTAACGACAGAAACCTAAGACTGTTCATTTTCTACAACAAAAAACAGCTTGAATCTCAGTGGAAACAATCTGCAATTTAATGAACTGAGTCTGGCCATTAAGGCTTGAACAGTTAGCAAGAAGAGTCCCATATGACTGTTGGAAACATGAAAATGAAAAGATGGTGAGCAGCTGCAATAAAATAAAGGTCCTGATTTCCATTCACTTTAATGAAGGAAATCACCTGCCTCTCTTCTGATGAGAAGTGAGGCAAGAGAAGGGGCTAAATGTTGAAATTGAACTGCTCCCAGCACACTTAAGCAAATTTTAGCAAACTTATAATTGTTATGAAGTTCTTTTATATGTCTTTCTCAGTCACTGCTGCAAGATGCTGGTCTCAAACAGAAGCTTTCTCCTGTACAACTGTTTGTTATATCTACCTCTTTGCTATTTATATCAGTGCCTGGGACATTGCAGTAACTTCAAAGGCAGTGAAATGTAATGTTACAAATATTGGATTGGGCTTTTGCAAAGATAAGTGAACAGGAGGGTCATAAAAGAGAAAACTTAAACAAAAAGCAACAATGGGAAAATACATATAGAAAAGTTAGCTGGCAATTTAGTGTAGGGGCTGCTGAAATAAAACAGGCCATTTCAAAGATGATTTTAAGGGAACTTTCGTTACACAGCAAGAGGTGGGAGGGAGCTGAAGGTGCTGTAATTTACCTTACATTCAGCAGAGGGGCCAGAAGAAGGTGTTAATTACAGCAATTTAGAGCCTCTTAGATGCACCCCTTCATTTGGCTGAAGGCGTTTTAGAGCTTCCCTGTGAGTATATTGGGAATCTTTAAGCTGACTACAAAATACTTATGCTATGTACACACGATCACTTTATTGCGTGGTAAGGCTTCTTACCACGCAATAAAGTAAATAGGCTACACACGATCAATTTCTCTGTTGCGCGGCAACACCCTCTTGCCGTGCAACAGTTAAACCATTGAAAACGAGAGTGGTAGCATCGCGGAACAGCTGTTCCGCGGTAATGCTCGTGTGTACTCATTTTGCACAATAGACAGCCTCCGGAAATGTCCCAGAGTGCCAATGGAGGCCACTCTGGGACATTGGAGCTGTCAAATATGTCAATTTCACTGCTCTAGCTGAGCAGTGATATTGACATATATGTCAATTTCACTGCTC
>ML685791.1:10972008-11038271 GCA_007922175.1 Pelusios castaneus
GGCTGTGGGCAGTGTATGTTGGGACAGGTGCCCACCATGCACTGCTCTTCTTCCGCAAAGGAGCATTCACACGGTGAATGCTCCTTTGCGAAAGAAACAGCACGTGTGTACACAAGAAAGCGCTATATTTATAGCGCTTTCCTTGTCCCACAATAACTTATTGCGGGACAAGTGTTCTCGTGTGTACATAGCCTTAATTCTTGTCCACTAATACACTAAAAAAACACAGAGTAAGGCAGCTGCTCTCAGCCTGGGTGAAGGAATATGAAAAACTGATTAGATCCAGACTAGGATAAGATGCAAACTTACTTCTCCGTTGAATTCCACAATCTAAAGAACATTTTGATCAAAGGGAGGATCTTATAAGTCAGCATTAGAGGAAAAATGTCAGTTAAGTTTCATATTTGGCTGTTCTCACTTCACCTTCCAAGGTTAACAGATACCTGTACACTGTGGAATTTTCAGAAACCGGGCTCCTAGATGACTCTACTAAAGAAGCCTGAAACTTTCCCTATTTAGGTTTTCTCTGGAAATGCTGAAATTTTAACATACAAGTTAAATACAGAACTTTGGGTGGTGCGGGGAGAGTAAACAGAAGTCTCAGCCTTCTTGGGAACAGTTTTCAATATAGTGATGGCAAGAGTGGGGTTTTGCCTCTGTATCACTCCCACTGGGCTCATGAAGTAACACAGTGGTACTGGAAATGTATTCCTTTGTTAATCAAGCAGTACTACCTCTTAAAACAGTGTGCTGCGGTGAGCACCCAACAGCTGCTGATGAGTGTGGCGCCACATAAAAGTCTTCCATCACCATGAGATGATTTCAGTCGGAGGGCAACCTGCCAGGGCCAACCACCCCTAAAGAGAGAATAAATCAGTCACGTCTTTTAGTGCACCAAGCATAAGAGAAGAGTAAAAGTAACTGGCAAGCTTTCTTGAGTATACAGCCAATATTTCTACTTTGGTTTAAAATAACTTCAGACACATGCTGTTTACTGAGTAACAATTTGGAGTCCATTTCGTCATGTTAGTAGAGCATTCAAAATTCCATTTAACAACCTTCAAGGTTAGTTTACTGACCACTTGGACATCATCCCACTATGAATCAGTTTAATCATCCCTTCTCAAAATACATCCTTCATGCCAAAAACATACTAACTGTCCCTCACCAAATATCATCCAAGTGATAGAAGAGATAGAGCAGTTCTAATAGTGAACATATAAAAATAGGAAACCAAAGAGAAGGCTGCCAGGGAGCAAAGGGGAAGGGAGGTAGGAGGGTTCCATGAAAAACTCCCAATCTGCTTTTCTTTTCCCACTAATGCAAACTGCTCCATCTATCCTGGACTGAATGGAAAGCAAATCTTCAAAAATCAATAGAACAAAGGGAACAAGAAGAACTAAAAAGAAATACACAGATTAGCTCCATCTCATCTGTCCATATGTGGTCATCTGCTCAGGAGAAATCAAAAAAATTTAGCAGATCAAGGATAAACATTCCCAACCCTATAAAGATGGAACCGACAGTGGGATCCCACAAGATTATTTTTTATATATCCCCATAAACAAATGGGACTAGAGAGAACAATAGCCAGAATATAAGTAGCAGTTAATTTAATATTGTTCTGTCTGATAACTAGCTATCTATTTGAATAGGAATACTGAGACAAAGGGATTGCCAGAAAGGAATGTTCCATCTAGTCCAGTGTCTTGTGTCTAACACTGGCAAGTACCAGATGCTTCAGTGGAAGGTGGGGTAATCTGCCCTTCACATAGGACTCATCCTGACCTCTAAAATTAAAAACTGGCTTAAGACCTGAAGCATGAGGTATAATATCTCTTTCCAAATATTTGTTATCTTTATTTATGATAACTGGATATTCTTGATATCAGTCTAAATATCCAATCCCTTAAATTCTTTGTCTCAATGATCTACAACAATATATGACACAGTCTACTAACGCATTGTGTGAAAAAGTATTTACTTTTTTTTATTTTGAATTTCCTACCTTTTAAGTTAATTATCTATCCCATTGTTCTGATGGTATAATACTTGGAGAACAGAAGTTCCTGGTCTACCTTCTCTATACCATTCATCATTTTGTGTAAGTTTATCCCCTCCTATTTATCCCCTTTCTAAGGTAAACAATCTCAATCTTTTCAATCTCTCTGCATACATCAGTTTTTCCCTGGATCATTCTTGTCACTCTCCTCTGAACCCCACTCCTGTTCTGCAATAGCCTTTTTGAGTTGGGGTGACCAGTGCTGTGCCCAGTATTCTAGACTGGCCACACCATTTATTTATATGAAAGCTTTATAATATTCTTTGTATGATTCATCATCATATTTCTTATATCTTGTTCCTTATTTCTGAATCCATCACAAATATTAAGAAGAAAAAAATGTATCTGTATATGCATACGAGTGTGGGTGGGTGAACATATGGGTGCATGTAATATGCCAACACAGTCAAATCTACCAGTTAATGAAAAGTCTTATTTTACATCAAAGACATATATTTTACTTGAGCAAAATGATGTTTTTAAGCTTTAGTATCAACCAACCTCCTTTCATATCATTTAGCTTTTCACAGTTCATTAAATGCATAGTGACAAGATAGTGGAACTACCACCTATACTACACAGCATCCCTCACTCTCTCAAGCCTTGGGAGACAGACCTCTCCTCGCTTACAGGCAGCCCCCCAATCTTAAACAGATACTTACCAGCAACTACAGATCAAACAACAGAAACAATAAAGCAGGAACATATCCCTGCAACAGATCATGTTGCCAGCTTTGCCCCCATATCTACACAAAAGACACCATCACAGGACCTAATCAAGCCAGTTACTCCATCAAGGGCTCATTCACCTGCTCATCCACCAATGTGATTTATGCCATCATGTGCCTGAAATGCCCTCCTGCCTTATTTATTGGACAAACAGGATGGTCTCTACGCAAAAAAATAAATGGACACAAATCTGACATCAGAAATCACAACATTCAAAAACCAATAGGGGAGCACTTCAATCTCCCTGTTCACTTCCATTGACAACTTAATAGCGGTGCTCAAACAAATGAATAACAAATCACAGCTTCAAAGAGAAACTGCAGAATTGGAATTTATATGTAAATTTGACTCTGTTGCCTCAGAGTTAAATAGGGACTACAGATTTTATTCTCATTACAACGGGTGATTTGACCTCACCTTCCTCTGTATGCTGTTTCCCAGTGTTTGAATCCCAACACCTATTCTGATTTGCCTGTTTCAGCCTGACTTGATCCTGTGTCATACATTTCCCTGCATTTAATTTCCTCCCATTCTGTGAGTTCCCCATCGTCAAAGTATCTGGCGAAGTGGGATTTTCTCCCACAAAAGCTCATGCGATACATAAATTTGTTTGTCTTTAAAAGTGCCACAGGACTCCTTGTTTGTTTAAATGCATAGCAGACCCATAGCTACCCACCTCAAAGCCATTGTTTTGGATTTGCTTCTCAGGAGAAACTGAAAAGGGCTGTTTTTCTAAGGAAAGTATTTAACTTGATTAAAGGATTAATTTCCAATACCCAAAATGAAATCAGTATTTGGCCACAGAGTTTGGTAAATACTGCAAAAATTTATCAATGAATATTTTTTGATTTTTTTCCTCAGATTTGCTCTGAATATGTTCTTGATTCCTTTGTGTGTGCTTTCTGTAAATTATCTAGTGAACAAGTTCACCAGCAGGAATGTTAATTCGATCAGCAAAACTTAAGTGCATATTGCAAAGTAGTCATATAAAGCAAATTTTGACTTTATAATCCCAAACATTCCCACAGAAAATCAATCAAGATACTGAAACGCAATGTGATTTATGTGGCCAACTATTGGCTCAAATTCTGAATATCTCATATTCACACCGAATGGCTCACAAAGAAGCTAGAAATAGAAAGCATTTCCCTACGCCCCACATGAGAGTTGTACAGGAAGGACTATGGGCTCCATGGAAGTGTCTGCATAATTATTAGGTCACACAATGTGCCTTTCTGCTGCACCCTTCTTTTGGAAGCATGCAGTGTACATATTATGCTAGCACAGGCATAAACAGCAGTGTGGAGAGCTAAGCCTGGTTTAGACGAGTAGAGGAAAGGCACACATGAAGAATGTGGGTATGTAGCGGTATACACACCCTCTGCTTTCCCAGGCTGCGCCTCCCCATCTTCACTGCTTCCCCACTGCTGAAGCCTTTTGTCACCACAAGAAAAGACTGTAGCTTCAGGGAAAGTCTCTCATGGGAATGAGAGAGGCTCTGGCAGTTCCCTCTGCTGGAGCTCTTCCCCGCCACAGAGAAACATACAAGCAGCTCCCCTCTTGCTGGACTCCTTCCCCCATTGCATGGAAAGATTCTGGCAGCCAGGAAAGACTCTGGTGGAGAGGAGGCAGTGGGGAAAGGCATAACTGCTGTAGCTTTTCCTGCTGCCTCCTATCTGGCAAAGCGACATATCACAATGCGCATATGGTGCACTTTTCAGAGCAGCATATAGCTACACATACACAACACTAGCAGTGACATGTAATGTAGCTGTAACCATAGAAAGGATATGATGCTCCCCAGAGATTGAAGATGAGGAAGAGGTGTAAGCTGAATAACAGCCTTTGGATGGGACTACACAAAGCTTCACTCTTCATGGCAGATGATTTACGGCAACTGCACTTCCCAGGATTTTACACTGAAATGGACTTCGCTGTACTGAATATCATTTACCTTAAAGAATTTTTCCCACCAATTATCCGCTTCTGTCGACGGTGCAGTAACCTCAATCCACAAACAGAAGCAAGGGAATCTAAACAGAAAATGAGGGTTAGGCCTTAAACTCTCACAGCAACAATACACAGGATGTGGTAGATAAAAGGAAAGGGTATTTTATTTTGTTTCTTTAGTCAGTAAATGAGTGCCATCAACATCCGATGAACTCAGTGGGAGTAGCATGTACTCGGAGCTTATCTTGCAGAATCACACCTTAAACTACAACTGTCATTCTCAAAGTTTGTCAGTGAAATCTAATTAAAAACCAATATCATATGCTCCTAGAGCAAAATTTCATTGAATGTTTGTATCTGCATGATGGATTTTGACTCCCACATTCAGTTCTTCTTCCATATACAGGACTCCCACATAAACTTTTTTGACCCACCTCTTCATGTGACTTAGAATATTTTCTGGATTATGATCACTAGGCAATGTGAACAATCTCCCCCACACATACACACTAACAGAAGGCTGAACAGGCATTCAAACCATGATCTTCTGTATTTTTCAGTTCACAGAGTAAGAATGAGTTATCCTTCTGCACAGGAACCATTAATTTTTTTTTTTAACATTTATATTGTACCCTTCATGTTTAATACACATAAAGAGCAGAAACTCTTTCCTCTTTTTTTTTTCCCCATATCTGAAGTGATTTAAATGTAAAACCAATATTCTGCACGCAGCTACATTAGTGTGAATCTGGAGTCACTTCTTGGATTTCTACAAAGTAATTCAAGGGACAGAGTAAGCGAGATAATATCTTTTATTGGACCACCTCCTGTGGGTGAGAGAGAGACACACTTTTGTCTTTACACAGAGCTCTTCTTCAGGTCTCACTGGATGATGATGGTACTCACCACCTTGTAGAATCATATTCTTACTGACTATAGAAACTGTAAGCTTGAAAGCTTGTCTCTCTCACCAATAGAAATTGGTCCAATATACAATATTACTTCAGCCTCCTTGTCACCCTGATATCCTGAGAATAACACAGCTAAAGTTACAATGCATACAACCAAGTAATTCCTAATTTACACTGGTGTGAAAGCAGAATTTGGCCCTATGTAGGCCTCAGGCCTCAGCTGCAGTCAATCTTTGCTTGACACAGCTAGTGGGAGAAGACAGAAGTAGTGTTCACTCGCCTTTATGCTTTCATTGGATCTGGTTTTACACCCAGTGTAACTTAAGAGTCCTGAATCCATCTAACTACAGTGGTCCCCATGTGGTTGAGCTAAAGGATTCCTCTGTGCCATTTAAATTGGCTTTATGGTTCCTTTGCACTGCTGGAATGACAAAGAGCAAGCATCTGGCCCATAGATTCTAATATACAGAGCTTTTCTCACCTATTTTCTATAAATATGTATAGAGTATTGTCCTGTGAGGTTAGATTTTTCATTTCCTTACCTTTCTCTTTCCAGCAATCACTATAATATACCTAGTTCGAAATCTATTGCCATAAACCTCACCAAGGTACTTCACCTTTATTACTGTTCCCGGAGGTCTTCTTGCCAAAAGAGTCACAGATCACGCCAGCATCTTCGCTGTGACGGCAGTTGTGTGTTCCAATATCTTGTTTAATACAATCTGCCAGGGATCTCTCGTTTCCTGTACATTTCACATTGTCCACATGGATTGGTCCTTTTCCCTCCCCAAAATATGCCATAGTCCTTGCTCTAGCTGGGCCTCTGGAAGCAAGAACATCATTGTTTGATTAAAATATTGTTAAGCATTTTCCTATATTTGCTTAAACTAAAATATATTGGTGAGGATACGAGTAGGGTAATAGAAGTTATAAAAAACTGAGGTTTTATTCCAAGTTCGGTTACCAATTCACTGTAGAACTTGGGGCAAGTCACTTACCTTCTCACTGCCTCTATTAATTTGTGACACTGGGCCAGGAAGGGTCCTAACAGGCCGAAATAACCCAAAGTCAGCCTTTGAACTCTGATTTAAAGGTATTAAAATGATAATTAGAGGCATTCAATGTAAATAGCTAAAACTTTAATCTTATATCTTGCATTGTTAAGCATTTGGAAATAGATCTATATCTGTAATTACCTATAATCTTGCTAATGATTATTGATGTAGCCAGATAGTTCCTGTCTGTCACTATGCTTCATTAGTCAAAAATCAAAGGAAGTATTAACATTTAAGAGATGGAACATGAATGTAACAATACCGTTGTTTTTATTTCTCTTTGAAGTTTAAGTAGTAAATACTAGTGAATTGTGGTAAATTACTGATTGCTTTATCGGTGCGCATAAAAAATAGGAGATGTTACTTCAAAGCCACATGTAATTACCTATTATTCTCTCAAGGATTACCTGTTGTGATATTTGCTGTCAAGAAGATATCATTAAGCCTCGATAAATCTATAAATGACTCTAGGGGATTGATCCTTTTTATCTTAGATCTCTTCAACCTTCGTAAGGGAAGTTTGATTGTAAGATTGGGATCCCAGCACCAGCCTGGAATCACTCTGCTAATTCTGGTGGGAGAATCTGAACGAACCATGTATCTGGATTATTTGGTCTTCATTTCCTACTTTATTTCTTTGGACTGGATTTCTAACAAAGCAGCTCCAAACAAGGACTGATGACCCGACCCCCCTCGCCCCCTTCCGCCCAGCTGTTTGGGTAATTTCTAAAGACTTTGCAAATTACTAACTTTGCAACTCAGTTATCTCTACGTGATAACCAATTTACTCATCTGATCACAATGATCTTTTAACAAGTATTAATCAGTATTTTCTCTTTTTTTTTTAATAAAGATTAGTTTAGTTAATAAGCACTGGCTTTAAGTCTGTATTTGATAAGGTTTGAACAGTTCACTGCTCTGTTTAGTAATGTGTCCAATGCTTTGAAATTGATAGAATTTCTTTTACATATGATAGATCAGTTTTTCAGTAACCCCTATCATATTTGATTTGGTTGTCTGACTCGAAGCCCTGAGGTCCCATCCAGCCCTATGGCTATGTCTACACTTGTAAATTTAGGTTGACTTTAGCTAAGTCAACTTAACTAAGTTGACTTAGTTAAATCGACTTAGCATGTCTACACCTAAATTTTAAGTCGACTTAGGGGAGACCTTACAAAGTTGACCTAGAGCGTCCACACTGTACGCCTAGGTCAACTTTAGGGGCTAGGGGGACCTTGGGAAGGTCCACGGTGGCAGGGGGGCACCCCTTGCCCAGTGCCAGGGGGCTCAGCCTTTGCCCCATTGTACCTGGGTGTAGATGCACCCTATGATTCTGTGGTTAGATAGCTTCAAGGGAACTGTGTTTTTATGTTCTGACTAACCAATAAAGTGATGAGAAGCTGTTTGTTGCTGGCTTAGTATATCTTATGGAAGGAAAACCACCAGTATTTAGGGGTCTGTTTGCCTCATTTCTTTGCAGTTTTGCCCTGTTTAAGCTATCTCAGCATAGCTCCCCTACAGGACAGCATCACATAATTTACCTATATGACAATAATAACTATCTTTGGAAGATTCATCATTCGTTAATATTTGTAAAATGCTTTGGGGATTTTTATATTGTAATAATATGAAACAAAAACCCATTTACCTATGATAAATCAAGATGTGCGTGCTACTTTTTTCATAATCTGTTTAATCCTTTCCTAAACTCAGCATCTGTGTATACTAAAAATAATTTATTTGTGTCATGATTCTTTCAGAAAGCTAACCTGGTTAAATAAGGAAGGAGACCTACAGTTTACATGAACTATGCCTTTAAATATATTATACATTAATGACAACTATTAACATAAATCATGGCAGCATGGCACAGAAAATCATTAATAAATACAGAATATAACCCTCAAACTTTTGTTTTATCCTTAAAAAATCACAATACAACTAAAGAAAGAGCTATATTGCATTGCTGCAATAATACTTTTGCAAAAAGTAAAGTTCAGAGTTGGATCTTTTCCAGCCACACAAACCACACTAGATCATTAGTCCCACAACTAAATGCTAAATTTATCATCTAGAGAATTAATCACTGTGGCATAATTCAAGAGAGAAATTATTTTATTTATCAGTCAGACTTTGCTTTCCCATCTAAATTGAATTCATAGCATGTTCATCTATCTCTGCAAAGCTTTAGCATGTCTCATTAACATTGTGTTTCTGTGGTAGCCAAGATTATTACACCCCTTCTTTTCCCAGCAGCAGCCATCCCACAAAAGCAGGGACTAATGAACACACCAGGATAAATACGATGGCCCTGATCTTCAGTTGTAGCTGCAAAGCAGACAGCACAATTCAGGACTGGGTATGTGCATGGGGGCATTAAATACTTTTAAACTCTGCTAGTTCTGAGCTGGCTGTACACCAGTCAAGTTCCCCAGTGTAAGTTAAAGCAGTCCCAAAGCTGCTGTAACTTGCACCTGTTGCCTGTGGTCCAAAAAGGCCAATAAAGAAGCCAGAGAAACCCAGGCCATACCCCATATCAATAATTGGTAAGGAGCTGCTATGCTGGCTCTGTGCCACCAGAGGGTCATCTTGTAGGTAGCTTATTATAGCTATGTATAGCCAAGCATTAGTCAAAATACTAGAGACTAGAGTGATGGGCACAATAGAAACCCTTAGATTAGATCGAGCACATCAAATTTATCTCTGGTGTAACTCCACTGAAATAAACGGAGTTACACCAGAGATTAATTTAGCTTTATAAGGGCCTATTTCTGCAAAGTGCTTCAGTAGCAGATGAGGGCACGCAGAATCTTGAAGTATTGGGCCCTAAAACTGTGATCACCACTAAAAATCATACATGTGAAATCCATTTTAAAATATGGGCCCATTCATAGGATGTCCCAATCTGGAATTTGGATGAAAATATTTAGATACACGAGACAGACATTTGTATGGATAGGTGTCAGTCTGAGTATCCAGTTGGGGGATTTAAGACATTTATTAGGGTTTGAAACCCTGATCCTTACAGCTTGTGTTCAAAACAGTAGAATTTCACTAATGACTGGAAGGCCCATGGTGAATGACTGAATTTTCCAAATTAGCCAGTGAGTGAATAAATACAGTAAAAAAGCAAGAGTAATTCATCTCAGCATCCACTTCATTCATTTATGTGACAAATATAGCTTAGTTTGGGTCATTTGACCCAGACTCACAGGTCTTAGGCTGCAGGGATAAAAACAGTAATATAGACATTCAGGGTCAGATGGGAGCTGGGTCTTTGAGGGAATGTCTACACTGCAATTAGACACCCATAGCTGACCCATGCCATCTGACTCTGACTTGCGGGACTTAGATAAGGGGCTCTTTAACAGCAGTGTGTAGGTGTTCAGGCTCAGGTTCTAGGACCCTGTCAGGTGGGCTTATCCCAGAGCTTGGTGTGCAGCCTAAGCCAGAACATCTACACCATAATTAATCAGCCCCCAAGCCTGTGAGCCCATGTCAGCTGGCAAAAGCCAGCCATGGATTTTTAACTACAGTGTGTAGAGATACCTGAGACCCACCCCTTTCAGAGGATTTCAGAACCTGTGCTCCAGCCAGAGCCCAAATATCTATCCTGCAATTTTTAGTCCCATAACCTGAGCCTTATGAACCCAGGCAAGCCACAGCACTGCTGCCGATCTCTTATTTCAGTGTAGACATATCAGAAGGCTATATTTTGAAAAGGAGGGTGCTGGTATGGTCCAGAGAGGTAACCTCATATCCAGGCATGTGCATTTATACAGACTAACATTTCAAATGGGATATTTAATAATACCAAACCTATTAGGTAAAAAAATAAGCCACATCCCCAGTTCTGGGAGGAAGTAGCACAGATGCAGCTACACACATTCTGCATCAGTTGGGAATTCCCTAGTAATGGAAGAATCCCTTTCCACTGGAGAACAGCACAACATGACTGGATCAGAATCTAAGGATCTCTATCATCCAATTTAGTTTGGAGAGTGGTGGGTGAAATATTCCTCTTTTCAAGCTTGAAAACACACACACACACATTCCCTATGTGAATTTTTGACCTCACATTGATAAGGAATAACAAGGGAATGTAGAATCAAATAAGCGAATTGCAAAAATCTGCAAAAGAAAAGTTTAGAAAACAGTAGATACAGTTGATAGCACAAGGTCAATCTGTCCCGAGGCATTTTAATTTGTGTGATCATATATGCCACTAATCCAAAGCCTCACTGACATTGAAAACATTACAGGACAATCTTTACATAATGGGTTTAGATTGATTTGTTTAACTTGTTAGCCAAAAATAATGTGTCCTCCTTTTCCAAATCCTCCCCACTTACCTCTCCAAACAATTATATTGATTGCAGATGCATACACAAAAACACAAGGAACACACAGACTTCCTGATATCTGTGGGGTGCTGATGTATCTATATATGGTGTCACAAAACTCCAGACTTTTGTTGCAAAAATCGTAACTAGTTTGAGGATCTGCCTTTTAATAAAACTTTTTCAAGCAGCATCTAGTAATGTTTAGTGACCTTCTATTTTCCTACAGTTCCTCAGGGTAAATTAATTTACCTCATGGTCAATTACTACTTTTCATTTCTCAACCCTTCTCCTAGGACTATTCATGGTGTGTCATTGTGACTCATGGGCTACGTCTACACTTCTTAATTTAAGTCGACTTTAACTAAGTCGACTTAGTGTGTCTACACTTAAAATTAAAGTCGACTTAAAGGGGAACTTAGAAAGTCGACCTAGAGCGTCCACATTGGATGCCTAGGTCGACTTCTAGGGGCTTAGGGGGACCTAGGGGATGTCCACGGGCGCGGGGGGGCACCCCTTGCACAATCCCAGGGTGCTCAGCCTTTGCCCCATTGTACATAGGTACAATGGGGCAGAGGTGGTCAGGGACCCTGGCAGGGCATAGGGGCAGGGTGGGCAGGGCTCTGCCCTGCCCTGCCCTGCCCTGTGGGGGGGCATGCCAGGCTCCCCCTGGCCCCCCCCCGGCAGGGAGGGCATTGGTGTGGTCCTGGGGTAGCCCTATGTCGACTTAGGGCTACCCAACGCCTACACTGGCTTAAGTCGACTCTAGGGAGTCGACTTAAGCCTTAGGTTGAATTCAAAGGAAGTGTTATAAAGTCGACTTAATTTTCATTAAGTCGACTTTATTTTCCTTAAGTCAACTTAAGCAAGCTGCTTAAGTCAACTTAAGGAAACTGTAGTGTAGATGCAGGGTAAATTAAGTCGACTTAAGCAAGCTTAAGTCAATTTAATTTACAAGTGTAGAGGCAGCCATAGACTCTACGGTCAGAAGGGACCAATATAATCATCTGGTCTGACCTCCTGCACAATGCAGGCCACAGAACCTCACCCACCCACTCCTGTAATAAACCTCTAACCTACGACTGAATTATTAAATCCCCAAATCATGGTTTAAAGTCTTTAAGGTGCAGAGAATCCATCAGCAAGTGAGCCTGCCCCATGCTAGAGAGGATAGCAAAAGCCCCCCAGTGACTTTGCCTGGGGGAAAATTCCTTCCCAATCCCAAATATGGTGATCAGTTAAACTCTGAGCACGTCGGCAAGGCTCACCAACCAGAAACCCAAGAAAGAATTCTCTGTAATAATTTAGAATGCACTCCATCTAATGTTCCATCTCAGGCAATTGGCATATCTACCAGAAGTAGTCAAAGATTGGTCAATTGCTAAAGTAGGCCGTCCCATCATACCATCCCCTCTGCAGGGACATTACTGTTAAAATGAAGTCTCCTGTTAAATGGGAAATCCTGTTAGTTAGTGCAAAAGACCATCAAGTAGGTTGTCTCCAATGTATGTCTGTGCAGACTCTTTTGAGTAGGACATGAATTGTAGCATATTTGTTCAATGCATATGTAGGATTTTAATCTGCTCTGTTTTCTGCTTTTATACCCTGATGGCATTTCCTGATTGAAACAGGCTGTGTATGTCACCCAGCTAGTAGTCTGGTGCAGAGCAGAAGTGGGGAGGAACTGACATGTTTGAATGGTGAATCAGTTAATATACACTGTCCCCCATCAGTTTCCTTCTTAAGAGTTTCATTTAAAGACACTGCATCAGGGATTTTCAAAGGATCTAAAGGGAGTTAGGCACCCCAAAAATACACTGAATTACAAGTTGCCTCTTGCATGTATATTTTCCTGATTTACATGCGCACACACCCCTATTGGAAATGCACACATAAATGCTCCTATATGTGTGTGTGCCCATTTTTTTGCACATGAATATCACGTTTAAAAATCTGTCTTTTTATCAATTCTCCTTACTGCTACACTCCAGACATCATCAATAGAGTGATCTCCAGCCTCTGTCTTCTGCCAGAGAGCAATTATTGAAGGCTTGGAAAAAATCAAAATATAATGTTAAAAATAATCCTTTTATATATAAAGATGCATTTTTTTTCAGTTTCTGTTCAGTTTCCTGTGTTCTGATTAGCCACCATTCATTTATTATTATTATTATTTCACTACTGCCTTTCCCATTAGGAGGACTGCTTTCTAATGTTCTTCAGATTGCTTTTCTGCTACTAATATTAACCTTCAAGTATGCAAATTGGCTTAATGACAGATGTTTAAAAGTACTATTAAATGGAGCTAAGCATCTTGCCAACTTGGGTTTTCTAGATTCAACTTCAGAAACAAATCTTAATAAAAAGGGTATTAATGTTACAAAGCAGCATTCTGTAAAACTAAATACATAGTTTCTTGTTAACCTTGGGGGTATATACAATACAACAATTAATTCATTTGTTTTACTCTGTTCCATGAATGTCCATTTTAAGGACACTACCTTCCTCTACTGTCCAGAGTAGAAAATGTGCACGTATGTGCACAGGCTTCACATTTTCCAGGAAAAAAATGTAGTCAGACAACCTTACTTCCCCAGAAGAACTTAGCAGTATAGTAAGTAGTATACAAAATAAACAATAGTATATGAGTAGTAAATAAATAGTGTATATAATATAAAGTAGTATATTACTTAGTTACTAGTACTTTTTTATAAGTAGTAAGTAGTATGCTTACAGTTGTGCTGTAAGTATAAATCACAGTTATAAAAGTGGAATATACCTCACTATGGAAATTTCAGTTTCGTGCAAAAAACAATGAGAGTCCTGTGGCACCTTATAGACGAACAGATTTTCTTCGGCATAAGCTTTCATGGGCTATAACCCACTTCGTCAGATGCAAATGGGTTATAGCCCACAAACGCTTATGCCGAAGAAAATCTGTTCGTCTATAAGGTGCCACAGGACTCTCGTTGTTTTTTGCGGTACACAGACTAACACGGCTACCCCTCTGGAAATTTTTAGTTCCATGGTCATTCTTAATGAAAATTAATGTCAGCTCTAGTACGTGGCGCTTTCCCAACACTTTCCAGTAAAAGACTAGTTTTTGCCTCTAAAAAGCAGCACTCACAGAGTAAAATTTTCAGAGTTAGTTGTGTAAATAGAGGATCTTTCAAAGGGGACACTTGAACCAGCAATCTGTGAAATCTGAACCAGATGCAGTGAAATCCTTGGTCCTAATTGTTCTCAAATATATAGTTGTAAATTAAAGCAAAGTCAGAGTCCTGGAGTATAGCTGTCACTATCTCCTACTGAACAAGCAAGGCCTAGGAAAACCAGCCCTCGGTACAGACTTCCAAGGGTATTAGATGACCCTTCCAATTATCAGAACTCCCAAATATCCAAAATTTGTTCTCTGTCCTCAGTCGATGTGTACCTGACTATATTATCTTCCTTAATTTTGAACCCCGCTAGTGACAGAATATAAACTGAGAATCCAACTGTCTTTGAAATGACTTAAAAATGGAAGGTTGGGATAAGTGAGCGGTTTTGGTGTGTCTGTGGCAGAAATATGAAAAGCCTGCATGCCTGATAGGCTGAGGAAGAAGCAGACTAAATGACTCAGTGGGAAAGAATATAAATCTGTAAGATTCTTCAGTGCAGAAGTTATTTGTAAAAATACTCAAAGCAAAGTAGCCTTTTCTGGACAATTTTCAAATCTTATTAGCATTATATCCTTAGCCATCACACTTACCTGGATCACTAGTATTACAACAAAGAATTTCTAATGCGTGGCACAAGGCTGATTTGAGTGGTTTGATTAACAGTGGCATATAAAAGTTGGAATTTTTTTAATTAAGTATTTTTCCTTTTCCTTTTATTGTTTATTTCAGCAAGCTTATTCAAGTTATTTTCACGTACCCTGCAGCCATATTCTTCTGTGTTATGATCTCATCAAATCTCGCAAACTAAGCAGGGACAGGCCAGGTCACTAAATTAATGAAATATTTCTCTGTGCTGGTAATTCAGTAGCTAGCACTTATTTCTGAGTCTGCACTGAAGCAAGCCCATGACTGGTATCTTTGGGCAGTGGACTGTTGGAGTTGGTATTTTTCGGTTTAGATAAAAAGGAAGTCATTAGAAACTCTTGGGTGCATCTACACTTGCCTGCTTAAGTCGACTTAATTTACTCTGCTACACTTGAGTTTCCTTAATTCGACTTAAGTAGTTCCTTAAGTCGAATTAAGGAAAAGTTAGTTCGAAGTAAAACCTCGTTTTACTTTGAACTAACGCTTAATTCAAACTAGTTAGTTCAAATTAAGTCAATGTGGCCATATTAGTTCAAACTAACTGCTTAGTTTGAATTAACCGGCACATTGACCTTCATACAACTGACTAATTCGAACTAAGCAAGTTCCATGCATGGCACTTGCTTAGTTCGAACTAGCATTCTAGTGGCGCCATGCTAGTTCGAATTAAGCTAATTCGAGCTAACTAAAATTAATTTGAATTAGTTAGTTCGAATTAACTAATTCGAACTAACTTTTGTAAGTGTAGACATAGCCCTTGAGATTTCACAACTATTTGAGGTCATTCAAGATCACAGCACACGGATAAAATCATAGTTAGAAAACCACTTGTAAGCAACAAACAATTATGCTGAGCTCCTTGCAAGAGTAAAATCTTTGCCCCTAATAACCTAGCCAAATTCTAAAATGAATTCACTTTCTGACCATCTGTAATTTCTTTGTAGTTTTATTGCTATAGACATTCTGTGCTATCTTTTCTTTTCTAATGTGCAATGTTATACTGAACTGTTAAACCATCTTTGTTTCACCTCAAAGGTGGCTACATTTCAGGTGATAGATAAATTATATCCATGTGCATCCATTTAAAATCTTTCAGGGTTAATGGGATTTTATAAATTAAGATTAATGTCATTTATCACCAAAACCCAGAAACAGTTAAAATAAAAATTAAATTAAATTACAAAAACAAAAAACCCACAAGAATCTCTGTGGTTCACAGATACAGAACTAATCATTTCTATTAACATTTATGGACATTATCCATATAACTCAACTCTAGGCTACATACCCCAGTGCATTCTTTTACATAATAATTTTCTTCATTTCCCATCTTTCCCTTCCTGAAGGATATGGCAATTCATTTCCTTGAATTTTGTTAGTGCTTTAGGAAGATTGGAAACCAAGCTAAGTTATAGTCAAAGAAGTAAATTAAAATAGTTCAGAGAACAAAAGAACATTAAGCAGATATGCTGAGCTAATTCTCTTCTCAGTGACATTGGTGCATCTCACTGCAGTTGAGTGTATATGACAGTTTGGCCTGTTGTGCATATAATCTAAATAGCGACATAAACAAGTACACTATAATAGCTTATTCAGTAGGTTGGTCAGCTTGAAATATTTGGATTCATTAAACACATTTTTTAATAACTGCTTTTAACCTACACTTCAGTTGTTAGCTGAGCTTTGGCACAGCTACTCCTTTTCTGAGGAATCATAGAATCTTAGGGTTGGAAGAGACCTCATGAGGTCATTTAGTCCAACCCCCTGCTAAAAGCAGGACCACTCCCACTAAATCATCCCAGCCAGGATTTTGTCTAACCGGGCCTTAAATGTTTCCAAAGATGGAGATTCCACTACCTCCCTAGGTAACCCATTCCAATGCTTTGCCACCCTCCTAGTGAGAAAGCTTTCCTAATATCCAACCTCGACCTCTCCAGCTGCAACTTGAAACCATTGCTCCTTGTTCTGTCCTCTGTTACTATTGAGAACAGCCTAGCTCCCTCCTCTTTGGAGCACCCCTTCAAGTAGTTGAAGGTTGCTATCAAACCCCTTCCCCCCCAGTCTTCTCTTCTGCAGACTAAATAACCCTACTTCCTTCAGTCTCTCCTCATAAATCATGTGCCCCAGCCCCCTAATCATTTTTGTTGAACTCCCCTGGACTCTTTCTAATTTGTCCACATCCTTTCTGTAGTGGGAAGCCCAAAACTGGAAACAGTATTCCAGATGTGGCCTCACCAGTGCCGAATAGAGGGGAATAATCACATCCCTCGATCTGCTGGCAAGACTCCTACTGATGCAGCCCAATATGCCACTGGCCTTTTGGGCAACAAGAGCATACTGTTGACTCATATCCAGCTTCCCATCCACCATTACCCCCAGGTCCTTTTCTACAGTTCTGCTACTTGGCCAATCGGTCGCAGGACTTTGCACTTGTCCTTGTTGAGCCTCATGAGATTTCTTTTGGCCCAATACTCCAATTTGTCTAGGTCTCCCTGAATCCTCTCCCTGCCCTCTAATGTGTCTACCATTCCCCCCAGCTTAGTGTCATCCGAGCATGCAATCTATACCATCATCCAGATCATTAATGAAGATGTTGAACAGAACTGGCCCCAGGATCGACCCTTGGGGCACTCCCACTCATTACTGGTTGCCAACTAGACACTGAACCATTGATTCCTACCCACTGAGCCCAATGATCTAGCCAGTTTTCTATCTACCTTATGGTCCATTCATCCAACCCATACTTCCTTAACTTGCCGACAAGAATGCTGTGGTATCAAAAGCTTTGCTAAAGTCAAGGTGTATGACATCGACGGCTATTCCCGCATCCACGAATCCAGTCATCTCATCATAGAAGGCAATCAGGTTGGTCAGGCATGATTTGCCCTTGGTGAATCCATGCTGACTGTTCCTGATCCTCTATTTTTTCCAAGCGTTTCAGAATGGATTCTTTGAGGACCTGCTCCATGATTTTTCCAGGGATTGAGATGAGGCTGATTGGTCTGTAGTTCCCCGGATCCTTCTTTTTCCCTTTCTTGAAGATAGGTACTATATTTGCCTTTTTCCAGTCATCCAGGACGTCCCCCGTTCGCCACGAGTTTTCAAAGATAATGGCCAGCAGCTCTGATATCACATCAGCCAACTCCCTCAGCACCCTCGGATGCAGTTCATCTGGCCCCATAGACTTGTGCACATCCAACTTCTCTTAAGTAGCCCCTAACCTGACCTTCCATCACCGAGGGCCACTCTCCTTCTCTCCATTCTGTGTTACCCCATGTTGTAGCCTAGAAGCTGACCCTCCCTGTGAAGACTGAGGTAAAAAAAGCATTGAGTACTTCAGCCTTTTCCGTATCATCCACCACGAGGAAGCCTGCCCTATTCAGTAACGGACCTACACCATCCCTGATCCTCTTCTTGGCCAATGTTTCTCCTTAGGAAGAAATAGTAAAATTGTAGTATATTTTTCTTTTGTATATTTCAATACAGCAGAGTAAAAGAATACTAAGCAAATATTACTTGATTTCTCTTGATAAGGTGATATTCAGTTGCACAAATTTTATGCAATCAGATATGGTACTCAAAAAACTTGAAGAGTAGTTAAAAGATTTTTCTTACTTGTAGCCAAGCTGTCGACAGACCACAGCTGCATCCTTATCAGACCATCCATCATCACAAATTGTCCCCCACTGGCCATTGATAAAAATCTCAACACGTCCTTCTTTCTTATTCTCACCATCCATCAGCCTGATGGGAGGACCTGGGAATCAGTTACACAACAGCAAAAGCAAAAACTAATACTTTAAGTCATCTCATCAAGGGATAGGAGTCAACCAATGTGTTATGTTGAACTAGCTTTCCACTTTAATACCATCATCTGTTAAAATATTCACATATTTTTCCATGGCACCAGGCAGCAGGAAACGTTTTATACAGATTACACCAAATCATGAAGCACTACTCCTTATGCTTTAAACTGTAGAGTTCATCTGTTTCTTCCATTACATATAAATATGTAGCGCAGCTTGTAACTTGATTGGAACTTGTACAGACCAGTTCTTTCCCCAACACAATCTGGCTGATTCTTGTGTTGGGAGGCTACACCCACACGGCACCCATCTGAGCAGAACATATTGTTCATGCAGGACCTTTGCATACAGATTTAGCTAACCCTCACTGATAAATACAGTCACTCACACAACCCCACCCCCACCCCAATGTTCTCATCCCACAACCCAGCAACAAATGTATCAGCCCAGTGCTGAAGAGAGGATTCATGTTACTAAGAATTCATTATAACACAATATCCCCAACGTGTTGACTAGCATACTGTGATGTATTAACATCATTAAAACTAATCTAGGTTTGTCCAAATAAGTAAAGTCTATTGTGTGATAGATTTTCCTTGGCTTTTTTAATTATGTTCATTCATTAATTCTCATTTGGAAAATTTGATAATGCAAAGTCAGTCTCCCAGTCGTTGATATGAATTAGTAAGATTTTATTTATTTTGTTCTCTTTCCCAAAGGCTAATTGTATATATTATTATTCTAATTATGTATTTGAACAACAAGTTTCAAAAACTTGGTATCATAAAAAAGCCCTAAGGGCATAATTCTCATTTACACCAAGGCCCTTTACAAATCTCAGGCAATGCAAGGGCCTTAAAGGAGGCATACATTCAACTTGAGGCCCCTTTTCTCTGTGTAAATAAGAATCAGCTCCTAAATCTTTTTGTATGTAGTACTTGATAGATCACTAAAATTTGACATTAGTGTTCTTCCCAATAATGGGAAAAGATATTATTATTCCTCCTGAATCTCCCACAAATTGAAGACAATTTAGCTAGAAAGCCAGTGAAAATTACCACCTACCCAAGAAGATGAACAAATAATGGACCATACTATGCTTTTAGTAAAACTAGTGCTAATTTTGAATAACTCTTTGAAGTCATTGGGCTAAATTCACTCAGGGTCTTAATATTAAAAATGAAAAAATTTAAAACTGAATTATTTTTAAAATTAAAAATGTTTTTCACTTCCAATTTATTTTTTCTCATTTACAGTTTTGCTGTATATGTACTTTCTATGATTAACTCAGGTTGTACAATTACATTTATTGTTCCATTTCATTTAGTTTCTAGTCGGTTACATTTTCTGGGTCTTACATACTAGCAAACCTTTCTGGTTTTCTTATCGATACCTCACCACTCTATGGGAAACATTTAAATCCATATCCAAAACCTTGTTAAGTGTAATAAAAAAAATTACAAATTAACTTCCACAGAGCATTATTTTTTTAACAAAAATCTGAAGTTTGTGTCTTAAACCAGTCAGTCTTTCTGTAATGTTTATATTTAAAAAACTTATTTCTCATACTCTTTCTCCACTGAATTCATCTTTGAAGGAAAACTGTAATTCTTGAGTGTTAGGAAACAAATGGAAACAATACAGCCTTTGTTCAACCACAAACATTAGAGAAAATCTCAGACTCATTTTTATTCTTTTGTAATGAAGTACTATTCTGGAAGAACATGATTTCAGTGTATCTTATACCCATGTTATTAGGATAGGGACGCAGGATATTAGCAATAAAGTATATGTATTTTATTGTTACCTCATCTTGTTACATTTTAATAACAAGTCTAGATGTGTGGAATTAATATGACTTTAAGATGAACTGAGGGTGGCTATAGGAATGTTACCATATGGATGTATTTAACTGAACTGGACTTAGTTCAGCTCAGATTATGTTTTATAGTGTTTCAAACACAGCAATGCAGATGGTTCGTGTCTGTGCAGACAGCCGCCATAATTTGAATGCCTATTATTTGAGGGCTGAGAGAGTTTTTTTCTAGCAAGCACACTGTATCAATCTCATCCACATGTAATCATTGGTTGTATGGTCAATTCTTTCTGATTTGGGAAATACGAGGTTTGGAGGGGAAGAGAGGAAGGAAGAGAGAAGAAAAAGACTGGAAATGTGTATATGAAAAAATGTAGCAAAATACATTATTGGAACTTGGGATAGCAATGTAGTGCAGTAAATCCATGTTTTAGCCTCACAAGATAAAGTTTCAGGCTGGGATTTTCGAAGAAACCTCATGGAGTTAGGCACCCAAATCCCATTAAAATTCACCGGGAGCTGGAAACCTAACTTCCTTAGGTTCCTTTGAAAATCCAAGATTCAAAAACTACTACAATAGACTTGGGCATATATCTAAAGATAAGCTCCTAAATCCATATGTAGCTGCTTTACTTCCCACTGTTTTTGGCAGCAGTCAAAGAGCAGAGGCGGCTTTTGGGGTAGGTGAAGCAGGTGCATGCCTAGGGCCCTGAGCAGTAAGGGGCCCCATCACCTGCTTTTTCTACCCCAAAAGGCCCATCTGCCTTGGTCAGCAGCAGGAGGAGGAACTGGCTCATGGGACCAGGGCCACATGGGTGGGAACTGGGGCTGGAGGAGGGGGGCGGAGCAGCAAGGTGGGAAGGGGGAACAGGGCCACAGAGGGGGGCCCGGTGGGCCTATAGGGAGCCCCACAATGGGCCTTCGCCTAGGGCCCCTAATAGCCAAAGGCTGCCTCTGTCAAAGAGAGATATGCAAGGTACTTAAAATAACTTGTGTATCTCCCTTTTACTTCCTGGCGTCTGGCAGGTCCACTGTGCTGAATCAAAGGGAAATGCCCTCTCTTTGACAAACACTACTTCAGTTGACAAGACTGGGGTTAATGGATCGACTCTCTGATCGATTGAACGGGTCTTCACAGACCCCTCAATCAAACTGGGAGGTTCAATCTGATGGCAGTGAGTCTAGACAAGCCCTAAGTAAGTAGCCTGGTTTTCAACAGTGCTGAGCAACCTGTAGCTCCCACTATAGTGAATGTTTGACATTTTTGAAAAAGAGGCTCCATGCAGATTTCAGAGCTTATCTTTAGGCACACATTTTTAAAATCTTGGCCATAATATTTTATTTTTCTCCTTTTTAATGCAACTTAACTATATTTCAGGCAAGATAACTATTCTGTGTTGTACAGTGCCTGGCACAATAGGCTCTAGGCTAATATAAATAATTAATAATGATAATTAATAGTCTAGAAGTAATTCCAGGTCTGTAATCATTTTCATCATCCATTTCTGTCTGCCCTCTATTCCACCTTATCTCTTTTTATAGATGGGTTGCAAGAACCTACACTGACAAAGGAGTGTACTACTAACTTATTACTATAACTTGTAGAGCACTAAGGGAAACTAACCACCACGAGGGACTCACTGGGAATAAAACCCAATCCAGACACAGATTTAGGTTTCAATGGCTCTGGATTCACTGCATTAAAGATTCATAGTTTCCTAATACATTACATATTTATGTTCCCATGTGCAAGTTTAACTGCTCCTTGTGCTCTTCAAGGAAAAGCTTTCTCTCTCTCCCTTCACATACATATATGCCTACTCTGACTGATTGATAGCCTAACTGCATACAGGCAGCAGATTAAGTGGAGATTCAATTTTGTAGCATCTTCAAAGAGGTTGCATTCTGCTTAAATCTGTCTGCAGAGGAATGCTGACATTCTTTAGTTACAAAGAGTGCCTTACCCAATGAGAATCTATGGCCGTCATTGTCTCGGTGACAGGTTATTCTGACATCCTCCTGATGGCCACAGTCATGCTTTCCCCACTCTCTTTTTGAGCACTGCAGGATGGTTGACTCTTTTCCTGAGCAGCTGACATCATCCAACCAGATAGGCCTAGTACTCTCTTCTAAGTAGCTTTCTGGTGCACTTTTTCCATACCTGTGTAACAAATATGGATGCGTAATTTATGAGCCAATCTGCACAGGGGATATGATGCTTCAGCAAATTTAGCTCTGGCACAAGAAAGCTCAGCTTCCACTAAAGTCAATGGGAGTGGGGGGTATGCCTTTTCCAGGTAAATGAGAGCTCAGCGTCTTCTGAAAAAATGACTGTCACATTCAAACAAACTGGAAAAATGTTACCAAAATCCCCATGAATTTGTTACTTCTGTGGTCCTTATTCTGCAAAGCACTTAAGCATTGAGTTTGGGACTTAATCATGTTCTTAAAATTAAGCATGTGCTCAAATGCCTTGCTGAATGGAGGCCCTATTTATATTCTGTTTTCCCTTCTCTGTCATTGTTTGTTATCAAGTTTTCACTTTTCTAATTAGGCTTTTACCTCCTGCCAGATTTATCTGGAGATGCCACAATCCTAAAAGTATTATAGCAGAATGCCTTTCAGAGATGGGGCTTGTTGTATTATGAATAATGGATTACGACTTCAGTGAATAAATAAATGAAACAACAGAAAGGCAATGTACATAGTAAAGGAGCCATTTGCTCATAGTTAGCTCAAGAACTGGACACAATAGGAAAGATAAAAATATGACACTGAAATGGAAGTTTTGTAAAAGGTGCATTTTAAAAAATAGTGCTCCAGAAGGATTGGGTTGTGGGTTTTTTTGTTTTATCTAGATCCAGAATGTTATACCATGAAGCCCCAGTGACTTTAATGGGAGTTCCACAGGCAAAAGATTGTTAGAATCAGACCTTTGAAATAAAAGATAGTATGGTGAAGCAGCTTTTCTTTCTAGAAAGTGTGTGTTTGGCCTCAGTCAGCAAGGAAGATGATAGAAAGGAACTTGGTGCATGTCTGGGGACTTCACCTTCTCAGACCGAAGTGAGACAAGGCTTCTGATCTTTCTGTTAAGAGGCCATAAATGTTTAAGAGAAACTGGTGGAAGTGGGGATGGAATTTGATAGATTACAGCTCAGTTCTTTACACATAGCCCATGTTAGCATACATTATTTCAAAAAATTCAGAGGCCCAATTCTCCTTGTATAGGGTACAAGTAATTCTCACTGACAGTGGGAATTACTAGTAGCCTGCAGAGAAGAATCAGGGTCCGTAAGTGCAGTATGTGTCCATGAAACACACCCATTGTAGGTGACTATTTATAATCTCAGTAGTATGAAGTTATGGCTGAGCTATTAAGTTCTTTTCATCTCAAGGAGGAATTTTTCTTACATCCTGAAAATGACCATTAAGAAATCTCCCAAAAGGCCTAACCAAAGCCCAGTTAAGGCAATGAGAGTCTTCCCCTTCACTTCTTCCTCTACTCATTTGATAGCTTAAACCCATCAAACTGACTCAGAGCAGCAAGGTGTTAACATTCTTCCAATACTGAGATCAGCCACCTTCATAAATCATATAGGAAATTACTTTCTGTTTTTTGTTCAGTGTTCTTTCTCTTACTGAAATGCATTATATAAAGCTTTTCACAAGACAAAACTGATGCTAGCGTGAATATGAGATACAAAAGGTAACACAGCATATATAATAATTTGCAGAATGTAGAGAGTATTTCACAAAGGTTTACCAAGATTGATAACTCAAATGTTGACTTGTGTCACATAAAAGGAACTTACTTAAATCCCAGCTGCCGACAAACCACCTGTGTATTCAACTCAGTCCACCCGTCATCGCAGACTGTGCCCCACTGCCCGCTGTAATGTACCTCCAGGCGTCCTTCATGACTGCCTTTCCCATCTGCTAGTCTTATTGCACCATCTGTGGCATTAACAAGTATGAAAAAGCAAGAATCAGCTCTGCTTAAGATACAGTTATCCACAGGAAAAGAAATAACAAAATAAACTTACTGGATCAAACCACTGGGATACCATGTCTGGCAATGATGTTTGAACAGAAAACCAAAACAGACCTGGTCAACCGTGCAGTACTTTATATATAGCGATTGTACAAGTGCAATGGGGCATTTTTTAAGTGACTGACCCTCCCAACCTTTACTGACATATTTTGCAGGACTGGGCTTTAATTGTGCAATGGTGATGTATACCCAATTTATCTGTGGTCCTACACATTCCTTTGTATAATCTGTTTATTTCCAATATAAGATCTATATACTATGGTTGCCATTAAAAAGTCAACATTCACTCACTTGTACCACCCAGTGGGAGCTGAGATACCACTTATAGAAAAATATAGTATTTCATATTCTACAAGAGAATGTCTGCTAGTAAATGTTGACCTTTTCATGGTGACCAAACTACAGCTCTCACTCGACAGTGAAATATCTACTGTTATTGATGGGAGAAGTAATACAAAATGAGGGCTGAATATGGCCTTAAATTTATAAGAGCCAGATTATGCCCCAGATATGCAAGCATGGATGGCCCACTGTACATGGATTTTGCCCCAGATGCATAGACATGGGGTTAGTTATTCAATTGGTTATTGAGATGTAAAGGCATCATGCTGAAAAGCAAGGTCTTCCATAGTTTCACACATACGTATAGATGGTCCTGCAGGTCAGGGCAGGCAGATTTTACTACTGCCGATTGTTTGACTTCAATGCAACCAACAATTCTAAAACATATCCCTTTTCCAAATCTCTCAATCATGGGTTTATAATTAATCATCAGTATGCTAATAGTTCAGAGGACTACCTGTAAGAGGTGTGCAGGAAACTCCTGCATCTTCTTTATGGTCACAGTTGTGTTCTCGCCAGGAGCTCTTTGGACACTGTTCTATAGACAGTTCATTCCCTGTACAACGTACTTCGTCCAGCAGAACTGGGCCTGAGCCTTCTCCAAAGTAAGCCCGGCTCCACGCCTTGGCAACTCCCCTGTCCAAACATAATAAGGAAAGACTCAAGATTGACAAATAATCAGAAAGAGTCATTTAACTCAGTGGTAGCAGCTGAAATGTTGGATATCTTTTGATCAGCATCATCACCAACAGCACATTTTCAAGAAACAAGCTGGGATTCACAAAAATAGTTCTCTTTCTGGTCACCGAAAATCCATCCCTCATTATGCTAGACATGGTTACTAAATCCTGGCTTCCATAGAGCCAGCTGAGATCATGTTGATTGTTCCTCCTTTCCTGTCCCCCCTCCCTCCCCCATTACTTTCATGCCTCCCAATGTTTTCTGTAAGGTTGGGATATTAGACATCATCACCATATTTTATCATGTTTTATGGATGACATTTTCCCTCCCTATCCTTTTGAATCTTAAGTGACATTCCTAGAAAATATCATAGACAGATATAAATCAGTCATCCTGTCCAAATATTCATTTATTGAACATATATAAGAACAATAATACTATATACTTCTATAGTGATTTTCACCTGATCTCCAAGCACATTAATTCAATGTCACCCTCCCACTCCCCTTCAAAAAAGTGACATGAAATAGGCAAGCATAATTATTCACATAGCAGAGATGGGGCAACTGTGGCACAGAGCGGTTAAGTTACTTGACAAGTTTATACAGCAAATCAATGATAGAACTGAGAATGCAGTTTTCCTACCTCTAGTCCTGTACTACTTTCACTATCAGAATTTATCTTCTCTTTCTACACAATTCTTCAATACAAAAAACTGACAGGAATTCAAAATGTGCCCTTGTACTCAGCAGGAAATCAGGACCTGATTTCCTTCTATGATGAGATGACTGGATTTGTGGATGCGGGAAGAGCCGTTGACGTGGTATACCTTGACTTTAGGAAGGCTTTTAATATGGTTTCCCACAGCATTCTCGTCGGCAAGATAAGGAAGTATGGGTTGGACGAGTGGACCGTAAGGTGGATAGAAAACTGGCTAGATCAATGGCATCAGCAGGTAGGAATCAATGGCTCAATTGGCTAAGCACATAGTAGGAGTATTGCCAGCAGATCGAGGGATGTGATAATTCCCCTCTATTCGACACTGGTCAGGCCACATCTGGAATACTGTGTCCAGTTTTGGGCTCCACACTACAGAAAGGATGTGAACAAATTAGAAAGAATCCAGTGGAGGGCAACAAAAATGATTAGGGGGCTGGGGAACATGACTTATGAGGAGAGGCAGAAGGAACTAGGCTTATTTAGTCAACAGAAGAGAACACTGAGGGGAGATTTGATAGCAACCTTCAACTACTTGAAGGGGTGCTCCAAAGAGGAGGGAGCTAGGCTGTTCTCGATGGTAACAGAGGACAGAACAAGGAGCAATGGTTTCAAATTACAGCTGGGGAGGTCAAGGTTGGATGTTAGGAAAAACTTTCTCACTAGGAGGGTGGTGAAGCATTGGAATGGGCTACCTAGAGAGGTGGTAGAATCTCCATCTTTGGAGATTTTTGAGGCCCAGTTAGACAAAACCTTGGCTGGGGTGATTTAGTGGGAGTGGTCCTGCTTTTTAGCAGGGGGTTGGACTAGATAACTTCATGAGGTCCCTTCCATTCCTATTATTCTATGATTCTTTGATTATAAAAGACATTCAGAAGACATATGAAAGAAATACTTTAACACTCAGTGATCTATCAGCACTTTTCCATCTCTAATTGCCAAGATCCTATGTAGCTATAAATTACTATTACTGTAATTATCTTAATAGTTTGGTTTCTCCTCTCTCCATGCTTCCTTTCTAGTTTTAATGAGCAGTGCTTTTGCGCTATTCTTTTTTTATGGGACTGAGTGGACCTGTGGACAATTCAGAGAAATGGTTGGCTTTTGTTCTTTAAGTTCCTAAAGGATTAGTTTAAATTAAAAGACATAATTGTTTAATGAGTTTTATTAATTGTTATTATTTTATTTATTTGTGCATGGGGCTGCATGCTACTTAACTAATTTGCTTTGAGGTAGCAAGCCTTTGTCAGTCATATATTCTTACCTAACAACCAACATCTTTTTGGAAATGGAGAGGGTTCTATGTGTACTTAACTTGGGCAGGCCTTGAAGATTTTGATCTTAGAGTTAATTATTACAGCCTCTAAATATCTTGAAAATAAATACTCCGATGCTTTTACTGTGATTTTTCAATCTTTATGCACTTAAAATTCAGACAGTGTGGCAAGGTAAAAGGTTTCCTTTTCCTTGATTTATCTGTTTTAATTAATCATAGAATCACTGAAATAGAGGGCCGCATGTGACCTTGAGAGGTCATCCTGTTTAGCCCCTCCCTCAGCCTCCACTGAGACAAGGGAGACAGGTGAGTGTGTGTTTAAATCCATTTAATGCTTTGCTCATAAACCCTGTCATATGTGTCACTGAGTGCACCACAATGACAATGGGCACATCTAGAATAGGAAAGATAGTCATGTTTTAAAATGTGCTAGTTAACATATTTTTACTAGCACTATTTTAAACATGAGTTTGCACCTTATATAAAGAAGGAAGCTCATGTTTCAAAACATGAAAGCAATTGTTTGGGATTAGCTGATTAGCTCTGATGGAACAAACCAAAGGGGTCAAGGCATCTATCTGGGAGTTGTTCTTCTTATCCTCTCCCCAGCGTGAATACCTCCACTTATTCATCTATTGCTATGGGCACAGAGGACAGCAAGGTGTGAGGGACAGGGTTGCACCAGGAATAATTTTTTGGACTAGAATAAAGTAGGGGATAGCAGTTTCAAAAGTGCATAGGTAACTTATGAGCTTAAAGTTGCATTTTCAAAAGAGAAAGCCATTGGGAATTAGGCTCCAAAATAACTTTAAAAAATGTCTAGGTCATGTAAGTCCAGATTTTTAAAGATATGTAGGTCTAACTGATTTAGGAGCTTAGGTTTCATTTTCAAAAGTGATTTAGGCACTTATGAGCCTAAATTTCATTTTGCTGTCAATGGGATTTTTGCTCTTAAGTGCCTAAATCACTTTTGAAATGAGAATTAAGATCCTAAATCAGTTAGGCTGCAATGCTGCCAACATACTTTTAAAAAATTGGGCCTTAGAACTTTGGAATATGTTACCCACAGCCATCAGAATAGTTTTTAATGAGAACTTTCTTGCAGTCTAATATTGTTTTAGTAAAGTGTTTAAAATGTAGCTTTTTAATGCTAGAGTTGTAGTAGAAAGAAATAAAAAACCTGCAATAAAATGTTACATGATATTTTGCATACTTCCAAGAGTACATACATAAGAAGTGATGATTTAAAAAAAAAAAAGTAGCATGCTGCCACCACCTTGGCATCATTCTAAGTTCCCAGAGTTATTGTTATGGTTTCTATTATTGTAACATTGCAATCACATCATTTTTGGCTTCCTACAACCTTAAGAGCTTGTCTATGTGCAAAAGTTGTATCGATATAACTATGCTGCTAGACATTTACGTGACATAACCTACCAGTATGGACATACTAATATTGTGTATGGCTACCCTAGAAAAAGTTAAGTCGACTTAATAAGGTCGACTTTAAGTTGACTTAACAAAGTGGCTCCTTTTAAGTCGACTTTATTAAGGCGACTTAACATTGGACATAGGCGTCTACACTGGCATTAAGTTGACTTAATAAAGTCAATTTAAAGGCTACTCCCTGTCCACACCATCCTTAAGTCAACTTAAGAAGTCGACTTAAGGCTTAAGTCGACCTAAGGAGGGGTAGTTATTAAATCGACTTAAGGAATTTCTTAAGTCGACTTAATGAAAGCCCAGTGTGGACATGGAATAATTTAGGTCGACTTAAGGGTCTTTAAGTCGACCTAAATTGCTAGTGCAGACATACCCATTGGTATAGAAGTGGGAAGATGGGAAAGGAAATAAGCTAAAGAATAAGGCACCTTCATGCCATTATTACTGTATCCACAGCTGGGGTTGTACTAATATAACTTATTTTGGTAAAGGAAAACAACAACACTCACCTAACCAAATTAGTTATGCTGGTACAAAAACAGCATGTGGACCAGCCCTTACAAACCCAGAACTCAGATAGTCCTGTTCTCTACACAGAGTAAAGATAATTAGTCCTATTCACCTGTATAGGTAAGTGATGCAGGCTGGGTTTTTTCAGTCTAACAAATCCACTTTATTTTAATAATCTGATCTTAACTATTTTGCTAAGAACTTTCTTGAATCCAGATATTACATGACACTGCATATAATTTGTTAAACAAAAATAAAAGCTATATATTTATATACCAGTCCAATCCTGTAGTCATTACTGTGGCAAAACGTTTACAATACTAAATTATTGTATGGTTTATGCCTCTTCTTCCTAACAACATCCTTTGTGATACACTCAGAACTTTTGAAAATTAGGATACTTATTTAGGCACCTTAAAGATTTAGAAACCTACTTTTAGGCACCTACTCTTTAAAATGTCGGCCTTCCCCATCTAATTTCTGGAAAGTATTGCAACATCTTGCATTTGTGCCACTTTTTCAGCATTCCTTGTTTCAACATTTCTCCATATTCTTCATATCTTTTTCTCCATCTTCAATCTTGACGGATCTCCTTAATCTTTCCCCATTCTGTTGATAACCTTTTAATCTCCCATCCTAAAGCCTATCATAATGATCCTCCCTCTGATGGAAGGTTGGATGGAATTCCTTCCAGATACTACTTCTGTTAATTTGAATGAGCAACATCAAAGAGCAACATTGAGTCACACTCTTCCTTCAGGAAGGGGTATACTCTGAGTCACTTCTAGCACAGGGATTGAGGCCATTGGCTGGTCTTGATATGCTCCACGTGGATCAGTGGGTTAGCTCCACTTCAGTTACCTCTTGTCCCTCCTTGCCTCTTGCTCTTCATGCAAAGCATGTTTGAATTGTTGCATATACTGCATACTGCTAGAACCACCAGAAGAAAATTCATAACAGGCTGACATCTACACTGCCCTCACCCAGTTTCACTCTTCTGCTCCAGGCAAACTGAGGAAACTCTAAAGAAAGAATTTTCAAGAAATATATATTTTAAAAAAAATATTAAGATGAAGAAGTAGGACTATGTAGTAACCTTGTGACCTCATGCTAAATTTAACCCTCTCATTATATGTCTGGATACAATAGCCCAATCTGTGTTTTGGTTTGATTCAAACCTATAACAAATTGTCAAGGGAAAGACTTCTAGAAAAAGAGGCATATAAAAGTGAAAAGAGATCATGTACTTATTTAAAAAAAGAAAGAGATTGAGATTTGGGAATTCAATTTCTGTTGTATATGCAGAAATCAGAGACAGAAATGACCACTGCGAATGAAGTACTCAGACTACTTAAATGGAATCTTGATTTGCGTTTTGTTTAAAATGTTTCCCTAGTATTTCCAACTTCAGGTCTTCCATGATTCATGAAGTTGTGCTGAGAATTTCCAGGCTGTTTATAAGATGCCTAGATGTCTCCTTCTCATGGCACATACACCAGGCTGATACTATCAAAAGCAAGTCTTATTTACTCAGGAAGTTGGCCAGACCTAAAGACCTGAAATTGTTTCAAAGAACAGAGTCAGCAAAGCAGGATTACTATACAGCATTAAACAACCACCATTCAGCAAGCCAGGACATGCTTTCTCTTTATCAAGGCGTAGTGAAAGATTCAGAGTGAAGCAAAGTACATGTAGGGAAAAGGATATACCAGGCCTTCATGGTCCCCTGGTGGAGATCCCACTACTTTGCTTTATGCCACCCCAGCAAACAGAGAAGGAAAGAGAAGTATTAGAACTCCCAGTCTCCTTACAGAAACATCTCTAGGGAGCCATTGAGATCTGGTCCTCCAGCAACTAGAAAGGCTGAGAATCAGCAACAGCCAGTCAAGGCCCAACAAACAAAAATAAAAGGGACTGCCTGGTGAAAGCAAAGCAGCTCTTGGCTGGAATTGGTGGAGCGAGAAGTATTGCTTAGGCTATTGGAATGAGGTTGGGCTAGGGCCCTTTGCTGAGTCACAAGAGTTCAGAAGCAACCCTACTGATTCAAGGCTGGAGAAGGAATTAAGCCCCAGAATGGTAAAAAAACATTTTATTTATAATTGGTCTGGAAGGACAAGGAACTTCTGTTTGCGTTTGTTCTACCCTGGAAGGGATTTAAATTGTGTGACCTTGAGGGAGAGCTGAGCCATAGAAGACCTGCTGAAGCAGACTGACAGCCTGCAAGCAGTACTGGGGGTGAAGAGCGTTGCAGCATTATGTTTGGATTCTGGTGCATGTCCTCAGAGGCAATTGCAACCCATTACAGTGTGCACCTTATTTTGTGAGATGATTTAGTTAGACAGTACGGTACTTTTAATCTGTCTCTGTCATCTTCACCACATGCACTAGGAGCTTTTGAGTTCTAGCAACAGAAACCCTGCCCTGTGAAGTGGTAGCCAAACAAGGTTTGGGAAACACTAATTCAACATTTTCTTAACATTTCTCAGTTTCTCAGAGCTTTGCAAATATTTATTAATCCTCACCTCCCCCCTGAGAGATAGATTAAGTAATGTTCTCTTGTCACAGAAGTAACATCTGAGAGCTCCATGTCCTGCTCAAAGTCATTGAAAGAGTCGGTCTCGGAGCTAAGGTTAGAGAATTTAGGAGTTTCTGTTTCCTAGGCAACTACTCGGAGCTCTTGACCATATTTGCCTAATCTAGGATTTCTCTCTGTGACAACTTCCTTGAGAAAGGCACTCCTTTGAACCTGTGGTGTGTGTTTCAAAAAAGGATGCTACTGAAATGTTATGAAGTATAGCACAAATGCCAACTCTTGTGCCTTTACTGCAAGTCTGATGAGCTATGTCTACACTCACAAAGTTAGGTCGACTTTCTAAAGTCGACTTAAAGGTGCTTCTATTTAGTCGACTTAGAGAGTCTACACAAGACTCTCTGGCTATGTCTACACTTGTAAATTTAGGTTGACTTTAGCTAAATCGACTTAGTTAAGTCGACTTAGCATGTCTACACCTAAATTTAAAGTCAACTTTGGGGGGAACTTACAAAGTCGACCTAGAGCGTCCACCCTGGACGCCTAGGTTGACTTCTAGGGGCTAAGGGGGACCTGGGGCAGGTCCACAGGGGCAGCAGGGCACCCCTTGACCGGTGCCAGAGGGCTCAGCCTTTGCCCCATTGTACATGGGTACAATGGGGCAAAGGGGGACAGGGACCCTGGCAGGGCAGGGTGGGCAGGGCCCTGCCCTGTTGGGGGCCATGCCAGGTTCTCCCTTCCCCCCCCCCCGGCAGGGAGGGCAGTGGGGGAGTCCTGGAATAGCCCTAAGTCGACTTAGGGCTACTCCAGGTCTACACTGGCCTAAGTCGACTTTAAAAAGTCGACTTTAGGCTTAAGTCGAAGTAAAGTGAGGTTTAATAAAGTCGACTTAATTTTCATTAAGTCGACTTTATTTTCCTCAAGTCAACTTAAGCTACTTGCTTAAGTCGACTTAAGGAAACTGTAGTGTAGATGCAGGGTAAATTAAGTCAACTTAAGCAAGCTTAAGTCGACTTAATTTACAAGTGTAGACGCACCCTCTAAGTCGACTTGATAGGTGGAGGAAGAGCCAGCCTTGCAGGGCTGGCTCTCCCCAGACCAGGAAGCCGCTGGCGGCTTGCCCCGGTGAGAGCCAGCTGGCTGTCCCCGGGACAAGAAGCTGGGCGGCTCGTGCCGGGAGAGCCAGCCCTGCAAGTCTGGCTATCCCAGGTCCGAGAAGCCGCTCACGGCTGGTCCCAGCAGAGCCAGCCATGGGCCAGCCGCTCGTGGCTCGTGAGAAGCCGCTCATGGCTCATCCCGGCAGAGCCAGCCGGCACACGGCTGGCTCTGCCGGGACTGAGAAGCGGCGGGAGGCAGGGCCGTCCCTAGGGGGGAGCGGGGCCCAGGGCCAATCGGCCTAGGCAGGGCCCCCACCCCCCCATGCTGGAGGGAAGTGCGGGGGCCAGCCTGCTCCTCCCCCCAGCAACCCTGGTCGCCCCCCGGGAAGCCGGCCACGGTGGCCCACCAGGTGGCGGAGAGCCAACCACGAACCCAAGGCTGCTCTCTGGGCGGCTGAGAGCCGCAGCCGCGACCCTGGCCCGGGGGTGGCAGGGAGCCGAGGCCGCGGCCACGGCCCCAGCCTTGGTCCCAGGCGATAGGGAGCCAGCCCCGGCCGAGGCTGCTGCCGCCCCAGCCGCACTGCCACAGGCATTGTGAGGGGTGTTGGGCAGGCTATGCAGACCCCACACCTGCCCCGCCGCTGGGCCTGCCTGCTCCGCCCTGAGGGCAGGGAACAGGGCTGGCCCAGGGGCCAGGGGAAGCACTCCTGGCCTGCCCTGCTGCAGCAGCAGGGAGCAGGGGGAAGCGCAGCCTTGGGGGGGGCCATGGCACGGGGCCCTGCAGTGCCCCACTGGGAGTGGGACAGCGCGGGGCCCATGTAACCGCAGGGCCCGGGGCAATTGCCCCTTTCGCCCCCCCAAGGGACGGCCCTGGCAGGCAGCTCTCCTGGCTCAGAAGCAGCTTCTCAGTCCCGGCAGAGCCAGCTGGCCCATGGCTGGCTCTGCCGGGACCAGCCGCGAGCGGCTTCTCAGTCCCAGCAGAGCCAGCCGTGCGCCAGCTGGCTCTCGCCGGGACCAGCCGCCCGCCTCCCAGGCTCTCCAGCCCGGGTTCCAGCGGGCGATCCCCTCTCGCTGGAGCCCTAGCTGGGGAGCCCTTCTCCCCGGGAGCGCGGCTCCCCTGGCAGGGAAGCCACGGGTCTGGGGAGAAGGGAGCAGGGGCTCCCCAGGGGAAAAGAGAGCCACACTGGCTCCCTTCTGCCAGGGAGCCATGCGGGGCTCCCTTGTCCCCCCTGCCCTCAGTCGACCAAGTCGACTTAGGGCATCTACACTGGCTAAGTCGACTTAATAAAGTTGACTTGGACACTAGTTTGAATTATAACAAGGTGTTATTAATTCAAACTAGTTTTTCCTTAATTCGATTTAAGGAGCAGCTTAAGTCGAATTAAGGAAAGCCCAGTGTAGATATGGATTAAATTAAGTCGATTTAAGCCTGCTTAGGTCAACTTAATTTATAAGTGTAGACGCACCCTTGGTATCTTTTGTTTTTCTTAATGACCCAGCTCACGGAGAAACTCTGCTTTTTTTCCTTAATGGAAGTCTCTACCCCACAATATTATGAAAAAACTTGAAAACATTAAGCCTTTAAGCTTCAAAATTAGAAAGCAAATACAGACAACTGCATTTCTTTAAATAACTAATGACTTTTGAATGCTTGGGCTTGGCAATACTTGTACTGCGAAGAGAAGCAGCCAGTTCCACCAAAGTCCCTTGTAAACAGATCAGTTCACTGTGTGTTATACTACATAAAATGCTGCTTTAGTAACTGATACAAGTTTGAGTTAGATACGATATATAAAATGAATCTCTAGTATTGTTTTATAAATATATTTCTCTTCTGTAAATTGCGAAAATTCATTAAGACCAATTTTTCAAGCCTAGGTTCCTAATCCAAATTTAAACCACTAAATAATCATTTCCCAATCTTCAAAGATGCTGAATGCCTTTACTTCTCATTGACTTTGTGAGGCTTTGTGGGTGCTCAGCACTTCATGATATTGGGCTAGGTTTATATATATAGCTAACTATGGACTTCAGAACCTAGCTTTAGGGAATCGGAGTTTTTTTAAATCTTGGCCTCTATGTATTACTTTTTCATGAGGTGTATTACTTCCCCAAGCAATCTTTACTGCTGGGGGGGGTCACTCTTTTGGATAAAAACAGTAAGTCTGATCTACTAGTAGACTTTTAGAGGGCATTATTTTAAAGCAGCTGAAAACTCACTGCAGCATAAGCAAACCACAGCTTCTTCCAGGGTTCAAATACAATGCTTTACTAGTGCGGCTGCCATGAAAACTCCCCTTGAAAACTCAAATATATATATCCCATCAATTGTTAACCCCCCATGCCACCATTTAATGTATATCCAGCAAGGTGTGAATCTTTAGTACACTTCTGATGCACATTAGAGAGCATCTTCCAGAGACAGTGCTTCCAAGAACAATGTTAGCATGGCAGTGGGGTGAGGGGACCAGAGACATAGTACGTTACAGAATCCTGTAATAAGATTGTATGCATGGGAGCCATTCAGTGCTTGCAGAACAAACAAGGAGTCCTGTGGCACTTTTAAGAACTAACTATTTATTTGTTAGTCCTTAGAAGTGTCACAGGATTCCTTGTTGATTTTGCTGAACTAGACTAACACGCCTACCCCTCCAGAATGTATTGCTTATTATTTAATGTAGGAAACTCAGAAATTCCATTATCAAAATAAAAAAATAGTTTGCTTGCTTTGGGAATAGCTTTCATTTTGTGATGGCTTTTGGATGAGAGTAAGAAAATTAGATTTGTGCTTAATTCCCCTCCTGCCACCTTTGCAATTTTAACATGATATCAAAGCTCATGTGCTGTTTTTCCCAGAAGCTTGAACATCTTGCATTAATCTTCTTGGCAACTTGAACATTATTAAAATGTCTTCAATCTTTCTTTTTAAAAAAAATAGAAATAAAACTTTAGATATTTCAGTTTTAATGAACCGTCCTTGCTTTGCAATTGTTGAAGTCAGGCAAAATATGGAGGCCAGGTGAGCAGCCCCTGACTCCTGCAGGCCCTAACTGCTGTACTGGGATAAATGTGAAAAATTATTTGACTTCAGTTTATGGAGTAACACTTGCATAGCATGCTTACCGCACATATAAAAAAAGACCCACTTCCTGCTTCTTGTGGGTCTCATTACACTGCTGACAGACTACAGCATGCAAAAGAGAAATGTACTGTCTATTAAGAGCCCTGCAGAAATCAAGGAGCTAATGTTTCAATCCCTGAGTATGAAAACAAAGTATACTATACACTGAGACTCTAGCTTTCCAATTCAACAGAGACTACTAATAAAACATACAATTTGTGTTTATCAAAAAGTATGTAGGAAACCAAATAATGAAATAAATAAGCAGTAGTTTCTGCTTATCACCAGACGATTAATCCTCTGTGCTTTTACAGTCTAATAATGCTAAAGCAAAGCTGAAAGAGCATGGAAAGCTATTTCTGAGGGGCTTTATATTACAATTTATAGCACACTTCCATCTGGATTAACTGTCAGCAACTGTGGATGGCTTGCCCTGTTTTGTAACTGCTGTGTCCTGCCCTGGTTGATAAATCTTCAATCCAGAGGTAATGAGCATATCTCTTAAGACATCTTGCTTCTTTGGGTACTTCTGTCCTACATCTGGGAGTGTGCTTCCCAGTCTGGGTTGGCAGTCAAGTCCCAGGCTAGCTCTACTCAAATTAGTGGTACAGTTGGGAGTACCATGGGCAGCCACTCAGGCTGACTGCCTAAATGTGTATCCAGAAAATCTGGGTGGTTTTGGACTCAGGCAGTTAGTCTGAATGACTGCCCCATGCTATCCTTGGCTTACCCTGCTATTTTTATAGTGCACTAGTCTAAGCAGAGCTATAATGTGTATTCTGTTTCCTCATGCTGGAAAACACTCTCCCCTCAGATGTAGTATATCTGATCTGATAAATCTGTAGATCTTTGAGATCTGATAAATCTGTAGACTTTTTTTCAAAGAGCCTAAGCCCCATCCAAACCAGTGTGCTCTCATTAATCCACTCCTTCTCCAAAAACCAAAGGAAATTGGGTCCATCTCAGAAATAAAATACAGAAATTAACCAAAAGCAAACATGTTTTAATCTGATCATGTCAGGTGCCATAGTAATATTGCAAGTAGACCTTTGCAATGACACTCCATACCAAATGCAATTCACTAACTATCAGAACTTACTGATAACAACCTAGTCACATGTGAACATCATAAAAAAGCTCATGAGTAATTCTGTATTCGGAGCACAACTTAAATAGTATGCGCTTAAGTAAGGCCTGGGACCACAAACTGAATGAGGAGGAAACAAAGACATATTGAATAGCTATCCATTCAGTGAGCACCATCCAACGTGCACTGAATGAGGCAGGGATCCTGTGGGGGGAAAAAACAGTGTGATCATGTAATTAAAGATTGTATCCTAAGCCACATGCACAGATAGGTCCAATCAAGGTGACTGTTCATTTGTTACCTTTCCTACTTTGTAGGAGTAAAATGTAGTTAGAAAAACTAACCCAAGGCCAAGCTGCCTACAGACAACTTCAGCATCCGCATCATCCCACTGGTCATCACAGATAGTCCCCCATTGGCCAGCATGGTAGACTTCCACTCTTCCTTCCTGAGTACTGCTCCCACCAGCCAGGCGGATTGGAGTAAAGGCAGAGGCTACAGTTAACACAGAACAGAGGAAAAGGTCATTTGATTTCCCAAAATGTTACTCAAAACTATATAGAAATAAAGAGAGCTCAGCTTTGCCTGGCATTTATCAAGTCTTATGCAACTTTTCAACTAGATGAAAATCCTGAAATTGAACTGGTTGGAAGCGTTTTTCAGGCCACCATCTGCAGACACTTCTAAGCAGGTGAATAGTATTAGGCTGATGACTAACCTGATAGCACTCACCTACATAAAATTAGGCAAGCGTCTCAATACTTGAGGAATTTTAGGGCTGTAGGGACAAATGCTATCCTCAGTGGAGGGTGGGGAAGGCTGCACCTATGCACGTGAAGGCAGCATTGGCTCCACAGAGCCTTGATCACACAGGGTGAAATTCTGACTTCACTGAAGACAATGGCAAACTCCCACTGTTATACACTGGGGCCAGGATTTTGCCCAGAACGTCGTCTTCCACTGATCCCCATCCTATTACAAAAATAATATACACCAACTTCCTCAGTTGTAATCTTCTGCTTAGGAAAATACTAACAAAAATATACAACTGTAGTGGTTAAATGTCATCTCCCATTGGCAAGTAAACCCTTCCCATCAGGGTGGTAGGAGGCATCTGAGATATTGCAGAAGGCTCATTCGGGAGTTGCTGATGTGGTTCCTTGCCCTGGAAATAAGATGTAGTCATGTAGGAGACGTCACTCTCAATAACTGCTCTATCTTTAATCCTCACAACAAAGGACTCAATCCAACACTGACGTCAGTGGAGTTACATCTGCAGCAGGAATGCAAAATAAAGGCCAAAGTGCAAATATTTTCTAAAAAGAGGGGAATTGTAAATACACTCTAATGACTTTTACAAATCTGTTCTTCATGCATACATAAAAACATCACTATTTTAATTCACCTCCATTGTGTGGGGGGGGTGGGATATCTACAAAACAAACAGTGGCTACTCGTATAGTCTTTCTGTCTTGTGCAGATCAGGGTCAAATGTTTGCATTATGGCTGACCTATTTGTGCTGGCAACTATTCGGTAAGGCATTCAGTCACTTGGACACTCATGTATCTGGTTTGCAGGCAGAGTTAAGTACTTAGATGTTCAACAGTCCTAAATCATATCCACCGCTATTTGAGGCCACATTTTTGTGGGTTAAAAAAGGAAGATCTAATGAAAGCATGGCTGAAAACTTGACCATAATTGTGGCTGAACAGAGTTGCTTAAATGCCAGATAAGCTTAACTCTTAGAAGAAATAATTTCCATAAGAAATATATAATCGTTCACTTAACTTGGTGGAGTTAGGAATAAGAAGAGATTTAAATTGTTCACGTAATATACTTATTTTTAAAAATGAGACATATACTACATACAGATCCCAAACCCATTCACTCTGATGGCAAAAGTGAAGAACTCTCTTTCTGTAAATTAACAGTAGGAGTTGTTTTGATTCCATTGAAGTCAATGGCTAAGCTCTTATTTGTCCTTCAGCATAGCATCATTTCCTGTACTTCAGTGGTCCAGTTAATTTAGGAAACTAACTAGAATGATGCCCCCTATTTCCTATGTAACATGCAACTGTAATGGTAAGTATGCCTAGAACAACTCAATAGCTTACTCTTCAACAATTTAAATAGAGAAATATTCCTCCCAGGAACTTTGGACAAAAACGTGTCCATTGCTGCATGTGCCATAAGGAAAGGAGCGTGAGAGAGGGTACAGAGCCTTACACTTCCTTCTATCTCTGTGCAGGGTCCGTTCACAATCACAGTTCTAGTCTAGAGCCAGTGGTGCTGACTCCCCAATGAGGGTAGGGTAAGGATGGAATCGTGACCCCGACACCTATCACAGTGTCCTGGGTAGCTGCTCCGTGTGTGAGCAGAGAACACACTGAATCCTCCTCTCCAAGAGCAACAAACTCACTCCATCAGGTGCCCTAGACCCATTCCCCTTTGCTTTGGAGGAATTCAACCCGAATTCTCACTTCTGCACAGCTGACCCTTCCTCACACTCTGTGTCTTAAAGTCACAATTAGTATTCAATGTTTGGAGGGAAAAAATGGTGCATCTATTTGCTGCTCTCATAACATGGAAGGACTTTTTAAAAGTAAATGATACTATGCTAAATTTGTGTTAAATCTCTTCTTGGAGGAGAAAATTAAACCAGGATTGTTTTTAATCAAATCATGTGGTTATTGACTGTTCAAACAAGGCAAAATTAATAATATATATACTTTTACCCTGGGAAAAACTACACGTGACAGCAGCTGCCATTTTTTGAGGACATGTTCCACCCTGCCAGAGGTCTTTTTCACACAGCAGTATATTTTCTTCATCACCATGGCAATGTACATCACTCCAATAAACAGGGATAAGGCCCAGTCCAGAAAACGGTGTGTGCTTTGCTATACCGTTTTTGCTGTAGAAGGAAAGACCAGCGCTGGATGTTAGGAAAAGGTGCTACAAAATATCTGTTTCTGAGACAACCTCTCACAAATACATTGGGGGGGGGGAGGGGTGAAATTCTAAGAAAACGGAAAAGAGTTCCCCCGGGGATGGTGGGGAGCTGAGGCTGCGCCCCTGGCCCGGGGGTGGCGGGGAGCCGAGGCCACGGCCCCAGCCCTGGTCCCAGGCGATGGGGAGCCAGCCCCATGCACTTTAATTTCCTCCCATTCTGTAAATTTCCCATCTTCAAAGCATCTGACAAAGTGGGATTTTCTCCCATGAAAGCTCATGCGATAAATAAATCTGTTAGTCTTTAAAAGTGCCACGAGACTCTGTTTGTTTCTCTGCAGTAGACTAACACAGCCCTTTGGATCTTAACTACATTTAAGAGCAGTTTCCTGACATGAGACCTCCAGTACTCTTGCTCCACTATACAGCTAACATGGTTTTTAGGAGTATGTTTATAATGCAACTGAGAACAAGCCTCCCAGCCTGGGTAGACAGACTTGCACTACGTCAGTTTGAGCTAATATTCTAAAGCTAGCAGGGTGTACACTGGGGCCTGGTCTAGGCTAGCCACCAGCACTCAGGCTTGCTCCCAGCTGCAGTGTAGACAGGCCCAAAGCCTGTCCTTTCTGTGCCTCCACAGTGTGTCAAGTATTTGTCCCATAATCAAACTTTGCAAACAAGAAAAAAAAGCAGTGAATGGTCAAAGGACCAAATATGTAGAGGGGCTGAGCACCTGAAGAGCACCCACATTTCCCATTAACTTCAATAGGCATTGTACCTCTCAGCATTTTGCCAAGTTTGTGCCAGGACGGCATAAGTACTCTTATTTGCCTGGATTCTTGTTTTTATTTATTCTTGTCGAAATGGTTCTGCCATTTACAGCATCACTAAACTTTCTTTGCTGATAGGGATTCTGTAGAATCAAAATACTCCAAGTGCTGAAAGCAAGAAGTTCAAATGAAAATAGGATAAAGAAATATTGCACGTAGGCAGCTGAAACCCTAAGCAAAATTACAGCTTCCAGATGGGCTGGACTTTTATCTCCTCTAATCTGCATATTTTTTTATAAGTTGGCTTGGTGTATGCAGATTAATATTAGACATTATAAAACAGCTCAGATTCAGTTCTAACTGGCACTCTCAAGAGTGGAATAATCACTAGAAGCATCACAGTGTAAACACTGTGCACTAACAGCCAGAGCCTGTAGCAAACAAGATGATATTTGATGTATAGCTGAAAAAATGTCATAAAAGTTATAAAGCCACCATATCCTGTGAGTTACTAGGAAACTGTAAACTGAATGGAATACTGAGACAATTCAAGTAACTTGACTGGCTAATGCACATGGCATTGATTCTCTAGAAGCCTAAATTGCAGAAAAAAATCCACATACTCAAGTGCATTCCACCCTGCCTCCCCCCATTTTCATCTTATAACAATTACAACATTGATACAGGCACTTCCTAGAAATAAATTACAGGCTAGGGTTAATGGGGCACAGTTCAATTCCCCCCTAGTTGGTCATTAATCCCCAGAAAATATCCTGAAAGTTATCATGTAATTAATAAAACCACTAGAGAATATGCATGGCATTCTATTGAGCATAATTTGATAGTTACACCTGTCTGTCAGGTGTCATTATTTAGACAAATTCCAAAGGGGTAGCCGTGTTAGTCTATTGTAGAAAGACAACAGAGTCTGTTGTCATTATTTAGACAGTCATTCTCCTGTCTCTGTCAGAGAACTTTACAGATAGTGACAGGTTAAACATACACATGTCCCCCACACCCTGAATAAACTAAATGCATTACATTCTCTAGAGTCTTGGAAAAACACTGCTTTCTATTTCTATTTTCTGCAGGCCTCTACCAGAATAGGTAATTTCTAAATAGACAATACAAAAACAACTGCTGCTTTACTAGGAAAAGTCCCAGTGGCGCTGAGCTGTTAGCCTTATTCAGGGCTTCACAACATGTGGAATGTGACTAGAACTCTATAAACTTTCTCCATAGAAACCTGAAATCATGCAAAATTTGCCTGCTTACAGGTTTAATTACAAATCCAAAGTTCAGACAAGTTTTCTCAAAAGATTTGCTAAGGTGTCAACATTCAAGGTGCACCACAGGATAGGGGTGAAATTCCACAGAGAACAGCTAGACACATGAAACCCTACATACCAATAACACCAGGTTTCACAAAAAACTAATTATGATCCCCGAAGCTTGTGTTGGGTGAGTAATATTAAGATGACAGACCAAGTGTCCCTGGAAACCAGTAATATCTCTGTTTGTAGGGCCTGTTCATGAGAGACTGTTGGTTTTTACAAAAAATTGCACTGCCCAGTGGAATATCACCTGATTTATCTCATGTACAGTGAGATCAGAATCAGGCCCCATATGCCCACACCCCACCCCACCCCATTTGTTTTTATTCCCCTGATGAGTTTAGAGACCAGAAGGAGATACTGACCAGATAAGCCCATGAAACTAGCAGTGTGGTTGTGAGTATTTATGATCAAGGACCTCTCCATATCTCATCAACCCTCAGACTTCCCTGTGAGCTGCCTCCTACATACAAGTTCTCAAGCCATCCCTTCTTTGCATGCACAATCAAATTTATAGGTGGTAGGGAAGAATAGATGAGAGGTTGCTTTGACCCTCTTGTCTTGCTATCCCAGGCACAGCCCCCAGTGCTCACGGAAACAGTCCTTTCACACCCTAACCTTTCATGATCAGTGTCCCAGTTTCAGCTGAGAAACCTGGTTACCATCTTTGCCTCTGAACCTCTTCAAATGTGAGAAGCAGCCTACAAACCAAGTGTTGATTCTGACAGCAACTCCTTTTAAACATTACAAACCCGGAGTTGTAAGAATTCTGGGGAGAACCAGCTTTAACATACAAGACAGAACAGGTAAACACCTAAGGCAGTAAACAGTGTTGCAAAATGCTTATTAACTAGTTATTGGGTAACTGTGGACTGGTGAGTAGGGGATGCTTTTTTTACCTTGCCTCAGGCAGCAAATGCTTGGTGCATTGGAGGAGTAACAGTTGTGACCATCTGTGACCAACAGTTGGGATCATGAGAGGAAAAACATTAGACTAAAGCCTAACATTGTATTCAGGTATTGCTGCACAAATATCTTAACAGCATTGGACACAGTTATGAATTCAGCTGTAAAACCTGCAACATGATATCCAGTTATTTCTCTGAAAGAAATCACAGACAGGTTTTATGTACATATTCTCAGCTCTCATGAATACCCTTACTAAGAAAGACTACCACTTTCTCTGTCATTTAGGCTATTTCTACACTAGAAAAGTTAAGTCAACTTTGTTAAGTCAACTTAATAAGGTCTACTTTAACTCGACTTAAAGTCGACCTTATTAAGTCGACTTAACAAAGTCGACTTAACTTTTCTAGTGTAGACATAGCCCCTTGTCGACCTTATTAAGTCGACTTGACGCTTTAAGTTGACTTAATAAGGTCGATTTAGGCACTAATCCATGTCCACGCTGGCTTTAAGTCGACTTAAGGAGTAGACTTAAGGCTTAAGTCGACCTAAAATGAGGTGTTATTAAGTTGACTTAAGCTTTCCTTAAGGAAATGCTTAAGTCGACTTAATAAAAGCTCAGTGTGGACGTGGCTTTGTTTAGGTCGACTTAAGCCTCCTTAAGTCGACCTAAGTTGCCAGTGTAGATACACCCTTAGGCTATGTCTACACTGGCAATTTAAGTTGACCTTAGGAGATTTAAGTTGACTTAAATTAAGCCACATCCACAGTAGGCTTTCATTAAGTCGACTTAAGAAATTCCTTAAGTCGACTTAATGAAAGCTTAAGTCGACTTTATAACTACCACTCCTTAGGTCGACCTAACCCTTCCTTAGGTCGACCTAAGCCCAGTGTGGACGTATAAATCCACTTTGTTAAGTCAACCTAAGGGCAGTTAGGTCGACTTAACAAAAGTGGACTACGTCGACTTAAAGTGTTGACACTTGTTAAGTCGACTTTAATAAGGTCAATTTTAAGTCTACCTTATTAAAGTAAACTTAACAAAAGTTGACTTAACTCTTCTAGTATAGACATAGCCTTAGAGACTACCAATTGAGAATGAAGCCATTACTTAAGGGCAACTTTTTTTTCCAGAATAATATCCCATTTGTAATGGATTTTAAAAATAGCTGTCAAACACAGACCTCTTAAAGATGATACTGAAATAAGCTGATAAACTTGATCTGGGTCTAAAACTTACCCAAGCTCAAGCTGTCGACATATGACTGATGCATCATTATCGTCCCAATGACTGCTGCAGATTGTTCCCCAAATTCCATTCAAATAAACTTCAACTGTGCCTTCAAACTCATTCTTGCCACCTCGAAGTCGCACTGACCCTAGTTAAAAGAGAATTTTATATTCTTCAAATAAGATGTTGCAGTCCAGGACTAAGTTAACTTGTACCAATTGAAGGACACCCAGTCTCAGTTCTAGTCTGCTGTGAACTCTATTTCATTTATCATGCTCTTGCATCAAGTTTGTTCAAGAGGTTTCTCCTAATTAGAATTCTCTGGTATCTAATAATTCCTTTCTGTTGATTCACAAAAGGAGGTAATGCATTCCACACAATTTAATGAGGAAACATCTTGGTTCTGACATTGCAGCAAAAATATCAAAGATGTGGGTGGGGGATAAAGTGTATGTATATGAATTTTAACATTGTCATTTATCAATATAATTTGTCTCCTTTTTAAAATAAGTGCTATATTTTATCATTCATCTGATTTAAAGGAATTATAGAACAATCAAATAGATTGCATAGCTTTTGCACTGAGCCATATAATATTATGCATGTCATGGATGCCAGCAGTTTATTTCAGGCCAAAGAATGCATTTGTTTATACCTGCCCTCAAACAAAGGCCTTTATCAGGTTCCCATATAAAACAAGCTAAAAACATACTCATAACACACACACTTTTTCAGTCCTTGTCTGCATATCACCAAAATACAGATTGAGAACACAGCACACAAAACAAAAAATTGAGTAGTATTACTGTAGATACCACAGTATTTTTTCCAGCCGTGTAAAAGGTCCCTATAGCTGCATGCAATTCAAGCACCAGCTGTGAAAGTGTGAAGCCATCACAATCCTATTTGTTATGCTACAAAAGGAGATCAAGCAAATGGGCCATAAAAATGCTTCTAATGCAACAAGAAATAATATATTGCTCTTATCAAATACTGTGGATGGGTTTTGCATGAAAAAATTAAGTGATCCACCTTCCTATGCTCTGTTAATAGCAGAGACTAATCCCTTTTCCACTATGTATGTTTTTTTAAGCAAGGGAAAAATATATCTTTCTATTCATTATAATGGCCAGACTAAATTTTTGTTCCCCTCCCCACAAATTGAACTGAAAGTCTCTTCTGTTTTTAATTAAGTTCTCCCGGGTTATAAAATCTTGAAGGCAAAAAGCATTTCCAAGCAACTTAAGTGAATTAACCTCAGACTTGGTACATGTTTTTTCTTTTTGCCAATGACTTATTTTCACACCACGGTATGTAGTAATACAAGTGCCACTTATTAAAACTAATTTTATAAGGTGACTTTTTACATCATACATGATTTTGTAAAGGTTTAATAACATTACTATATAAAAGCACTAAAATAATAGCATTTTGAAGATTCTACTATACATCTGGATAAATCAATGTTTTACATGTATAGCCCTCTCCTTCACACAAAAACGTACCCAGATAAACTCTATGGAATTCTGTTCCCTATTTCAGTTCTTTGCAAAACCCATTTGGATAGACAATATTATTTTAATCACAAGACCTCCATTGCGGACACAACAATATTTAGAACAAAGTGATTCCTGACATACCAAAAAGGAGGCTTTAAAAGTTGATTTTCTCTTAAAAAATAACAGGTTTATTTTTGTACAATAATCTTTTTCCTTTCACAATCCTGTAGGACACCCACTGAAAACAAGAGAGCTTCCTGCAACACTGCTCTACCTTTCTGTTATCTGGATAAGAAAATAATTGAAGAGTAAAATTCTCCTCCATATCTTGACTTCAGTATACTGCTCTTCGTCTTACATCTACAGAATTCCTAATGATGATGCTGAAACTATTCACATAGAGTAGACTGGAGTAGTCAAGATTAACTCTCCACATTGGAGTCTGAAGTCCTTTGCTTGTCTAACATTACATAAAACAAGAGTCGGGATTGGTCCCTCACTTTATTCACCACTGTATTTTATAACTTCTCCAAATTTTACAAGTCCTCTACAAAAGTTTTATTAATAGGATATCCGTTTGCACAAGATCTAACAAAAGTAAAATAATTCAGTACTGTATGTACTTCGTGCACTTTAAAGTATGTGTGAGCACAAATCATATGACTCATGTCATAATTATGTAGTGGATAAAACTAAACAGCAAAGGAACTAAAACTACTTTCCCCCAAGTTTAGTTAAGACGTAGCAGTATTCTGGCATACTGACAGCTGCTATTCTGAATTCGACTCACAGGCTGCACATAGTTTAAAATACACAAATTACAAAATGTGATATGTAATTTCTATATAAAGGAACAGAACTAACTTTAAATAAACACATCAGACTCAAACATTTTTAGTTTGGCTAAAACTCTTGATTTTTGTAATAGACCTTGTCTCTTAATAAGAGGTATATGATGTACCACCGTGGAACAAGAAATTACATTTATCAACATGAGTAGAGTAAATATTCATAATGTATTACTAATTAGTTATTCATCACCATAACTTTATTGAGCTTAAATGGTCCATGATAATGTATTTTCTTGAGTGTAAATGACTCTATGTGTGCATTTTGGCCCCCGGTCAACCTTCTGTTAAGTTAATGAAAAACGCTGTTTAGTTCAATGGGACTAAGCTCGGACCCTTACTTACGAGAAAATGATTTAAACAAATATCACCTTGAGAATCGTATATTGTAAACCTAAACCCTAAAATATGTTACTAATAGTACCTTAAAAGAAAAGTGAAAATTTAAAAACCCCAATTTATTTTTCACTATTCTGATTTTTCTCAATTTTCATTTTGGAAACAAGCATGAGTCAATTTCAGATTTAATGCAGCTTTGCTTTGGTCTGAAAGAGAGAGGAAAGTTTTATTGCTTACAAACAATAGTTTCCACTGGAATCTTTAAAATCATTTCCACTTGTCTTAGGTTTCTGTAAAAGCTTGGCTTTTTGGTTTTGGTTTTTTACAAAATTTAAGTTTTGGCACAAATTTGTGGACATTGTTTTAAAACGTTATGACCCAGTCTTGCCATCGTACTTTCAAATTGCTTAGTTTTTTGCCTGAAAATAAATTGCAGGATTGAGTTCTCTTAGACATAAATCCTGCATGAACTCCCACATCTGGACACGTCCCTTACCTCCTGAAGACCTATGGAAAGAAATAAGAACCTTAAGAGGTGCTGGTCAGGGTCTATATGAAGGGGTTATGACAGGGCTCGAGAAATCCCAGGCATCAGGTCGCCATGGCTACTGGGGTTTGTAGCCTGGCGCCTAGCTTCACTGCGGAAATGCTGTAGACCAGCACCCTCTAGCAACCAAAAATAAAACTGCTGGTGCCTAGCTGGAAGCCAATTTTGTCGAGCCCTGCGTTATGACATTCTTACTTCTTCAGCATACATAAGTGAAGACCAAGTAGGAAGTAAAGAACTATTCTTCACCCACACAAACTACTTATTCTTTCCCCGAAGGAGAGGGTTTGTGACCTTACAGAGGTGAAAGACATACCTTACTAACGAAGGGTTCATATCCCCAGGTCTGTAGTACCCTCTGCATTGTAAAGCAAGGCTGTGGCAGAAACCAAACCCACTGGCTACTTCTCTGGCAGCTGTGCACTACCCCATCTCTGGAGCAGAGTTAACATTGGTAAAGAGCATTATCTCACGTGGATTTCTGCCCAAACTGCTGGGTTAGGACTCAGGAGGAGAGTAGAGTTCATTTTAAAACATTGACATTTAAAAAATAAAATCAAGAATTTCAAGGAAGTAAAAAAATTGACCTACACTGTAGGAAGCATGCTGCAAAGAATTACTCTTTGTCTCCACTACTGCTGTGTCCCAAACACCCCCTTGGAACCCACTAAGCCCTGACCATCACCTAAAGCGGCTTCCTAGGTAGGACTGCACATTGGAGCTTCTGCTTCTCCCTCTGTTCTTCCTGCCCCATCTCACATCAGTTTTCTCCATCCATACAGAAGGGAATACCTGGTCCATGGTGTGTTCAAAGGATACAGATGTTCCTTTCTGACTAAGAAAAAGTTAAGTGAAAGACATTTAACCAAGCTCATGTCCACCTCCACCACAACTTGTATAAAGCAAGTTTATTAAAGATGTCAAAACTATGTGGATTAACAACTGCAGATGCAGAAATAACTAAAACAGTGGGAAAAGGGCTGGATAAAGATGTAAATGTCCCATGCTCCTACAGTACATCCACACTGGAGCCTTAGGTCGACTTAAGGAAGGTTAAGTTGACCTACAGACTCCTGCGTCCACACTGGGCTTTTATTAAGTCGATTTAAGCGTTTCCTTGAGTCGACTTAATAACACCAACTCTGAAGGTCAACCTAAGGCTTAAATTGACCTTATTAAGTTGACTTAAGCCAGTGCAGATGGGGAATAGCCCTTAAGTCAACCTAATTGGCCTCCGGCCCCCTCTCAGAGTTCCTGGCCCCTCCTCTGTCAACCTAGCACCTGCAAGTGTGGATGCAGGGCTATGGACTCTCTAAGTGGACTTAACAGAGCCTCCAGTGTAGACATACCCCTTGTGTCAAGTGATCTCACCAAAATCTTTTCCATTCACTTGCTTTTAAGTTTCTAGATATCTTGGTTGCAAAGAAAAGCTCGGAAATGTGCTCTAAACATAACTGATGCAGCGATACCTCTCTAAGTATGCAGGTTTGCCTGAGAAAATGCTCTGAGAGCTGTATCAATGGGGGATTATCACCAAGACTCAATGTCGTAAGGAGCCCTCTCAACACCACGCCAGTAGAGGACGTGTGTAGCAGGAGAAGAGTGCTATGAGTCTGCTCTTTCCCTAAGCAGATTGACCCATCTCTCTGTGTGGGAGAGAAGGGTCCTGCTGCCACCCATCTGCTCTCAGGGATGGAGGGATCCTGCTGCCACTTTTGTGAGAAAGAAAGAGGGCTCTGCCTGGCTGGAAAGAAAGAAAGCTAATGGCATGGGGGCGAGAAACAAGGGCAGAGTTACTGAGTCCTACTGTGGCCGGGACCTCAGATTGCTCCCCAACCCACCCACCCCCTCCACACACACACATAGACGCTCCCTTTCACTTCCACATGTTTTAAATATTACTGAGGGGAAAACACTTCCATTGTGTTTCTCAATCAGTTTCACTCAAGGTTACTGACAGTCAATTGTGTTTATATACAGTTTGGTAATGTTAGTTGTTCTGGGATATGCCCCAAGTCAGATGTGTTTCATAGCTGCTGTCAGTCTTTGCATTTAGAATCAAACCCAACTTGGTTTAGCTTCTAAATACAAGTAAGGGTATCTGTTCGGGTATTGCTGAGACTTGCTCTTCAACACTTGCCAGATAGGCTCGGGATGAGACACAGGGAAATAACTCTCAGCCAACTTTTAATTAACTCTAAAGAACAGGTGGGCTTCATGTTTCTTGCAGTTTGTAAGGAGTCTGGGTGTCCCATTTGCCCCTCTGGTTAGTTTGCTCCTCAATATAAAGATTCTGGGTGTATGAATCCTACATCTCACAAAGAGCAAATGTCAAGAGAGACTGTACTTGAATCAAATAAGATGAGGATAACTCCCAATTGCTTATATGCAGATATTACAGCAGCAGTGTTTATGGTGTTAGCTAAACGTGTGCCAGCATTTCCCTTACAGACTGCTACGTTCAAAGGTTTGCAACTTGGATGTAATCTATTTTTGAGAAGAGGGAATGGAGGCTGATACCTGATGCCCTTACTCCTAGTGCTGACTGTTCTGAAGTTACAATGGTAGAGCAAACCAGAAGAAACATCTCAAGTTTGGATTAACAGGTAAACATCTAACATCTTTATTGTCATTTACATTTTGGGATATACCACAACACAGGTGGACTAGTACTTAATTAATTGTTAGAAACATTTGTTTTAAAGTCAAATGGGGGTGCAGATAGTGCCAGAGAAAATCACTGTAGTAGCTTTTCATTCTTAAAGACCTGGGATCAATTGCTAGTTAGATTCAAACTGAAAATGAGTTTGGTGGCCTTATCCTTGTACATAATGGACATTTTCCCACACCATGTAATCCACTCAGTCTGAAGTAATTCAGCAAAGATAGGGAATGAATGATCCATGACTTGTATAACTGGGACTGTCCTAATTAAGGACTGAACTGCACTGACTGATCTGTATGTGGATGTTAGTGCATGAACTGCTTATGTTATGAGCCCAATCCAATACCCACTAACGTCCAATGCGACTCTTTTCATTGCTTTCAAGTGTGCTTCATTGCTTTCAGGAAAACTGCCACTGACTTCAGTGGGTATTAGATCAGAATGCTATGCCTCCCTGTAGAAAATGCTCTTAATATCTCATATTCATGCGCATTAAACTCAGTCTAAAATGATGATCTAATCCAAGCAGTTTACCCTTTAGGCAGGAAATGGATATTGTGCATCCATGAGAACTACTCTTTCAAGAGCTATCAAGCGATTTTAATATACAGTCTTACTGCCCATTCATTGATCTGTTAAGATTGAAAATTCCTAATACTGTATGTGTTGGTTGAAATAGTTCCTTGGAGCATTGTGGGTCATTATGTCAGTTATCAATGACTTAAGACTCCTTTAAAAATAAATTGAAATGATGGGTCTGTAATGGAATTGCAATTATCTAGCTATGGAAAATCAGGGAGTTTCATAACATAGAGCAGTAATAAGAATAACTCCAAAGTTGTTTCAGGCTCAGAAATATGACCCGTTTGTTTTTTTAAAAATTCCCTACATTTCTAGAATATAATATTACAGTTGATGTTCAGATATGAGCTTGATCCTGCTCTCACACCAATATAAAGCGGTGGTAACTTGACCGGCTTTCATGGCGTTACCCTCAACATAACTGGTATAAATGAGAAGAAAATCAGTCCCTGAAATTCTGTAGATCTGGAATTGATTTCCAACTCTGCCACTGACTTTTACAATCTTGGGCAAGTCACTTAACCTCTCTAACTTCTTTTCCCCATTGGTAAAATAGAGGAGAAAGAGCACTTACCTATTTTTCTCTGAGATTCTCAAATGAAAGACATTATTACAATTATATGTTGCACAACCATACCAGTAAAAAACCTAGTCTTGACCGGGTAGTATCATAGTAATTTATTTAATCTATTGTTTCTTTGGGTAATCAGACTTTTTTGTTATGTTACTCACAAAATATAAGTGATATGCAAATGTCTATCAATTCAAACAGAAAGAAATTTAACAAATACGTTAAAATATAAAAACTGGAATTACACTGATTAGACACAACACAATTGTAATGAGATTTCTTTTTCACTAATGTTAAAACATAAAGCAGTTAAATAATGATTCACAAACAAAAGCAAAAGGTCTATCTAGTAACATTAAGGATAAGGCTTAAACTTAAAGCCAGGAAATTCAGAGTTAAGGCTTTACACATTCTCTAGCATCTAGCTACTGCAGGTAACTAACAACTGTGATGTTCCATACCACATGTGCAATATGAGTGATAGACAAAGGAGATTAACTTTGAACAGCCTGCCTTTTCTTGATGTAAATCACACCTTTAACAAAGCTGTATTCTTTTTTTTTCTATAGAAAACTTTATTTTAAGTCTTTGTAAAAAATGGGGTTGACTTGTTGCCATGTTCTGTCAGACACGGTTCTTTGACAAAGGCTTTAAACGCTTGTCCCACTGACTTCAATGGGAGTTTGCAATTGACTTCAGGACCAAAAGAATATCTGTAGTTGGAAAGAGTTAACTACTAGATAACAGCTATGCCCTTTATCTTGACCAGTACTAGACTCAAATTTGCTTTTTGTAAAATGGTAGCTTAAGTCAACAGAGAAGAAGCCAAATTTAACCCAACTCCAGCTGCCAGCAGCTGGATCGCCAGCAATGGCCAGCACAGCAGCGGTCCCAGCAAGAAAGGAGCCGCAGGGCTCCGTTCTGGCCGGGACCGCTGGAGTCCCGGAAAAAAGGGAACCCCGCACTCCCTTCTGGCCGTGACCCCCGCGGGTCCTGGCAAAAAGGGAGCCACGGCTTTCATCTTGCTGGGACCCATGGGTCCCAGCAAGAAAGAAGCTTCGGCTCCTTTCTGGCCGGGACTGAGCTCCAGCTGATAGGGAAACCGGGCAGTTTCCCTATCAGCTGGAGAGCCATGCCATTGCCGGCACTCAAGCTGATAGGGATCCCCGGGGTTCCCTATCAGCTGGAGTGCCTGCAATTGCCGGCACGGCCCTCTAGCTGATAGGTTTCCCTATCAGCTGGAGCACGGTGCCGGCCAGAAAGGAGCCGCAGGGCTCTCTTCTGACTGGGACCGCTGGGGTCCCGGAGAGAAGGGAGCCCTGCACTCCCTTCTGGCCAGGACCTCGGGGACCGCTCGGTCCTGGTCAGAAGGGAGCGCTGGGCTCCCTTCACACTGGGACCGCTCGGTCCTGGCCAGAAGGGAGTGCAGGGCTCCCTTCTGACCGGGACCTGAGCAGTCCTGGTCAGAAGGGAGCGGAGCCGTCCAGGCCAGAAGGGAGCTCTGCGCTCCCTTCTCGCCCAGACTGCTCCAGGGCTTGCTGTCTTAGGGAGAGCCAGCCCATGCGGGGCTGGCTCTTCCCAGGACGAGCCCCCATACCCTGGGGAGCGAGGCTCCAAATGAGCCTCGCCTCCCCCTGGACCTAACCAGTCGACTTAGAGATTCTAGTGTAGACTCTCTAAGTTGACTTAGTAAGGCCAGCTTTAAGTCGACTTTAGAGTCCTGTGTGGACTCTGTAAGTCGACTTCATAAGGTCGACTTAAAGTCGACTTAGTAAAGTCAACCTAAATTCCTGAGTGTAGACATAGCCCACGGGAGTTTTGCCACTGACTGAACTTGGAGAGGATTGGGATTTTGTAGGCTCTGAAACATTAATGGCTCCTTCTGCTGATCTAAGATGCTCATGAAGCCCTTGGGGAACTAAAATTGAAAAACTGGGAAAAGAGCTATTAAAATTATAAAATAAATAGGCCAACATTCAAACCCTTCATCAAACTTAGTACTGTGTTATAAGATAGAGGCTGCTTGGTTTTTGGTTTTGGTTTGTTTGTTAAATCAGTGTTTAGTTATCTATTCTCCCTCAACTCCCTCACCTTGTATGATCCCTTGAGGAACATAATCCCATTGTTTTCTAGGTGGTATCTTCTTGGAGGGGTATAGACAATGGTGTTGATTTTGAACAGAAATTTGAAATAAGTGAATGAATGTAATCCATCGCTTTTATTTATGTATAAACAAACAACATAGCTGTTGTTGCTCTGCATGCATCTCACATGATGCATCATAGCAAAATGTATAATTACCTTTATCACCTTCCCTTTCCCTGCCTCACATACATTCTGGAATTATTGCTGGAAAAGAGACAGCAGCACTCCACACTACTATGTTTGTGGGATCTGAAAGGGAAATCAACCCTTAAAGAAAGAAAAGTATAACAAAACCAATTAACAAAATCAATCAAAAATAAACTAGTTGCCTACTCTACAATATTACAAAAGGCATGAAAAGGAACTTGGATAACAACCAGCAACTAATTTTTAAAAATTTCTTTACAGAAGTTTGAACTTACTGGGGGGTAAAATAGATGTAAACAGGAGACAGTTTCCTGATCCAGAAGGAAGTGTTTACGTCTAGAGAAACCATTCAAAATCAGATTATCCATGTACGAATTTGACCAGGAATGCTGCTAATAGTGGTGAAATGTATGGCTGATGCATTGCTGAAATCCCTTCTAGGTCCTCATTCCGCCAAACCTCACATAAAGTCAATGTGAGCTTTTGAGAGAAAAGAAGTGCATGCTGTATCTGGTCCTGTGGGCTGATTATGCACATAACAGTACAAGTTGTCAAGCGCTGCATTCACTTGTATGCCCAATTTTCCCAAGATTTAAAAAAGTAAGTTGAAAGAAAATAGCTGCATGCTGCCTGATTAAAGCAATTCCTTCCTATTCCCCTTAGCAAATTTCCAGCGAAATCCATCAAAGTACAGAAAGGAGCTTCTCGGTGTGCTGTAAGGTTAGTGTTATACTTAATGCAACTCTTCAGTTCAAACAATATAAGAAATATATTAGCAGGAATATGGACAGAACAGGACCATTAGGCAGCTGGACAAACATACTGATACCTCAAAGGTTATAAACATCCTATCTGAATATCTTTTGAGCATGTTTTCATTTTGGCAAGTGTCTTCACTTTCCCTGAAACCTTATCTAGGGGCAAACTTAAGAGTAAACTCACCCGTTTCCACCGTATGAGATTCAGACAGGGCGGCTTAGGGTATGTGCACATGATCATTTATTTAAACTCTTCCTTTCTTCTGTTAAAGGGGCTTTTGGCAGAGCCCCATTTCCCTAGAAAGGAATTTTGTTAACAGTTGTGTACAGAATTCCTTTCTCGGGAAATGGGGCTCTGCGAAAAGGCCCTTTAGCAGAAGAAACGAAGGGTGTAAATGATCCTTTGCACACACTTAGCACGTGGAGAGTCTCTCCCCAGTATAACCAGTGTATGCTGCAGCGTTTTCCTGGGAAAACGGGTTCAATCCAGCTCCAGCAGCACGCCCGGCCCCAATGCAACCCGGGCACACAAACAATTCAGCACCCAACGGAGGCGGCACACGCTCAGCTCTGCAAGCCGAACCTGGCGGAGCCAGCGGCCGGGGGGACCCAGCGCGACACACAGCCTTGCCCAGCAGCTGCTACAGCGCCCGCTTCCCCCGCCCCGCTCACCCACTCGCCCAGCAGTGCACCGGCCGCCAGCTCTGCCCACCCACCGGGTCAGCGCAGCCCGAGGGCTCACCGTGGTTGCAGTCGCAGTAGCCCCAGTCCAGCCGGCCCCGGTTGTTGCGGTAGAAGCACCAGGGCCGGCCGCCGTCGGGGCTCCGGCAGAAGTTGTGCTGGCCCGGCCGCAGCTCCCTGCCCTGCGGGGTCTTCTCCACCTCGGCCCAGGGCAGGCACTCGGCCCCGGACTCGGTCACGTTGACGAAGCGCCCCCGGGGCCCTTCCCCTCCTGGGCAGCCGGGAGGGTGCAGGGGGGGGCGAGCGGTGCCGCGGCTGGGGATGCCGGCCGGGCGCGGGGCCGAGGGGAGAGACGGCGGCGAAGCTGCCCAGCAGCAGAGCCACGAGCAGGCTGGGCAATGTCATGGTGCCAGGGCCGCCGCTCCCGGGCCATCGCCCTTCGCAGCTGGTCCCCGTGTGCAGGGGAAGGCGGGGCCGCCGCTTCCCTCTAATCCTGCCCCCCGGCGCGCCCGCCTCCCCCCCGCCCGGCTGGCTCGGCTCTGCTGCGGAGCTCAGGTACCTGCCCCAGAGCGGGCAGCCGGGGTCGACTTGCTGCTATCAGCTCCGCGGCCGCCCAGCCCGGACCCGGCGGCGACCCCAGCGGGCAGCCTCGCTCGCTTGCTCCCCCCAGTCAGGAGCCGCCCCCCCCAACTGGGCAGGGGGCACCCACGGAGGGCCAGTCCCCTTCCCCCGCCGCTCCCCGCACTCCCTTAGTGGAAGAGAAGGAACAGCGGTGGGGAGGGTGGATCCCTCCCTGCTCTCTCCCGCCACCTCAATCCCCAGCTGGGGTCCGCACGCATCTCCCCTCAACCCCCCCGCCCGGAGCCGCCCGCTCCCTGCCCTTTCCAATCCTGCCTCTCCCCAATGGTGCTGGAATAATTTTTCTAATACGGGTGCTGAGGACTGTGCAAGCAAAGTATTAGATCTGTGTGCAGTGGACTGGAAACCAATCCGATCCTTAGTTCCAGCACCGATGGCCACGCCTGCCTCTCCCCCTGGAGTCTCTGCTGCCCCCTCACGCTCCTCTGTGAAATCCCCCCTTTGCTTTATATCCAGGACCTCCTTTCACTGGTGCCCCAGCTTCTCGCCCTCCACTTCTGTCTGGGCCCAGGATTGTTCATTTTGGTCCTGACCCCTCACGTTCCTCAACTTTTCTTTCTCTTCCCCTTCTCCCTCCCGCCCCCCCAAATCCACTCCCACGGACTCTTGCAGTCTCTTTGACACCCTCACAAAGAGACGCAGGAGGAGGGAGCCTACACACCAATTCACAATGAGACCTCGTGGGCGGGGGAGTAGATTGAAAGAGAGAGAAACACACACCCAGCGCCAGGATGGTGGGTGGAGAAGGGGGGGGGGGGAGGCAAAGCCAAAGATATTCCCAAACGGGTCTGGAAAACACAAAGGGGCTGGAAAGAAATGCACTAGGGGAGATGCCTTCGAGGGCTTCCTGCCTCCCCCAGAACCATGTGCTTTGCATAGTAATCCTCCACCCTCAAGCATTGTGGGGTTCCACATGATTTCATAATGCTTGCCTTTCTCTTTTTATTTGGTTGGCCAGCATCAGTTTGCCTTTTTGTGACTGCCTCGCTGTTCCATTCCTCCCCCCGCCGCCAATTGTTTTTAAATCTATATTAATATTTTACAAAGTCTGAGGTTCTTTGGTTAAAGAAGTATGTTTTACTTGGCAGCTAGGTGCTGCAGCATGAATCTTTGGATTCCTCTCTCTGTAGTTTTCCGTCTTCCCAGATGTTTGTTGCCGGTAGGCAGTGTCATTTCAGGCTGAACCTGTCAATCGGTGCACTCAGGCTGCTCTTGTATTCTTAACAGAACTCCACAGAGAGTGAGGGAAAGATTAGTTTTCTACCTCAATTGCCCTTTCCAGTTCTCCACAAAATCCCCAGCAAGCACCACCTCAGCCCACAGCAGTACATCCATGATAGTTGCCCCGACTGAGTGAAGGGGCAAAACAGTTGCTGTTTTAAGCTTTAATTTATAAATAGAGTAACTGGATCCAAAGCTTAGTTCTGCTCATCTGTGATTAAATCATTTTTGCAACTGTGTTTGGTACATTAATTACCTAAAAGATCAAGAAATTCTGATTTAAGGTTTCCACAGCAACCTTATTTTTACCACATTACACATACTCATTGAACTATACTATGAATATGAATGCATTTATTGTTCTCTCTGAGCTTCTTTTTGATCATATATATTTGCGCTCATGTAGATAAGAGTCCATCAGAACTGGCAAGGCTGTAATTTGACTTTTAAAAATTCCATACTGAAATCTGACATACAAGACTTTAACCCAGAAGCAAAATCACTATGACCACTTGTAAATTGTTTGTAAATATACTACTCTAATGACAGATAGTTGACCTAGTGCATTAATATCCTTACTTTTATCCTGTGCTTCAAATCATGCTTGGCCAGCTTGGGCAGTCTCATCCTATTTCCTGGCAGACATTTTTTGACATACTAAAATTAATATACAGATTTCCCTAACCTGAGGCTTTTTTCTTTGCCCATGACTGGAAAATGGGGATTTTGTGGGTCACTGAAGAGAACTAGTAGAATTGTGTGGTGAAGCTTTCTAGGACCTATGCCATGCCAGCAGTGGTGTCGCTGGTGCTGGGAACACGGGTCTGGCCGTTGGCAGGATCTGGTACTGGCCCTGATCCTGGCTAGGGACCCGGGGCCCAGCTGCTGGCGGCGGTGCAATCCGGCCCCAACCCCAGCTGGGGACCCAGGGCCCAGCCACCAGCAGGATCTGGTGCTGGCCTGGCCAGGCTGCTGGTGGCAGCACAATCCAGTGCCAGCCCTGAACCCCAGCCAGGGATCTGGGGCTGGACTGCCAGCCGGCGGCAGAAGGAGCCCAATCTGGGCCCCAGTTGGAGACTCGGGGCTGGATCAGGCCTGGGGGGGGGCAGATTGGGTCCAGGGGGGCAGGGTCCAGGCCCCAAACCTATTTTCAGGGCAGTGATGCCCCTGCATGCCAGATTTCAGGCAATGCTTTTAGTCTCCTGGTTACTTCAGCATCGTGGTTCAATTTGTCTCCCCAAGATGTCTGGGTCTACTGGGAATCTTTCATGAAATTATTTTCCTGTGTACAATAAGAATGTTGCATCTGAAGCATCCAAGCCCCTTCTCTTGTACTGCAGTCTGACTGTAGTCCTAGTGGAAATACCTCCACACAGCCAGTTTGGGTTGTAAATAGGGTTGCAACACTGGAGCATCCCCTGTAACACTCCTGCCTAAAGGAACAAGAAGGCAAGCCTCAGAAAGTAAATGATTCTCCTTTCCCTGCCTCCTGAATGATCTCCTATTTGAAATAAAAGGTGGCTCAGTTTGGTATTACTCACATGAGTAGGTTTGGTCCTAAACTATCTTTATTATGTTTGCCATAGTTGGCTGTTATCTTTGTAATCAAACAGATGGCTTCAATGTTAAAACATTGGCTATAAATACACTGACAGTACTGTGTAAGATCTCTTGTTGTTCCCTTTATTGAGATTCACCATCTAAGAGCCCAATCTTGCTCCCATTTAAGCCAATGACATTGGTTTCAGTATAAGTAGGAGAAGGCCCAGTCTGTTGAATATTTCTGAGTCTGAGGCCTTGTACACACAATCACTTTATCGTGCATTAACAATCATTACCGCGCGATACCAACAACAGTGTACACACGTACAATAGGGCTGTTGCGCGTTACCTGCCTTGTTGTAGCGCAATACAAAAACCACCTCGACGAGGGTGGTAGCAGTTAACGCGGAACAGCTGTTGCGCCTTTCCACTCGTGTGTATGCTTACCGCGCAATGATTGGCCTCCGGAAGTGTCCCAGCATTCCAAAGTCGTCCTCTCTGGTCTTCCCCCCACCCGCTCTGTGGCCGTGACGAAACAGTCCCCGCCCTCATCAGATTCCCAGGATTTTCGAATTTCTCGTCTGTTTCACTTCCTGTTCTCTTCCTCGTGGAGTGGAGTGCAGCTCCGATCATCAGTAGCAATGGTGGCCCGTCGTGGAAGACGTGCACCCCTTTGGAGCACGGCAGAGGTGCTGGACCTGATCAGCATCTGGGGAGAGTCCGCTGTGCAGGCGCAGCTACGCGGCATATGATACATTTGGCATAATTTCTCGGGCCATGTCAGAGAGAGGTTATGATAGAGACACTGTGCAGTGCAGATCAAAGGTGAAGGAGCTAAGAATAACCTATCACCGAGCGAAGGAGGCAAATCGCCGTTCAGGATCAGCGCCTGCTACATGCAGGTTCTATAAGGAGATAGAAGCCATCCTCAGTGGGGACCCCACAACCACTGCAAAGAGACCCGTGGACACATCGGCCCCCCCATCCAGTGAATGCCAGACCCGAGCAGGATGAGGACGTGATCAATGAGGAGGAGGAGATGGAGGATGACCTGGAGGAAAGTGCAACAGCGTGTAGCCAGGAGCTCTTCTGCACCCCGCTGAGACGTCCACCCAAGACATGAATTGCAGTGTGTCCTCTGAGGTGGCAGAGGGGGGTTCCGGTAAGTTTCTCTTTCGTGCAGCTATGACTCCTGCTAAAATATCATTGTCTGGGGCGGGGCTGCTTGCTGTCTCAGTCCCCACTGTGCACGCTCTTTACTCTGCATTCATTAGAAGTGCATCAACACAAGCAGTGATTGTCAAGAAATCATCTGTATTTAGGTCAGTAAAGGTTTCCTCGATGTACCTCCAGAGCCTACTACTCAGGTTAGATGGGAGAGCGGTTGTGTCTACGCTCCCAAAGACGGATACTCTGCCTCGCCAGCTGCAAAGCACAGCCCTGGGAACCATGGCAGCACACAGTGCAGCAGCATACGGTCCTGGCTTGCAACCGGTAGCATGTAGGATATGTATTCTAGCTGGCAGGGGCACGCTGAGGAGAGAGATATCGGGTTCCATCTGTGTGCTCTGTGCAGAACGTTAGCCCCCAGTAAGCTTTCTATTAGGACGTACCTTGTCCGCTTCAGTGAAGCATAGGATGTTGACTGCCCTGCACCTTCCAGTGGAATGTGCTACTGGAAGGTTACATTGGTTATCTAGGCTATGTGTTAACAACAGCTTTATTATTATTATTTTTTTTTAAGATTCAACCTTCACAAGGCCGGTGTCTACCCCAGCTGACCGCATGAGAAACATTCGGCGGCGTGCTCGAAGAAACAGAGAGGATATGTTTCAGGACCTGCTGAAAACAGCACAGGAATACGTGAGGGAGAATCGAGCCTGGAGAGAGGAATCGCAACAGAGGAGGCAGAAACACAGGGACGAACTGATAAGCGTGATGAAGAAGCAAACAGAACTGCTCAAGAGCATGATTGCTTTGCAGACCCAGGCGATTAATGTACGGGCTCCACTCCATACAGTTCAGCCGTGTCTGCCTCCCCGTAGTCCTTCAAAGAATTTCTTTGAAGGCCACCCGTCCCCCTGGTACACTGCAACATCCAGTCCTCCCCAGAGCTACTTTTTAGAGACCCGCAGCTACACCCACCTGTACCCCCCCCTTTAGATTTTAATAAAAACAGTGACAAATAATTTGAAGAGTGGCTTTATTTGTACACATTGAAAATCTCATAAGGTGCACCTGATGCGTCCTGGAAGTTAACTAGGGGAGAGCATCATTGAAATGGTCCCTGAGTGCCTCCCTTATGCGAGCAGCTTCTCCTTGGGCCCCCCTAATACTCCTAGTGGCTGGCTGTTCGTATGCTTCCTCGAGGCGCTGTGCCTCCATAGCCCACACCGGGGAAAACTTTTCTCCCCTACTTTCACAAATGTTTTGAAGGACACAGCACGACGTAATCACAGCAGAGATGTTGTCCTCCGCCAAGTCCAGCCTCCCATACAAACATCGCCAGCGCCCTTTTAAACAGCCAAAGGCACACTCCACAGTCATTCTGCAGTGGCTCAATCTGTAATTGAACCGCTCCTTGCTGCGATCTAGGTTACCAGTGTACGGCTTCATGAGCCATGGCATCAGTGGGTATGCTGGGTCTCCGAGGATGACTATGGGCATCTCCACATCCCCCACTGTAATTTTTTGATCAGGGAAGAAGGTACCCCCTTGCAGCTTCCGGTACAGACCAGTGTTCCTGAAAATGCGGGCATCATGCACCTTTCCCGACTACCCAGCATTGATGTCCGTAAACTGACCCTTGTGATCCACGAGTGCTTGCAGCCCCATGGAGAAGTAGCCCTTCCTGTTGATATACTCAGTCGCAAGATGGTCTGGCGCCAAAATAGGGATGTGTGTGCCATCTATGGCTCTCCTGCAGTTAGGGAATCCCATGGCAGCAAAGCCATCCACAATCTCACGAACATTGCCCAACGTCACCGTCCTCCGTAGCAGAATGCGATTGATGGCTCGGCAGACTTGTGAGAGGGCTAATCCGACGGCGGACCTCCCAACTCCAAACTGGTTTGCAACCGACCGGTAGCAGTCAGGAGTCGCCATCTTCCAGACAGCAATTGCAACACGCTTCTCCACAGTTAGGGCTGACCTCATGTTGGTGTCTTTACATCGCAGGGCAGGGGCCAACTCTGAACACAGTTCCAGAAAGCTTGCTTTCCATGTTCGAAAGTTCTGTACACAGTGCTCGTCATCCCACAGCTGCATAACAATGCGATCCCACCACTCGGTGCTCGTCTCTCACGACCAGAAACGGCATTGCACCGTGTGCAGATGATTGGTGAAGGAGCTGAGCAACGCGGTGCTGTTGCTCTGCATGGCATCGATCAGCCCCTGCTCCTCAGCGTCCTCCTCTGACTCGGAGCTCATTGCGTATTGAGCAACCAGCCGAGATCTATTTAGAATGCTGAAGGCGACAGTGGAAATCAGAGCAGGATCCATGCTGTCGCTGTTGTGATTGCTCGCAAGTGGTGCGGTGCGTCACTGCACTGTTGAAAATAGGCGCGTGTTGCTATTGGCAACGAGGAAGACGCAAGGGGAACACAGTGCACCACGGGAAACTGAGAGTTTACCCATGGCGCTTTGCGTTCCTTTCCTTCATCCCATGATTCCAAGCGCAGATTGAGGGAAAATTGAACTGTGGGATAGGTGCCCAGAATTCATTGCGCTACACCGCGATATTGCAAAGAATTCTCTTGCGTTACAAGGAGCGATGTGTGTACGCGCTATCCCGCAATAAAGGTCACGTGTTTTTTATAGCGCGATTGCCATGTTGCGCTTTAATCTGATCATGTGTACATAGCCTGAATGTGTGCTGTCAAATGTCACTTATGGCATGAAAAAGACTGCAATCCCTGTCTCCCATACTGTTTGTGGAATGACTACCTTGTTTCTATAACTCAATCCCTTTGGGCTATTCATAGTACATAAAGCTAAGCATGTGCATATGTATTTGCAGTACTGAAAACTTAAAGTGCATGCATTTTTGATTGTGTAAATGCTTGCACACACTTCTGGTAATTTGGCTTTATTTTCCACAAATGTGCAAAATGCATTTAATGAAAGAGAAACTTGTATTTAAAACTGAGGTTTTTACATGATATTACAGATACAAACATGGTCTTATGTGAAAATTTGCTAACTGAATTTTTTGTTCTGTGGGGCCCTTTGTCAAGCAGAAATCATTCCATATTTAATGTAATAAATTAAATGTTTACTTTTTTCTATGTAAAAATGATAGTGCATTTGAAATTCACATACAAATATTTGAATGGGATCAAAATGATCTAAATCAAAATGGCAAATGCTTTCATCCACTATTTCACACAAGAAGCGTTGTCCAATTTCACATAGCTCAATATTCTATTTAATTTACAAAGCAATTATTTCACATATGCTTATATAAGCCAGCTCTTATTAAACCTAGATCACTAAATGGTTACAGTAAATCAAGCGTTTTTTGTTTGCTTTGTACAAGATAGTATTTAATAGTCTAAAAAAGTTTCTCCTATGATCTCATTATTACAGAGAATATGTCATGCTATAATGGAAATCCAGTCAATTACAGGCTGCTCAACTATAACCTGTGTAATGCAGGGTTACCGTCTGGAGTTTATTTATTATCACAGACAAAAGGCCTATTCTCTTACATACAAGCATAAAACTAAATAAATCTATAATGCAGACTTGGCAGGACTCCAAATTTCTGCTGTCTATGATAATTTGATAGTGAAAATGGAATTTAAAAGGCTAATTTATTTTCCAGAAGCACTGACTTATAGCCAAAATATTTTGAATCATATAAGGAAAAGATTTCAAATGTTTTCATATTGTAGATAATTTCTTAAGGTGGAGATCCTCTTGTTCAGCATCTCTCAGTTCATCCTCCCAATCCTGATTCCAAATCTTCCCTGAAGCTATTATAAGGCCTGTGCCAATGTCCATTAAAGCCAATGGGAGTTTTTGCATTGAGTTAAGTTAGGTGTTCAGTTGGACCCAGCATGCTTGGTTACATTAAAAAAGCAGTAATATAGGAAAGTAATAGAGTTATGGGAAAATAGGGTAAATAAACTCACTTTAATGTGATGTGCATGGCTGAATCATTTATTTTAATGTCACTTGAATGGATTTTTTGGTAGTTAAAACTCCTTTGTCTCCCAATTTAAAAAGACAAAGCAAGTCCATTCTCTACACATATAAAATTATAATCCTTTTTAAACATAGGTGTATTTATTTAAAAAATTTTGGGCTACTGCCAAAAAATGTAATTAGTGGACTTTTTTCAAAGGTTTTTATTTTTTCATCATTCTGTGATAGCTCTCTAATTTCCAGAAAGGGTTATCAGTCAGGGATTAGAAACATATTTTAACATACAGGTGTATGATACCTTTGGAAGTTTATAATATATGACTTGCTTTTCTTATTTTCATAATTTAGTGATGTTATGAAACAAAACAAAACTTTTTCTTTAATCTATGTACAAGATGGCACCAATTTGTACACAAAACAGTAAAATCATTTTAGGTGGACCCAGACTCACTCAGAACTTCTACGTTTTGTCCCTTTGTAAAGGAATCCAGGCCATACCAGTCTAACATGAGAAGCCTGAAAAAAATAACTGATTTCTTCTTTTCTACAGTTACGATTTTTTTTACAAAAAAATATGCATTTAGAGTTCTTGAAGCAAATTGTTTAATTTAATTTTAGGCGCAATATAATTGTGATAATTATTTTTTCATTTTTATTGTTTATAATACTCCTGGTAGAGCCCTCCAAGCTGCACGAGAAAAACCAGTTCAGATTGGGTGTTGAGTGATAGACAGTGGTTTATAAATGTAGTTGCTTTGAGAAGTAAGTCACCTATTAGTAGTCCAGGTAGTCACATCACATTGATCTCTTTTCCTCTGGGTGTCCCCTCCCAGTCTGGAGTTATTCCTGTGAGTATGAACACTTCCCTTTGTACTTTAACAGTGTGTAACTCAGAATATAGCACCTCATTCCTGTGAGATGTAAATGAATATGCACGGATGACATCATGCCACAGACAGATGAGTAGAGTACTCTGTTTCTTCTTTCACGCAGAGTCAGCCCCTGATTAGCAACAGTGACACTAGGGTATTTCTAATATTTCCTGCAGGAACTTTCTCAGATACCCTATAGGTAACCTGACCCCAATTTATTTATAAAATATAAATGAGAGAAATTTCCCAAGGAACTACAAAATCTCTGAGGGATACCTTAGCATTAATCTGCAGCTGGATAAATGCACTGAATCCTCAGGTATTCTGTTCATCTTCATTTCATCAAGTTATTATATTACTGGAAGAAGAACAACTATGTGCTGACTCAGATATACCTATTTCTATTTGAATCTGTTTTGGGAGAAATGATATATATATTTTAGTAATGTACCACTATAATGTGCAATAATTTGAAAAAATTTTCTGACACTTATTGAAACATGCAGAATAGAACCAAACATAAATATTTAAAAGGATTGAATACTAGTTGGAGCTGGAATAATTTTGTTCTAGGAACTATATTAGGTTTAATATTCTAAATTCTAAATTTTGGTATCTATAAGAATTGGCAGCAAGACTATATCAACACAATGCGTGAACATCTTGCTATGACTGTAGCTGGTTCACATTCGGGAATGCAAAAGAAGGAAGGCCCTTTTTCCCTCTCTAGATTGTTATGCATCCATATAGCTGCTCTAGCCTCATATGTTTTATTTATTGAACAAACAAACAACAAAATCCCATGTCTTTTTTTGTGAAATATCTGTTAAAATCCCCATATAAGTGGGCCTTATATGTTTCTACCTTTTTCCAGTGGTTACAGGCACATCCCTCTGCACTTCGCTGTTTAAAATATAACTTAGTAGATTAGATTTATTAAGACTGTAAAATGTCTTATTTTCCAAATAAACTTCTCAACGTATCTCTCATATAAGGGTCAAGAAAGAATCAAATCTAGTTCTGGTGCTTGTCTCTATGTCCTTCCAAAATCTGATTTACATCTATTTTTTTTAATCAAACCACTGAAAATCTTTTAAAAAGATTTCAGGATACAGCACCATTGTACATAATCTTAAAAACTGGGGTATTTAAATCAATGGTTATAACCTAGTTAGGAAAGATTGAGTGGGTAAAAGCAGAGAGGTGTCACACTCTATATAAAAATGGCATTACTTGTTTCTGAGTCACTGATAACTGAAGAAAATTATCTTGAATGGATTATGCCCTAACTAATAAAGAATAAGTAGGGGTATTAGTTGGTGACTGCTACAGACCACCAAATTGCATGGGATGATCATGCTCCTGATTCACCTATCTGTAACGTATAGAAAGAAAAGTTTCACGATCATGGGTGACTTCAATTTGAATGACATATGCTGGAGATCTCATGCTGCCAGTTCAAAAAGATCATAGAATCATAGAATCATAGGGTTGGAAGGGACCTCACGAGGTCATCTAGTCCAACCCCCTGCTAAAAA
>ML685791.1:11042871-11087932 GCA_007922175.1 Pelusios castaneus
TCTATCTATCTATCTATCTATCTATCTATCTATCTATCTATCTATCTATCTATCGTCCTTTCTTCCAAGGTTGTTACATTTTAAAATATTTCCTTATACCAAGAATTGAGGACATCCGCAAGATACATGATGCCATATACAAGTCTCTACTACTAGGAAGAAGCGCTAGGATTAGGGTTAAATATGCTATGTGTTGTTTTATTTGCCATTTCAGTTAGCTGAAAAGTGTCACGGTAAAAAAATGCAATGTATTGTTGACTCTTGTACTGAGCCAGATCCTCTTTGCCTTACTCATGAGTACACTCATCAAAATCAAAGAGGCTTCTTGTGTGTATGTTAAAAAAGATTTTGGTCACTGTAAGAAGGGGCATTTCTCCACTTGGCCATGTGTATTATTTTTTATTGTCTTAGTAGCTAAATCTTTTATGTGAAAAAACTATACACTGCACAAAATAATGTATTTTTAAACCTTGACATGAAATATAAATAATCGTGGTGCTTCCCTTAATTTGATTCCACAAATGCCCAGAGCTGACTGAAGCATTAAAACATTTCATGCTGGCTAGCATATTAAATCTATACAAGCACAAAGATCCACTTTGCTACAGTCCCCTGTGCTTGGTGCCTCCTTTTTGTATTTTGGTTGAAATTCTCAAATGCAATTGTATAAGCATTCAAATAAATGAAGCTAGCTTATTGTCTTATAGAGGGAAGAAGGCATAAAGGGTGGGATCTGAAGTGACCTTGCACTATTGAACCAGCCCCCTTGTAGCCGGAACAATAGTAGCATTGTTGCAGCCCTGTAGTGGATGTTTGTACTTAGCACCCCCATCATTGCCATAGAATATTGAAAATGTTCATCCAAAGCTATGAGAAAGGCAGGGAATGGAGGGTAGGGAAGGGGGAAAGATTCACTACCATGACAAATTGCTTATGTGTTATCTTCACTGTTGATTTAATTGTCTCTAAATCTCTCCTGACTCCTGACTGACCTCCCTTCCTTATCTATTTACTAATTCCTCTTTACCCCTCCATAAGCCATATATTTCTTGATAACAGCATCAATAACCTGATGACAATGTGGAAAAGTAAATTCTTTGGCATTGCAGTTTAATTCATCTTTATACTCTTAGTCATCTTGGCTGAGAAGACAGTCTATCAGTCAGAGATAAAGAAGAAATGGGATAAGTATTATCAATACCTTTGCACATGGGCCTTATGTTAAAATCTCAAAAGGTCCGTAGGAGCTTAATTTTAACTGAAAGTCAGTGGGACTTAGACTCGTAAGTCATTGGGCACTTTTGAAAATTTTATCTCTTGGTTAGACTAGGATAAAACTTGTGCTGTTAGAATTTGTTAGCTACATATTTCAAAACTCTAATGTAGGCAAATCACACTGCCTACTACACATGAAAACGTAGTTGAGTTACATCCTTGTGGAGAGTCTTAGCTTTAACTTGATCAACTTAGCAGGTTATTTATATTTAAATAAAATTTTAATTTTATGTTAGCATATACAATACCTTGTCTACATTACATTTTTAAATCATGTGAGTTAAAACAGGTTAGTTGACATGTTCTAACGACATACTATAGATAAGGCCAAATACTATGTCAGCTAAAATTTGCTGTTAAATTTAATGGCCCTAAACATCACAAAATTTCTCTCTGTTTTTTTTTTCCTCATGTTAGCGAAAGTTTTGTGAGTTTTGTCACTGGCTTCAGTTGGACTAGCACTTGGCCCAAAATGAAGAAAGCACAACAGTTAAATTATTTTATCTTTGACTCCCGGGGTACATCTACACTGGCAAGTTAGGTCGATTTAAGGAGGCTTAAGTTGACCTAAACAAAGCCACGTCCACACTGGGCTTTTATTAAGTTGACTTAAGCCCTTCCTTAAGTCGACTTAATAAGAGCTTAAGTCAATTTAATAACACCTCCTCTGAGGTCGACTTAAGTCTTAAATCAACTTCTTAAGTTGACTTAAAGCCAGTGTGGACGGGGATTAGTGCTAAGTCGACTTAAAGCTATTAAGTCAACTTAAAATATTGTCACTCTGTTAGGTCGACTTAACAAGTTCAACTTTAGGTCGACTTTAAGTTGACTTAACAAAGTTGACTTAACCTTGCCAGTGTAGACATAGCCCTGGAGCTGTATAACACTGATGTTCCTGTTTGCAGGGGTTTTATGTTTGCCCTTTTTTTGTTTAAGTTAACATGGGTTCTCCCTCCTGAAGTTTTGCTTTGAATTTCAGATTCAGAAGTAATTCTTGAATTCAAAGTGAAACTCAGAAGGATCACATTGTATCTGGTTGACCTAGAGGTTCAAATCGTGTAAAATCACTGAGTTTTATATGATTTCCACTGAAACTCACACATGCCTACTCAGCATTTAGCCCAAGTTTTCTCAGAACTAACCCAATTTCACCAAAAGGTTTGTGATCTTCAGCAAACATTTTGGCAAAATTAGACTGACTTTAGGACTGAAACTGAAACATTTTTGGACTACATTTTAAAATCTTAACTCAATCTCCTATGGAGGTAGAATAGTACAAACAAAACTAGACTGGGAATAATCTCACTGTTCAAGCTTCAGAAACACAAACTATGTGTAATAATAATTACTAATGTTACCCCTTTTGGCCCAAGTGGTTACCCAATATTCAGGGTCTTACAGATTGTTTCTGCTAAGAGAAATTGATGATGGAGTCGGGTGATTCTTTGATGCAATCCTCTCTAATTATACGGAATATATACAAAATCCTATTTCCCAGTCAGAATCAAACAACAGGAAAAGGTTTCTTTTTCTTTGTTCACAGTTCCAACCCTCCTTATAGTCAGCACTCTTCTGAAAATCTCTCTCTCTCTCTTAGTTTTTTTCTCAGGGTCATGCTACAGGTGCTTCCCTGGTTGTCTCTGGGACTTTGCTACCTTTCCTGTGTGCTTCTTTCACATTCATGAGACATCTGTCCCTCATACAGAGCTCCAGGCGCACCAACAGCAATTCTGGACCCCAGGTCAGAACAGTTCCATCCCATCTCTTCTGCCCAAGGCTCTGTCCACAAACCACCCCAGGCCTGCTCTGACTCCATCCCAGGCCACGCTCCCCCGCCCCTACACCTCTCACTCAGATGCCCTGCCTCTCTTCCACGCTCCGCCTTCCCCCAAGTGGGTGAGAAACAGACAAGGGGGAAGAATTGAGCAGGGGGAGGGAGGGAGAAAGAGCACAAACAGCAAGTGATGATAGTGGGGCTCAGGGGTTGGGGGAGAGGGAGGAGTAGTGACGTGATATCTGGACAAGGCCTAGGGTGGAACTTGATTTTCCCCAAATAATCAGCATAACTACAACACAAGCTCCCTTTATTATATGTTTATCAACATACAATACCCTCATCCTATAATGGGCATATGCTAATTATATAATTATATGCAATTGAAACTTACCTAATATGGGACCCAATAATGCACTAATTACACATACAAAATTCCCATTGGTGTCAATAGGAATTTTGCCTGAGGCGGTCAGTGTCAAAATTTTAATTCACAGCCCCCTTTTAATGTTAAAATGAAAGAACTGTGTGACTGTCTAAAAAGTACGTTATGGTGTAATGAAGTTCATAAGAAAACATTAGGACTTCCATATTACAAAATGATAGTCTTTTAAAAAAACACATTTCACAAATAACTTTATTAAGTTACTAGCAGTATTATCACTAAAATTGCTAGTTATTATTTAACAGTGGCAGGACTACTGAGGGGTTGGCAATTAAGTAGCAAACTGAAAGAAAAAGTATATGCTGCCTGTGTTTTGTCCCTGCCTGCTCTATGCTTTAGAAATTGTGGTCTTGCAGAGAAAGAAGAAAAGAAGATAGTAGAAAAGAAGGTAGTAGAAAACTGTATTCTGAGGAAAATGGCAGGCAGGCAAGCGAAAGGAAGACAGAATACACATGAAAGAAATTAGGGGGAAGATGAACTTGGGATTCTCAATGATAGATAGGGTGGAGAATGCACATTTGAAGGTTATGCGATAAGAATGGGAGACAGATGACCAGCAAAGAAAGCATTGGAGGAAGAGGACAGCATAAAAGGATGTGAAAAACCAAGGATATGATACAAAGACTGTCATGTGAAGTGTGAAGGAAAAAGGAATGGACCCGCAAGACCTACAAGCCAGTGCCAGAGCCTGGAAGAAGAGGCAGAAAATTGTGGGCACCTCCAAACCTATTTAAAAGGAATTAAGAAAAGGAATCAGGAAGTAAATCTCTAGTTGACATTACTGGAAAACATGTTAATGAACAAAACATTAGGGACAGAAGATAAAGCATAAAATCCATGACATCTTTTAAAATATTAACAAGTGACAGTGTAATATTGGTTTGGGACAGGGACCGTGTTTTTGTTTTGTGTTTGTAGAGCATCTGACATATTGGGTCCTGGTTCATGACTGGGCTATGTCTACACTTACAAAGCTAGTTCGAATTAGTTAATTCGAACTAACTAATTCGGGCTAATTTTAGTTCATTCGAATTAACTTAATTCAAACTAGCATGGCCCCACTAGAATGCTAGTTTGAACTACCTATGGCCATGCAGGGCACTTGCTTAGTTCGAATTAGTCAGTTGCAGGAAGGTCAATCTGCTGAGTAGTTCGAACTAAGCAGTTAGTTCGAACTAACATGGCCACATTGGATTAATTCAAACTAACTAGTTTGAATTAACCGTTAATTCAAACTAAGCAATCAAATTTATTAGTTCGAATTAAGGAAGCCCTTAATTCAAACTAATGAAAGCCTAGTGTGGCCACGGCTTAAGTTAGTTCGAATTAAGCTTCCTTAATTCGAACTAACTTGCAAGTATAGACATAGCCCTAGATGCTATGGTCATATAATAATCAAATATTAATAATTAATTAATGAAAACATTTAATCACTATTGGTCATGGAAGTATGTTCTAAAATATTGGAATAATATAGATTTCAAATTGAAACAAAGGAAGTGTTTTGAGTATATGACTACTATATAAAGCTGAGTTTTCTGGTATATAAAGGCTTAAGAATATTACAGTAGGTAGTGCAGCTTTCTATATCTAAGTGGATTGTGAATTAATAAAAGCAATAAGGAGGAGAAACAAAGCAGTGCTATATGGCCCCATAAAATGGCACATATACAGGATGTTTAAACAATAAAAATCCCATCAAATCGTAAGCATGACAGCACCTTTTTTTAAAAAAAAACAAAAAAAAGCACTGCTTATGAATATTTGTCTGCAAATCAGTACACACTGAGATGAGTGGAAATATGCCTTTTTAGTATTTGGGGCTGAATGAATTTACACTTTTTTGTAGCTTCTCAAATTAAAATAATAAAGCCAGCAGATGTTATGTAATTATGTGTATACTGCCTTGGAGAAGAATGGTCCATGTTCTGCTCTCAGCTCAATGAGTAACTCCATCAAACTGCGACACCAACTCTATTAAAATTAGTGCAATTACTCCAAACCAGCAGCTGCATTACTGAGAGCTGAAAGTGACCCAATGTATTTCAAGTGTGAAAGAAACAGATTCAATACAGCATCCATCTGCTTCATCACAAAGCGCACAAGCACGCCACTTTTCAAAAAACATATTCCGCCATTTCAGTTAGAAAACTAGGTACCTTTTTACAAAACCAATAATGTGCTGAAATGAACTCCTGTGGAATTTTAGGACATTTGTGGTTAAAATTTCCCAATCCTTTTTGGAGGGAGGACTATGAATTAATTCACATGGTCCTTTGGGTTTATCCCATTTTTGTGGGAGCTGTTATTAAAGTATTTGCAACATGTATCATTGATGGATGTTTGACAAGTTAGCTGGGTGTGATTGTAGTATCTTTTTAATATTAGATATGCCTGACCAGCCATCTAGAGCTTCTCAGGGTGAGGCATCTAGATACCAGTCGTATATCTAATTTTATGAAAATAATATGCAATATGCAATATAATATATGCAATATAGTGATGAAGATGACTTTGTGTCAGATTGCAATGTCCTTACTCACATTTGTTAGGATCTCTCTGTATAGTCCCATTATCGTCACATGGGATCTTATGTAAATAACAGTATTACAATCTAGTGGTGTAACCAAAATCGGAATGCCTAAACTGTCTGGAAATACAGAGCAAATTCCATTCTTTATACTACTACTGTAAATGGTTTAGATTTGGTTCAAGTTGTATATTATACATAGCAAAATACTTATTTATTCTATGGAATTGCTTTACTTCTTCAGAATGTAGCAACAGAAAATATCAAATATTTTGTTACAAATAAAGTATTAAATCTGACTTTGTGGTGTGTAAATGGGGGGAAAGGGGCTTAAAGGAGCCTTTCCTCCCAACAAGAAGGATTTCTTCACAGCAAGTACAACCAATTAGTGAACCAGCCTAGGTACCACATCTACAAGAGGGCATGTGATGTGCAATTTAGGGGGCTGGTTGATATAATCCTCTAGCCAGCTAACACACAGAGAGCAGTCTGGGTTGTGCTTTGTCCATTCCACAGTGCTGCACCTCAGCTCTGCGAACAGCACAGGACATCACTTTTTCTTCTCCTGGCACCAGGTGAAGCAGGGTTAAGTCCCAAATATAGTTTTCCTTTCAAATGTAGGTCTATACATGTTAGAATAGAACATGTGGAAAAATTGTTACATTTTTTAAACATTTTTATTATTTTGCATAAGTTATTTGCTCTTGCTGACAAAGCGGAATGAAATACACAACCACAAAAAAAGTGTAACAATAAAAAATGTTCTTTTCAATATTCACAGAAAACATAATAAAATACATCTGTTTAGTAAGGCAGGTGCTTACATTATGACCATTTGATTCAGCCATTGGGCATTCACACACTAGCCTTAAAAGAAGCTGGCACATACTTCCTGGACCTGTTTCCACTCCCTTTTTTTTCCCAAGGAAAAAAATTTATCAGCTTTATAAAAGAGATCCTTAACTGATTAAGGATTAAATTTTCAGAAGTGTCATTCCTTTGCGGTGCTTCCATTTCTGTGTAACCAATTTGGAACACCAAGGCAGAGGCGTCGTTGCCGTCGGGCTGGCAGGGCGTCAGCCCCGGGTAGAATAGCCTGAGCCCCAGATCTATTTTCCCCAGCAGGCAGAGGTTAAAGTAAGGGGGAACAGTTCCGGGGCTCCCAATTTTTAGGGACCAGCATTCCAGGGCCCCTAAAAATAGAAAACCCAAGTGGAACGCTGCATTCCGCCCAGGGGCGCCAGCGAAGCCGCAGACTCCTGCTGCGGCCAGGCTGGGGACATTCAAATCTCCCACCCTGAGCATGCTCATATAGAGCGTGCTCAGGGCGGGAGCGGCCTGGCCCAGAAGCGGCTCTGCCGGCCGTCCCTGCAGCTCCGAGCCTCCGGCCAGGTGAGGGGGCTGGGAGGAGGCGGCGGGCAGTGGGGCCGGGAAAGGGGCAGAGGAGCTGGGAAAGGAGCACGGGGGAGGGGGACAGAGGAGCCGGGAAAGGGGCCCCAGGCCTGATCTGGCCACGCTGCCTGCCCGTGATGGCGGCGGCAGAGGGGCAGGATCAGGCCGGAGGAGCCAGCATGCGGCGGCGGGAGCAGAGCGCGGCGGCCAGCAGCATGGCCTGATCCGGCTCCTCTGCCAGCTGTCCTGCTCCGCCCCCGCAGGCCAGTCCCGGGCCTTTGTATCAGGGGTTAAGGTAAGGGGGGAACGCGGAGAGCAGGGGTGGCAATGGAGGGGGTCCAGACTTGCGAGTCGGTCGAGCAAGGGGTCAGGATGGGGGGGGGGGGTTGGGGAGGGATGGATGGAGTTAGAGGCCTGGGGAGAGGCGAAGGGGGCATGGGGACAAGGAGACTTGGTGGGGGCTGGGGAGTGGTGGGGGGACTGGGTGGGGGTGTGGCGTAGCTGGGTGGCGGGAGCTAGCAGGGAGTGGGCTGGGGGGCCACAGCCCTGGATCTTTTTTCTATCCAGCAAAGGACCAAATTTTCAGAGGTGGAGAACATGCAACTGAAATCAGTGGGAGCGGTAGGTGCTCAACGTGGGCTCAAGAACGGCTACCAAAATTAGCAGGTGTTTTTGAAGACCTAGACCTAAATGACTTGTCTAAAATCACATGTCATGTATGAGATAGAGCCAGGAATAAAATCCAGACTTCCTGAATACTAGTCCTGTGGTCAAATCATACTAGCTCATTTTCTCTTTCTTTGATTTAACATGAAAGGTGGCATTTCCTCCATTGCATCTATTTGATCATTTAGTGGTCTTAATTTACCCATTTAATTCAGAATTTAATTGGGTTTAATTTAGTTTCAACTTTGCAAAGGACTGAACTAAAATAATGTTATATTAAGGCAAGAGCTTGTGCATGATTATTTGCAACTCACATAGTAATTTACACTAGTGCAGAGTGAGATACTTAACCCAACATGTTGGGCCTGGCTCTCTGTTGCCCTACACTTTGTACAGGCATTTACATCCATGCACCATGACTGCTAACTGGGTGTAAAATACCATCATTCTTATTTAATAGTGTTTTATATCCACTGGGCACTCACTTTATTCTGGCGTAAATTACTAACAAAAGATGCAGTGCAGCAGGGACTCATGCCCTTGTTCTCTGCATCTGGCACTATAAACAATAAACTTCAAGGCCAGCTAAGCCATAGGCTGGATTATGCTGTCAGGTTTACATATATGCAGCTCCCTTGGGCTTCAGATTGGCAAATTTTGGCCCAATATTGATCTTAATAAAAAATAACTGACTATAAATTGCATATAATATAAACAACTCACAAAGCCAAATGGCACCACATACATATGAAGAAGAAGAAAGGGGAAAGAGCATTTTGCAATAATATTAAGTTTTTATGTTAAAGCAGTGCAGATAAATAATATGACCTTCTGTTTTCCATAAGGCTTTAGAATAGCTTGTCTTACCAACATGTTCTAAAAATAGAGTGGACACTCATTTAAGCTTCTTCATCATAGCTATCTATATTTTTGGAAGTCCATATATCCAAGAGGAAGTGATTTGGTTACTGTGCAGGGATTTCTACTGTATTCATTACAGCCGACAATACTGTAGTCTGAGATAGCATTTCTTTTTCCATGGAGTTTCTATCAATCGGATAGTATAAGGACAATCTAGTCACTAAGGAGGGTGCTAAATAATCTTACAAAATTCAGAGGTATGGTAGTATGCAATCTCCATCACATTGCTAATGTTACAACATATTTATCTTTGAGAAAAGTTAATGAGTGAATATATTATTTTTTCTATATTAATCCGTACTGATGTAATTTTCCACATCTTAATATTTCTCTCTCAGCTTTAGATTTGTTCTGCATCAAATGGTTGACATCCAATACACGGAATAACAGCTGTTTCTATAGAGCTAAGGAATAACATCTGGCAACATATTAGAATTGCCAGCAGATCGAGGGATGTTATTATTCCCCTCTATTCGGCACTGGTGAGGCCACATCTGGAATACTGTGTCCAGTTTTGGGCTCCCCACTACAGAAAGGATCTGGACAAATTAGAAAGATGCCAGTGGAGGGCAACGAAAATGATTTAGGGGGCTGGGGCACATGACTTATGAGGAGAAACTGAAGGAAGTAGGCTTATTTAGTCTGCAGAAGAGAAGACTGAGGGGGGATTTGATAGCAACTTTCAACTCCTTGAACGGGTGCTCCAAAGAGGAGGGAGCTAGGCTGTTCTCGGTAGTAACAGAGGACAGAACAAGGAGCAGTGGTTTCAAGTTACAGCTGGGGAGGTCGAGGTTGGATATTAGGAAAAACTTTCTCACTAGGAGGGTGGTGAAGCATTGGAATGGGCTACCTAGGGAGGTGGTGGAATCTCCGTCTTTGGAGATATTTAAGGTTCGATTAGACAAAACCCTGGCTGGGATGATTGAGGGTGAGTGGTCCTGCTTTTAGCAGGGGTTTATACTAGATGACCTCATGAGGTCCCTTCCAGCCCTATGATTCTATTATTCTAATTGTGCATGGTAAAAGAACACTGTCTTTTATTATGATATAAAACTAACTACTGCAATTCTCCAGCTTTTGCTATTCACATTTTCTGGTCTGCAAACTTGTAGAAACAATTGGTCTATTTTGAGAGAATAAAGATTAAAAAGAATTAGACTTACTGAGACAACTTTTTATTTTTCTTTACTATGTCATCAGTTTTCCACAAGCAGGCACACAGAACCTATTCAGTAGCACTTGAATCAAGCCTGTTTGAGCCTTGATTCATTCTTCCTCCATTTGTTTCATCCTTGTCTTGTCATCCTAGCACAAATTGCTAATTGGACAAAAATAGGTTTGTGGTATAAGAATTCGAACTAACTTCAAGGAGAATGAATAAAAAATAACTTCAAGGAGAATGAATATAAAATACCGAAAATCAAAGGCAAAACTGTTGTAACAACACCCTTTGACCCACCAGAAAAGTGGAAGCAGAGTGTAAAGATAAATGCTTTAGAATCAGTGAAACTAGATGAGGAAAAGTCAGGTAAACCTAAGTAGTCATAAATGTCTCAGAGCAAAGAGGGGAGGAGGTGCAGAGAGGTACCAGTGGCTATGTCTACACTTGCTAAAATTAGTTCAAATTAGTTAGTTCGAACTAACTAATTTGAACTAATTTTAGTGAGTTCAAATTAGCTTAATTCGAACTAGCATGGCCATACTGGAACGTTAGTTCGAACTAAGCAAGCACTTGCTTAGTTCGAATTAGCGATCCCCATTCATTTCAACGGCCGGTTAATTCGAACTAAGAAATTAGTTCGAATTAACATGGCCACATTGGTTAATTCGAACCAGTTAGTTCAAATTAACCCCTTAGTTCGAAAACCCTATTCGAACTTATTAGTTCGAATTAAAGAAGCCCTTAATTCGAACTAACTAAAGCCTAGTGTAGCCATGGCTTTAGTTAGTTCGAATTAAGCCTCCTTAATTCAAACTAACTTGCCAGTGTAGACATAGCCAGTAATATTTTAACACTAGCAGTAAGAGAGAGGGAGAGAGAGCTCCCAGTTTTCAGCTCAGAGGGATGTTGGCATGTTTCAGAGATGCACCCAGGCTCACAGGAGGGCATGGAAGACAGCATAATTTAGCAGAGCACTAATAGTGCCCTAATTTACATAGCAAGCTAGGCAGGCTCCTGCATAGCCCTGAATACGGGCAGCATAAGCATGGCTTAAAGTCATCTTCCCCCGCTGCCTTCCTACCCCAAATGCAAGAACGAAGCAACTGAGAATAAGGCTTATTACTTCCATAATAACCAGGAATCAAATTTCCTTTTCAATATGCAGACCTAAATCCCATTAAGAGACTCATATTTAAAAGTGGTTAAGGTTTAATTCATACGTAATACATGAAAAGCTTCTGTTTTATTTCTGGGATTGGCTTACTTCTTCCTGAAGCAAAAAGTACTGGGTCTGTGCCAGAAGATCATTGCCATCTGTGTCACAATCTGGAGACTTGCCTCAGTCACAGTCCTACTCTTAACCTGTAACATAAAACATTTTTATGATCAAAGTGTCTGTATTTCTTTTCTTTTTCCCCCTAAAATATTTTTTACTGCTTTGCTCTCTTGCAAGCTCCATACAGTGGTATATCATGGTAATGCTGTTTGAATTGGTGACATCGCATTGGGTGAACTGCTACTTCATTGGTACTTACTGGCAATGTACTGTGCACAGTATTTGAAGTGCCACTGGAAAAATATTGTCCCATCTTTCTTATAATAATCAACAGTATGCAGAATAAATATAAATTCCAGAGGGGTAGCCTTGTTAGTCTGTATACAGCAAAAACAATGAAAGTCTGTCGTACTTAAAGACTAACAAATTTCTTCGGGCATAAGATTTTATGGACTGCATCTGACAACATTGGTTGAAAGTGGGTCTCTCCATTCTGACAAGGTATTTCCAGGCTGCGTAGTTCTCTGATGACATTGTTGAATTCCCAGAAATACGGATTGCCTCAGCAGGTCTGCTTTGCCTTCTCCTTAGAGTCAATAAACAGTGTTACTGCCACAGTTAAGTTACCATACAGCTGTTTCAAAGCAAGTATATTTATTATTAAGGTAAAAGCATTAAATAAAAATATTTAAAACAATGAAAGAATCTACATGCACATTAAGCTCCCTAGATCACTTGGGACTCCAACAAGGGCTCTGGCTGATGAACATTAAAACCCACTAAGAGTTTGTTTTATAGTCATAAATTCACAACAGCTGTTAGCTGAGAATAAGCACACCCATGAATCTGTGAGTCACTTTCTATCCACTTTGGGATCTGGTTCTAAAATAACAGATGATCAGCAGAAAATGAGTTTCTTCTCAAGGTATAGCATCAAATGTATACAGTCTAGAAATGAGAAGTGGCCTTCTCCTCTTTCCAAGCATCCCACTTAACTTTGTTTACTTAGCTAGCTCATTGTTTCAAAAAGTCTTTTGAAGCTCATAACACGTCCCAGGGTTTACATTAGTCAAGAAGTTACGTACAATCCCAGAGTAAATACATATTTGGATTTATAACACAATGAGCTCTTAAAATACTTACATTTAATTCAATGAGGTTGTTCAGGCTATTGCAGAAAATTGTCATATCTGTCTCAGCATCCCCTTGCAGTAATATGTTTAAGTACAACATGATATGACAATGCTTACAAATTTTAAGGTAGGTTTATTATTTAGAATCATAGAATCATAGAATAATAGGGTTGGAAGGGACCTCACGAGGTCATCTAGTCCAACCCCCTGCTAAAAAGCAGGAACACTCCCCCTAAATCACCCCAGCCAGGGTTTTGTCTAACCGAGCCTTAAAAATCTCCAAAGATGGAGATTCTACCACCTCCTTAGATAGCTCATTCCAATGCTTCACCACCCTCCTAGCGAGAAAGTTTTTCCTAATATCCAACCTTGACCTCCCCAGCTGTAATTTGAAACCATTGCTCCTTGTTCTGTCCTCTGTTACCATCGAGAACAGCCTAGCTCCCTCCTCTTTGGAGCAACCCTTCAAGTAGTTGAAGGTTGCTATCAAATCTCCCCTCAGTCTTCTCTTCAGTAGACTGAATAAGCCTAGTTCCTTCAGTCTCTCCTCATAAGTCATGTGCCCCAGCCCCCAATTTCCCCCCAATATTTTCTTGACTTTTTTTAACCTCAATATTATGTTTCTTCTGCAAAATAATGCAAATTGCATTTATTCACCTGAAAACTGCTCTGAGCACACACATACGCCTATCATTCACAGTTCCTGACTAATTGGGCATTTCTGCAGAACTGATGTTTATCCCTTACACAAAACCCTTCCTATAAATTACGCAGCTGACAGGTAAGTGTTGGCAGCAGTAGTGAATGGGAGATTACCACCGAGCATTTTATAAGAGATTTCACCTAAATCTTTCTCTCTCTCTCTTTTTAAAATTTAAAACCAGGAATGAACCCAAGAAAAAGCCATATGTTTAAATACTCGAGAGATATGTACAGTAAAAGATGATGGATGAGCAGCCTTTTTCTTCATGAAGCTTTACATGGTTGTCTTTCAGAGCATTCATCTCATGGTATTAAGTCTATCCGAAAATTATATACTTAATGGTCATTAAACAGTTTCAGTCAGTCAAACATTCATACTCTATTCCCCTTTTGTTTCTCCTTTGTCTAACTACAAGACAGCTTAATCAATAGTCTGATCTCTTTTACCTTCCATGAATGATTTTCTTTGATCAATTTTGGTTTTTTTATCTAAAATATGCTTAAATACGGTAGTTCCATCTATTATTGCTGATGGCTTTCATCTCAAGATTTCTCAGGCTGGTGGAGTATAGATACCAGTCTTTTCTACCTTCTCCTTCACCATTTTTTCTCTCCATAAGAGACATATAAGTACCTAGATAATGTAGGCATATATGAAATAAAAATTTCAGCTATAAAATGTGATGGGGTGGAGAGGCAAGAAGCTGGAAACCATTGTTGGGATTGAATTACAGAGGAAGAGAATCCATGTGATAACGTTGGCTTGAGGTAGGGAGTAGGAAGGGTAGTAGAAAGAAGGATTCTCACTGAGAGATTGTGAGAAAACACTGTAGCTGATGAGGACAATAGCAGGAAGCAAGCCTACCACAAGTAGGAACTGTATCTAATTTTTTTTTAAAAATACTTTTATACAAAAACATATCTAGTATATTATCTGGATTCATGTGCAGTTAGATTCTCATTCATTGTTTTTGTTGCTATAAGCAGAACATGATAATAGTCCATTTACTTTCATCCTGGATAATGCACATACTATTTACTACTGAAAGGAATAATGATTGTGAGTCAAGTCTGAATATACCACAGATCAAAACAACTATCATTACCTGAGCATCTCTGTATATTCAAAACACCTAACCAAATGTACATTTAACTGCATATGGAAGAGATCAAATAATTTTGCATTAGAATGTTGCATTTTACATGTGGATGTTGTGTTGCAATATGAGAATGTTGTATTGTTACATATCTGAGTTGCATTGTGAAATGAGGGAGTTGTGAAATCTGAAATTTTGTTGCAACATGGTGCTATCATATTGTGACATTTTTGTAAATTGCTGCACCTCAGGGTTAGTGCTGACTTGTGAGACTATTGTAAGACAATGTCTGTCCCACAGGTATGGAGCCCGGCTGAGAACAAAAGAAGCATAGAATACCAGTGTGAAAAATAAGGGACAGCGCTTACTTTCATAAAGCGCACTAGCACCTATGGTACAAAGACACGTGGTGCAGATCAGACACTGGCATCATGGCCTTTTGACTGGTTGCTGTTGAAGCCCAATCTGCACTGTGTGGGGATGAGACGTGTCAAAGGAGAGATGGGTGAGTGACTCACACAGCAGTCAGTGAATGCATTTCCCCTGGTCCTTGGGTCCACCATCTGAGTGGAGGGGAAAGAGCGATAAGATACATATTACAAGCACATTATACTGTTATAGTGTACTGAGCAGTGTATGTAGCAGTAGTAGAGTGTATAAAAGACTAAAAGAGAATCGTTCAAGATTGAAAAATGAAGGAAAAGGGATTTTTACCTGATGTGAGAGAGAATAGAGAGTCTGACCTCATGTCAGCCCCTAGAAACTCAGCTCAGGTCTGGGCACCAAAAAAATTTAAACCGAGATTATTACACTTACCAACCAGATCCATCTCCAATGATCACTGACCAATCAGATTCCCTCCCTGGCAAAAATTTTTTTAAAAGTGTGTAGTTATTGGTGTCTCTGATAGAGCACCTGATTTATTTTTAATTTTGGGGGACAGTGTGTGTAGTATAGGAGGGGTGTCTCACATGATGCAAACATTACTACCATAACCTATATCCAGTTGTCACTCAAACAGGAAGCAGCCCCTACACAGAGATGCAGCAAAAACTCCAGCAAGCACAGCAGGAAGCCCAAACTAACAGGGAAAACCCCAAAACCCATGGCCTGTGGGCAGGTGCAGGCAAGAAGCAACTGGCTTATGAAATAAGACCAAATAAGTGGATGACTCCCGCTCCCCCGCAGGGTCCACAGTCTGTCATCACCTGTAAATCCATTTGCATAAAGTATCAAGTGCAACTGCGTGAGAGGTAACAGCTGGAACTGTCCAACTGGAGCTGTCTCAATCAATATGCCCCATGGTACCAGTGCAGCATCAGCATCTCCCCCTGCTCACGCCTCAAGTGCTGTAGCAAACCACTGTGACTTCACCCTCTGAGTTATTGCTGGCTTTATAATGGTTTCACACCTAGGTCCAGCCCTGCACCACAGCACACTGACCTTGTGTGAGCATGCAATGTCAAGGGGTCATCACCTCTATGCACAACATGGTAAAGTCACATAAAAACATAAGAATGATTATACATTATGATAACATTGCATCCAGATGTCATTGTCTTGCAGCTTGTTGCCACTTGCTGTGATCACTGTGATTGAGAGTACAAAGATCTGCTAGCTTGTAGGGTCAGGGACCATGTTTTTTAAGGTAATGAGTGAATAACTCCTGTGTAAGTGCCATAGGACATGCACTACTCAGACCTTTTAAATTATGGCTTCCAGATTAGGCAAAGCATATTGAAAAACTAAGAAACCAGGAACAATGTTTGTGTATGAGAAATTGCAGGAAAGAGGGCATACTCTTTGTCCTAACCACCCTTTTACTGTGTAGTTGGCATAGCTCCTTTGCAGCTATTCTCTCTCACTTGTTTCAACGTTTAGGGCTTTCACCAGTAGCCTTGGGAGAGTATTCCTAGATCATGCTGTCAGCATATTTTCCTGGTCCTCAGTCTAAATTTTCCTTTGTGCGATTTTGTTCCATAACTCCTCTAGGACAATACTAAGCAGTTCCTCTCTCCCTTAGTATTTACATCTGCCACATCCATGAAGATAATTGCAATTTTTTTATTACTGTTTAGCAAAATCAGAAATCTTTCATTCATTTAATCTTTTCTCATGAATTGATCCATTTTGCAGCTCTCTGCTTAATTTCCCCCAATTTGTCAGTATCTTTCATGAGAAAAAAATAAGGTGCTGTTTCACAGTAGGGAAGTGGTAGCTGGAAAATTCAAAATCAATTTGAGAGAGACATATCCATGGGACAAAATCTGCAAGCTCATACTGAGAGTTGATTTTATTATTTGAAGTTTACTGAAATGTAGATCAGCAAAATTGTTACTGATGTGATGCAACCTACAGGCCAATGGGGAAAGTCCATATCAGCAAATGAACCCCTCCCCCAGAACTCAGTTATGGCTTAAAATAGGGCTAGGACACTAATAATTATTGGGGGGTGTGGTTGCTGCTTCTCACACCTATTACCCATCATCTCCAAACATTAGTTTATGTTGGATCTCCCTCCCATTACAACAGATGTTTATTAAGCAGTATCTTTTGTGATATTTTTAGCACGATTCTCATTTTCACTAAATTGTAAAATACAGAAATTGGTAATAGGATTCCCTCATACAGTCCATTCATTCATCCCTCTCTTAAAAACATTTTTGTTGTCAGTCTCCAGACAACACAATTGCACTAGCTCATAATTGGAAGGATTTCTTCAGACCCTGAAGGAGTTAGAAACTTAATTAAAACAACAATGAAAAACTCTTCAAAAAGAATTACATATGGCCAAGTTTTCAAAGATAGCTAGGCACCTAGAGATGCACAGAAGCACCTTAGTCAGGGATCTTCAAAAACACCTCGGTGCTAACTCCCATCATGGCACCCAGACATTTTTGAAAATCCCATTAGTTACCTGTCTTCAGGCACCTAACTACATTTAGAAATCTGGCCCATAGTGTCCCATTTTATCCTGAAATGCAATTAAACTTTTGGAAATGCTTTATTCAACTGTCCTTTGGCAAATGCTGTTTGCCCCTAGGTGGCACTCTAAAATATCTATTAAATGCAGAACATTACTCAAGTAAGGAAGACTGAGATTTGCATCTGGGTTCTTCTTAAAACAAGTACTAAAACTACATATTTAATAATAATACTTTTTACTTATGTGGTTAAGCCATGTATAAACATTACTAATCAAAGGAACTTTCTGTCCAAGACAAAATGTTCTGTATTCCAGCTTTATTTGTGGGGAGATTTCAGGGTGGGGCTGTTTTGAGGTTATGATATAGCAGTGCCTTGGCAGTGGAATTTGATATGCACATACATTTCTCTGTTTTAATAGTGTGGATAATTTTTTTTAATCAGTGTGATGTGTAGGATAGGAATTCAAGTTCCCATCCCAGGACTAGATACACATGTGAGAGAACATCACTTTGGGAAAATAGCTTCTTCCTTCTAGCCAAATAAACCATTTGCTTTTCAAATCCAAATAGGCTGGCTAAGTCATATTTTAAGTAGTGATTGTTGTAACTATGTCTGAACCGTTTTTAAAACATGTTATTAAACACAGTTACACTGCAAACCCTAAAAGAGTTTTGTCTACAGTCTGAAGAAGCGTCTACTGCATTTGGTAAGGAAGTTAGTTTTAGTTTATTCAGTTTGATTACTTTGTTCGCTTGTGCCATTTGTTGAAAGCCAGAGGAGAGATGAAACATACTGCAATAAAGTGAACATAATGAGTTAACTGGGTGACCCGAAGTATAATGGGGTGGAGTCATGCAACATTCTTCCCTTCCCATTTTTTAAATTTGTTTCTACCGACTCCTTGTTATACTCTTGAATAAAGCTGCAAATTCCCAGCCTTTTAGTACTGTGAATAGAGATGAATATGTGGGATTATTTTGTTTGAACTTTACAAAACATACGATAGTTCAGGTTTGCATTATACACCAAACCCTGGACCCTGTTTGGGAACCAGTCACAATATAGTATTACCCTATTAAAACATTCATGTATCCCAGCGTAGATGGGGTAGAACTGTTTTCATCATGCTCTGGAATTGTGACACAGCCCTGCAAAATTCAAGACGATAGCTAGATTTGGAATTGTGATTAAAATGTGGCGTGGTCTCTTATACAGTGCAAGAACTAACCATGCTTTACCCATGTCGGGCACTGCCACAGAGGATTTCCATAATGAAGACAAGACCTTTTATCTGAACCACTGTATAGAAATAATCTAAAGAAAAAAATTCAAATTTCTTTCAAGGTATCAGGATTTATTTTATTTCACTGGGGTAGAAGCCATAGAAAAGAATAAAATAATGAGCTTTCTCTTTTGCTGGGATATGCAGCAGAAGTGCAGAGGGTCGTGAAATTATTACGGAGGTGTTATGAGTGGTCAGACCCTATGCATGCCAGTAAGGATGGCGTGGCATAGGGAGGTCATCACTTTTCCGGGGGGTTGTCACAGCTTGAAATATTTTCAAAGGGGGCGTCAGCAAAAAATGTTTGAGAACTCTTGCGTGCTAAACAGAGAATGATTCTTTCTTGGCTCTTGACTATCTCTTCTTCACTCTACACAGATCTACAGAGTCCCGGTTATGAAGATTTGAATTTTAGAGGGCCATAAGGGGAAGGAAGCAAACAGCACATCCACAACTCCCCCTGTTCCTTCTGCAATATCTTCCCAAGTTGCACCCCGTGGCCCATAGCTCCCCTCCATGATAATATCAGCTTTCCGTGGCGCTTCGTGTTTTGGGAAATTATACATGTCATTTTGCAAGTATTCAAATGTCAAGGAAGATTTCACTTTTATCAGAAGGACCCATGTGATGCATGTTGGAGCCTGAACCCCTTTTGTGGAAATGGGAAAATTAGAGGATAAAGCTGAGAAGCTCTCTGCCCCGAATATAAAAATGAAGTTCTATATGTATAAGTGCACACATTGAGTAGCCCATTTCTTGAATGTCAGAATTGTTAATTACAGCACTCTGAGGCAGTTCATCATTTGAAAGAATTAATTAAAACAGACTTGCTATTGCCAAGCGGATGAAACTTGTAAACAGAAATGAGATCATATGTTCATGATGATGATGGTCATGGTTTCTCTTTTTATGCTGTGTAACCTCTGCAGTTGCTGTGTGATCCTTCTGTGTGGCAGGATCTATCTCCTTAAATTATATGTCTGTCTACAGAAAGATACTTTAGGCAAAATTCTTAGTTGCACCCTGCCAACACAATGGAATGAGTGAGAATTGTGCAGGGATCTCTTATGTGCAGAGTTTGACCTTATGTGTTATTTATACCTTATATATAAAATATGCTGTTCCAAACAGGCAGATAATTTCTGTGTTGATAGTTTCTGAAAAATAAACTAAGCTGTGTAGTTAGTTCTGTCTGACATAAATGCAAACAAGGCAACATGTTCCATATTCTCATTGCCTGCATGTTGTAAAGCTCTTGTTTTGATAGTCAAAGTATAATGTAGTTACAAAGAAAAAAGGCTTGATCCTGTATAACATTTTGGACTCTCAGCACTCCATGAATATATAATAATAGTTATAATGAAGCTTTGTGTTTCATCTGTGCTACAGATGAGATACCCTTAAAGCCTGCTCTTTATTAGGCCACTCTCAAATGAAGTCAGCCTCCAGTTCATAAAGATAAATTCCTTAGTTTTAATGTAGCAATGACATACAACAGTTTTTCTTTCTGCACTTAAAATACAACGGTGTAACATTTTCAAATTACAATCTGAGATTAATTATATTATCTAAAAATTACCTACACAATTTTTGGGCCCAATCCAGCATTTTCCTCTGCCTCCAAAACTCTCACTAAAATAACTAGGCATCTGGGTGCACGAGGAATGAAAGTTTGAGCCATTCTCTAGAACAATATATTAATTATACTACAGTGGCTTCTATGTTTCATTACTTTCCTCATTACAATTCGCTATATCTAATAAATGGAATTCTTGTGCTCTCAAATAATTTGAAGTTGATGGACAGAGAACCATGCCTTCTGGTGAAACCCAATAAAGGTAGCCTAAGAAAAATTCAGAAAATAACGCCCAAATTGCTTATGTATTATAGTAATTGTACTTATATAATGTTTTCTTCTTTAAAGGGCTATAGAAATATTAATTAATGAATGGCTTAAGTCCAAACTCTTCAGTGAGCTGCACCACATGATGCTCCATTGCAATGAAAGGGACTTCAGGTGGTGCAGAGCTCTGTCCACACAGAGATGGAGGATTGGGCTCTTAGATGCGATCTGATATAGTGTATATCCTTCTTAACATCCGTATTGAAATCTGATCATTCATGATGTGAAAGCCTGGCCACACTGAAGCCAATAGGGACTTTGCTATCGACTTCAGTGGAATCAAGAATTTCATCCATGTTGTCTCTTCTAAACTGTGAGAATACATTTATGTGGTTTTAAGAGAGCAGTACCCATCTGTCTTACTCACGTGCACACGCATGTGTAGATGCACACACACATCTAAGCACATGCGTTTTTCACATATAGATAGCTATTTGGGGCCTAATCCGACAGCCTTTGCAAACCCAAAGCTCCCATGGGATAGAGTGGGAATTTGGGGTGTGAAGGGAATACAGGATGGATGAGTCCTTTATAGTTAAAATTAAATATAAAACTAACGGTAGGAAATAAAATGTTCAACGATCTCTATTATCTTTTTATTGTGTTGTTTAAGTACTCGATTACTGCCAGGTTTTTAAGCATATTCAACTTGCTTTTGCATAGTCTAAGTGTGGATCTCATGGTAAGATAAAGATTTTATTAACATATTTTTTAGACTAGTTCTAAAAACCACACAAATATACTTAAAGCTATTTGATTGTCTTCTTCTTCCATCCTATTTGTTCTTTATTTATTATTTTAAAGATATTTCATTTAAAACACTTTAAGAAAAAACTTCCTTTGTACCAAACCTGCTATTGTCTGACAAAGCTCTTGGGATAAACAAATTTGTTAGTCTTTAAAAGACCCACAGACCTCCTTGTTTATTTGGCTGAACTAGACTAACATGGCTACTGAAACTAGTTAATATAAATAGTATCACTCCTGTTCCCCTTCTGCTTTCCCCAGGTCACTCGTTTTGTGTCCGTCCACATCCAACACTCATTGTTAAGCTATAGGCAGAAGCAGGGTCTTTCCCTAAGAAATGATAACCAGAAGAGGGTGGGTATGCTGGATTTATAGGTGTTAATTACTGGATCATTACTTTATGCTATGGGAGCCTGTTCTGCCCGCCGTGTTTTACTGGGGGTGGTGTTTTAAAGGGTAGCTTTGATGACAGGAAGGGGAGCTGACAGGTGAGGACTAAGGCCTTGTACACACTACAAAGTTATTGCGCGATAAAGCCCTTTAATGCGCAATAACAAACAGAGCGTACACACACAACTTACAGTTATTCCGCGTTAAGTCCCTTCTTTTTGCGCAAAATGTAAACCACCTAAACGAGCGTGGTTGCTGCTAACGCGGAATAGTTGTTGCGCGATTGCCAGTGTGTGTACGCTTATCGCGCAATGTGAATATAACGGAAATGGCCCACAATTCAAATTCCATCCCTTCTGCACTTCCGCCTGTACTCTATCGTCGTGACGTCATTTTTCCCGACCTCCTCTTCTGTCCCGCGAATTTTTGAATTCACCACTCTCCCTTCTGCCTCGCTGTTCGGTGCTGCTGCCTCTGTGTGCTTCGCTCGCAATGTCGTCGCGCCGCAGCAAACGAGCTCCAGCCTGGACAGCAGCAGAGGTGATGGACTTGATCGGCATCTGGGGAGAGTCCGCCGTGCAGTCACAGTTACGTGGCAGCCGGAGGAATTTTGACATTTTCGGTCAAATATCCAAAGCCATGACCGAAAAGGGGTACGAGCGAGACACCCTGCAGTGCCGGGCAAAGGTGAAGGAGCTGCGGATAACATTTCACAGAGCCAGAGAGGCTAACCGGCGCTCTGGCTCCGCGCCAGCAACGTGCAAGTACTATAAGGAGCTGGAGGCGATCCTGGGCGGCGATCCCACAACCACCCCGAACTGCACGGTAGACACCTCGGAGACTGCACCCCAAACAGAGAAGGAAGCAGAAGGCGACGAGGCAATTGTGGACGAGGAATCAGAAGAAGAAGACTACGAGGACGGAGAGAACGGAGCCACTGACCCGGGGAGCCAGGAGTTATTTTCCACCCAGCCAGAAACAAGCTCCACTGATTCCTTCTCCACGCCTACCCAGGAATCATCAGAAGGCAGCTCTGGTAAGTCCCGTTCGCAATGTCCTCTATTCTAGGTGCTACAGCTCAGCGTAGACATGGTTTTTTTGCAAGGGGTTTTTGTTTTCGGTGTCCTCAGTTCTGTTCCTTACAGAACTGTAAAGGTGTTACTAGCATTACTTAAAAAGGTCATCGATGTATGCCTCGATTTCCAAGTAGTCGTTCCCTTTCAACTCACTGAACGCGTCATCCAAATATTTCCAGAGTCTTCTCTTGAAATTACATGGTAGAGCATTCCTTTGCACTCCACCATTCAGGGACACTCTTCCTTTCAGACTCGCAAGCACTCCTGCGGGCAACATTGCTGCGCACAGTCCTGCAGCGTAAGGTCCCGGCTTGAAGTCGGCAACATGAAGGAGATGCATTCTCGCTTGCAGAGGCACTCTAAGCAATGTGAGATCTGCCTCTAATACAGCCATCTCGGGCACGGGATCAGAACTTGGTGTGGCAATAGTCAACTCTCCGTTGTACTAGCTCTGCAACCCGTACCAAGCTTTGGGAAATCTGTTACCGCCCCCCCATAGGTCCCCTCTTGTGTATTGAAGGAATGTGTGGGGAGAACAACATCATTTGCTCCTGACCGTGGCGAGAACAATAGCGGCATTCTACATTTTTCATATCTGAACAGGAATGACCTTCGGTGGACAGTCTACAGCTGCAGCTGAGCGTCTGAGGAGGATAAGGCGGAGGCCTCGCAGGAGCAAGGAAGACGTCTTCCAGGAGCTCATGCAGTTCCATGAGGCTTCTGCGAGGGAGACAAGGCAATGGAGGAGGCAGTGCAGGCAGGACAGGAGACAGAGCAGTGCGAGGAGAGAGCAGCAGAAGGATGCCCTGATAGGCATCATGCAGGAGCAGACCAACCTCCTCAAGACCATGGTCGGTCTGCTACAGGCTCGCACCCCCCATCATCAGCCTCATATGCCTTTCAGTGCATCCACGCCACATTCCCCCCCCAGACAGTTTTTAGACCACCATGGACATCCATGGTGTAACCCTAACAGAACCCCTCCCCCAACATATGTAGTTGAGTCCCGCACCTACACCCACCTTTAGTCCCTACTCCCCTCAAACCCGAGTTTTGATCAATGTTAATTAAATAAAGTTGAATCCTTGTTAAACTTAATCAGACTTTCTTTATTTGTTTCATTAATTTAACATTAACGGTTTTTGATTCAATGAATGTTTACAGGGGAAAAACACAAAATTTCTAAAGCTTAATTTTTAACAGTTGAAACATATAGGAAATGGTTAGTAACTATATTCAAAGGTACAATTTTAACCAACAGTACTAAAATGGGTTTTTAACGCATCCCTTATGCGAACTGCCCTTAGCTGCGCCCCCCGGATACCCCTCGTGTCTGGTTGCTGGTAGGCATTTTCCAGACGTTGTGCCTCAGTGGTCCAAGAGTTCCTGAATCTCTCCCCCCGGCTTTCACATATATTGTGAAGAACACAGCAAGCCGAAATAACTAATGGGATCCTGTCCTCGTGGAGATCTAGCCTGCCATACAGCGCTCTCCAGCGCGCTTTTAAACGGCCAAAGGCACACTCCACAACCATTCTGCATCTACTTAACCGGTAATTGAAACGCTCCTTGTCAGGATCCAACTTCCCGGTGTACGGCTTCATGAGCCATGGCATCAGTGGGTAGGCGGGGTCCCCAAGTATCACCACTGGCATCTCTACACCGCCCACAATTATTTTCTCGTCTGGAAAAAATGTGCCAGCATGTAGCCTTCTGAATAGTCCAGAGTTTCTAAAGATGCGTGCATCGTGCACCTTTCCAGACCAGCCAGCATTAATGTCCATAAAGCGACCACGGTGGTCCACCAGTGCCTGTAGAACCATCGAAAAGTATCCTTTCCTGTTGATGTATTCAGAGGCAAGGTGGTCGGGAGCGAGAATAGGGATGTGAGTCCCATCTATTGCACCCCCACAGTTCGGGAAGCCCAACTCATTAAATCCTGCGATGATCTCCCTCACGTTTCCCGGGGTCACCATCCTCCTGAGCAGAATACGGTTGATGGCTCTGCATACTTGTGACAGTGCCACTCCAACGGTCGAGCGTCCAACCCCAAACTGGTTTGCGACCGAGCGGTAGCAGTCTGGAGTCGCCAGTTTCCAAAGTGCGATAGCCACACGCTTCTCCACGGTCATGGCGGGTCTCATCCTCGTGTCCTTGCATCGAAGGGCAGGGGCAAGCTCCTGGCATAGCTCCATAAATGTGGCTTTCCGCATTCTAAAGTTCTGTTGCCACTGATCATCATCCCACAGCTGAAGGACGATTCGTTCCCACCAGTCTGTGCTCGTCTGCCGGGACCAAACACGGCGGTTCAGGCTGTGTTGCTGGTCCGCGAAACTGATCAGAATGTCCGTTTGGTTTTCAATGCTGTCATCATCCGAGACCGAGTCATCCGTGTCATGCTCCGAATCATAGCCAAAGGCAAACCGCAACAGAATCTGGGCTGTGTTCACAATGCTGAAGGCAGCATTCAAGATCACAGCTGAATCCATGTCGATTCTGAAAAGGCAGTGCCGAGAAGAAGGTTGCTTCAATTTGAAATTCGCGCTCGTTGCTATTGGCAACCGCTGGGTAGCGTCAGTAGCGGAATGCACCACGGGAGATGATACTGGGGACTCTGGGATACGTACCCACAATCCCCTTCGCTTTCCTGGAGGACTGCGCTCAGAAGGGGGGGGGCTTTGTTCCGTTAGAGCAAGCATAGTGTGTACGCGATCTCGCGCAACAACAGCCACGGGAGAATTAATGCGGAAGAGGATTATTGCGCGTTAAAAATGGTAGTGTGTACATAGCCTAAACCATGATTTATAGAGTGTGTGGCGGAAAAGGGAGTCTGTCCATGCATGCTTCTCTGTCGGTCTCCAGAACAGACTGACCCTTCAGCCAGCCGAGGCCCTACAGCCGCACGGGGAGAGAGAGAGAGCACAGACAGACAAACCCCATCCCCACTGGACACACGGCCAGGAACGTTCTGTGTCAAGCCTGGCCGCACCAGAGGAGCCTGGAGCGATCACCCAAGCCCAGCCACGTGCTTAGCGCGCTCGGGTCTGGCAGGGTTCGAGACTTGGGCCGGAAGCGGAAATGACGTTCTAAAGAAGCGCCTGTCGCCGCGTGCCCGCGGTGGTTGCATGGCGATGAACAGCCGCCTGCAGGAGATCAGGGAGCGCCAGAAACTGCGCCGGCAGCTCCTGGCCCAACAGGTAGCGGGGCCGGGCCCCGATAATCAGTTCCCGTCTGCACCGCCCCTTGGGGCCCTGCCCGCGGGGTCCCCGTATCTAGCCCCGCCCACACCTTGGCCGGGAGAGATCCGGGGCTCAGCTGCGGGTTTGCCCGGGCGAGGTGCCGAGAGCGGCAGCGGCCCCGGAGCACTAGTGGCGGGAGGGGTTTGGTGCCCCTGGGGTAGCGTGCCCCCGCCGCCCTCAGGCTGTGCCTTGGGGTCTGCTCCGCCCCCAAGCCCCGTCCTAACTTTTCTGCGCTCTGGTCTCCCACACGGTTCCTGCTTGGGCGCAGCTGTGGTGTCTGAGTAACCATGGCCATTTGTTTGGAGACAGACAGACAGAAGGGTGCATGGACAGACTCCGTTTTCCACAAGGGGTCCGTGATCAGAGCAATCCAGATTCAGAAATAAGGCTGTCACTCGCTAGTAACTGGACTCTCAAGACCCGGCTTATAGTTCTGCCTTTCTCCCCTTCTCCATTTCTTCCCCTCCAGGCCCTGCCTGCCCTTGCATACACGTAGCCTGACCTCGGTGGAGGTTTCTGCACCGTCGCCTTCCTTCTTTTTGTGGTTGCCACAGATTTAAAACAAACAAACAAAAAACAACCTGACATCAGGGCTTTTCATATGAGACACAAACTGAAACCTGGACTGTCCAGGTGAAAATCAGACAGGTGTCAACCCTATAAACCAGCTGGTGTAAGTTGGGTTTGAAGTTGTGACCTTTTTGTATGTGTTGACTATACTTTTTCCCTGCAAATGTGTGTTTATATGTGTATGTGTTGCCCTTCCTTTAGTTGGGAGCTGAAAGTGCGGATAGTATTGGTGCAGTATTGAACAGCAAAGATGAACAGAGGGAAATTGCTGAAACAAGAGAAACCTGCAGGTCTGTTTTGAAATCATTCTCTGTTAGTTACATATAACAAAAATGAGAAAAGAGCAAGATCAGTTTCATAAAGCATACTTTAAAAAAAAATCTAGATTAGCGAAAGTAAAGAAACATTAGTCAACAGCAAAAAAGAAAAAGAAAATATTATATTTCACAGTGCCAGAACTCTGGTAATTAATCTGCTTATTGATTTACTAAGATTTTTGTTCTGAAAAGAAGTATTAATATTTTCTCTACATTCTCAAACTTCGTTATTTGCACTTGTGATTTCAAAGGAAAGCCTTAAAACATCTCTGAATTTACTAGGCGAAAGGCCTTTGTTAGATCTGTTTAACTAGCATTTGATAAATCTGTGGATGTTAAACTCAGGTTGATTTTAGCTGGACCTTGTGATCCATAAAAACAAAAGATAAAATTATACAACATACTGTAAGTACATCAAAATAGAACTAGTAAAAGAAATAATCTAGCTAAAACAGTTTTAAGAATCTTGGGGCCAAATCACTCTTAATATAATCACAGAAGAAATCCCTTGAAGTGATTATGACTGCTTGTTTGAATAAGGCAAGCAGGATTTAACAATCATCTTCTAACTAACTGGAGACAGAAGCTAATTTCAGTTGCCCTAGATTTATGCTGATGGAACTCTGACTTCAGTAGGTGTGAATACTGGATTTACCCTGCTTCAACTGAAATAATAAACTGACCATTATGGTCTTGTCAGTTTAAAACACTGCAAAGCAAATGTGACATTTTAAGGTATAACGACATAGAAAATGAGGGGATACTCTTTAGAAACCAGTATTCATTCCTACCGAAGTTAGAGTTCCATCAGTATAAATCTAAAGTAATTGAAATTCATTCCTCCCTCCAAACATTAGTTAGAAGATAGGCAAACAGGATTTAGCCTCTTTCTCAAACAAGCAGTCATAATTTTGTCAGAAAACTGGCAGTACGGTATTATAAGAGAGGTTGTCCCAAGCCATTTTAGGTTTTATATATTAAAACCAGGCCTTAAATTCAATTGCAAAACCAGTGGGCAGCCATTGCATGTAATACCAGATTATAAAATGTGTTCTAATATAGTGGCAAGAGAAAAATCGCTTTATATCTTTGATTTTCCTAAATGTTTTTAGGGCTTCTTATGATACTTCAGCACCAAATGCTAAACGCAAATATCCTGATGAGGGAGAAGCTGACGAAGAAGAAATTGAAGAATATAAGGTAAAAAGAGAGTGAAGTAACAATCCAAGAAACAGATTTAAAAAAAAAAAAAGGTGACCTTCCTGTGCTGAATGATATAAGATTAGTTTGTGGGAAACTTATTTCAGGACGTCAGTCACTAAATCTATTAGATTATATTTTGTGCTTTTGATATGCCTCATGTATGGGTATTTAAAATATATATTTAATGATTAATTGTCTTCCTTGGGTCTTCTCTGATTTTCAGTCTTTTTGTGGGAACTTATGAGAAAGCTTAGGTGATGAAAAGAACCCGTGAATACAGTTGTGATGCATTGTTCTACTCTCTATATGGTACATGACAACATCTGAAGTCTTAACGTTTTTTCTCATGGAGGTTGTTAGAATATAGGTGTGATTACAGTGAGGAGGGATGGGTTGTGATGGAAAGGCAAAGTTTGAATAAATGTGGAAGGTCAGAGCTACAGAAGGCCTTGACAGCACAGACAAGTGTGGTAATGAAGCCAGGGCAAACTAGCAGACAGATTCAGAGACAGGTGCGATGTGACTAGAGTGGTTCTCAACCTTCCTAATGCCGCGACCCTTTAATACAGTTCCTCATGTTGTGGTGACCCCCAACCGGTGTCTCGGTTCCTAAGACCATCGGAAATATGTGTTTTCCGATGGTCTTAGGCGACCCCTGTGAAAGGGTCGTTCGACCCCCAAAGGGGTCGCGACCCACAGGTTGAGAACCGCTGGACTAGAGGAATTGGTCAGGAACATATTACTAGCAGTTTTGTATGAAATGAAGTTGTGTGATGTGTGTTTTTGAGAGAAAAGGTTGTGATTATCAAAATGGGAAATGAGTTCCTGGCCAAGAACTTGCAATATGGGAAAATAGGTTGGATTTTAAAAGTGGCAGGGTTTGGTTTGGGATGAGGTGTGGTAGTAGAAAATGATCCCTATAGTATGGGCTGAATGACAAGGAGTATGAATGTGTTCAGCAGTAGCAAAAGAGAGTTTGTGGGGAGGAGAGATCAGGCATTTGCTTTTGTTTAAGGGGATGATAATATTTTTACAAAGGAAATGATGATTAAAAGTCAGTCTTGCATGTTCCACCTTATTCTTGGGACATTCACCACAAATGTATGTGGCAGCCTACTTCCTTTATCTCATTTAAGTGCTTCCTAAAAATCATTTTTGGCATTTCACCTGTGATAAGTGAAGGGTAGAGAAGGTTAAACCAAAAAGTAACCATCAAGATGTCTTACTGATTAGCTGCGATCTTATTAGTCACTCTTGTCCTTCTCCCCTTTCCTTATTTTTGTTGACCCTTACTTGTTGAGTTATGTCAAATCCATATGATATGTTGTCTCATTTGTGAGATGCTTACTGAAATTTTGGGTGCACAAAAATAATAATTAATCTTTGGAATTGGAAGGGGCATTGAAACACCGCTTAAAGTCCATCTATATACATACAGTACGCTAGCTATATGGGTGTCCCAATGAAAATACTTTAAATATGCCAAGGGTTATCCTTGATTTTATTTATTTGCTTTCTTTTCTCAGATCAATGCATGTCTCATTGGACTAAAATCTATGTAGGCCTTATCAATTATTTATTGTACGTTCTGGTAAACTGAATTGATTTCTCTCTAAAATAGTTAAGTGACCAAATCACATAATATTCTTAGTACATGAATTTTTTCAGTACTGTATGAAATATACATAACACACTCTAAGCAGCTAGTTGTTACTTAAAAATAGGTGAGCAATCTGTAGCAATATTGCTGAATTTAAAAAATAGTTAAGTATGTGAATAAAACTTTAGATTCAGAACCCATATAATCTCGAACTATTAGCATGAAAATCTTGAAATCATAAATAGAACAACCATAATGGAGCAATGAACTGTCTTGTACAGACTGAAATTTTTCTAATGGGTAGGGAGAAATTTATCTAATAAATCTTTAGCTTTTGTAGTTGCTTAATGTTTTTCATTATTAGTTGATAATGTTAAATTTACTAATTTAGTCTAGTAATACAAATTCATAATTGGTCTAAATTTGAATCCATATTAAATATAAAAGTTAAAGTGCCCCTTTTAAAAAAATGTCCATGTATTAGACTGAATAAATATTCCCCTTGGGAATAACGTTAATAAACAGCTATAGATTGATTTGTCGGATTTATGAGAATAAGTGATGAATAATACTGATTTAAGTTTATGTACTTATCTTTCACTATAGTCTTGACCTGCAATATTCTTAGTACACTAACCCCAGAGCTATAGTGAGCACAGATGGCTAATAATGCATAATTATGTTGTGGTTTTGTTGTGCAGACATAAGTCTGCCAATGATATAGTAGAAACTAAAAACGCTTATTGTGTTATCTAAAGCAGTGGTTCTCAATCTTCCCAGACCACTATACCCTTTTCAGGAGTCTGATTTGTTTCGTGTACATTGTTTCCCCTCACTTGGAAAAACCACTTGGAAATTTGATATTGAAATCATGTTACTTAAGATAGGAAAGCTTTAACTAGCAATGTAGATAATTCAAAGTGTCTAGTTGCCATGTTAACATTACTGAAGTAAAAGTAATTAAAGAACATCTTTTGACTTTTTTGAAAAAGTACATTAGGGGGTTTTTGTGTGTTTGAAGAGTTGTTGTGAAATCCTGTCTGCAGTGCTGAGATTTTCTCCCTTTGTGCCATTAAAAAAAAAAGTTAACTGCTAGGCTTAAGGAATAGAGGTATTTTTATGTTGGCATTTCTCAAATTGTGTTGTATGAACAGCTGACTGATGAAATATGATGCTGTTTCTTTTTGCTGTTAGCTGCTAAACTGTTTTAGAAAACAGCCAAAAATACATTCTAATCTTTAATACTACTTCACTGTAAGCAATCACTGTTTTTACCACAGGAATGTTGTCATAGAATCATAGAAGATTAGGGTTGGAAAGGACCACAGGAGGTCATCTAGTCCAGTGGCTTTCAAACTTTTTTCTCGGGACCAGTTGAAAAATATCATTTATGCCCATGACCCAACAGTTACATCTTTGAGTAATGCATTCCAGTCTTTTGACGGCGGCAGCACAGGGTGCCGTGACCTAATGCCTGAGGGTCTCGACCCTATGTTTGAAACTGATTTAGTCCAACCCCCTGCTCAGATCAGAACCAACCCCAAATAAAGCATTCAGTTATACAATTGAATAGAAGAATAGGTGGCCCATAAAACAATATCTCTATTAAGAAGTGATCCCTGCTATGAAAAATGTTGGGAATATCAGTTGTATGAAACTTTTACAGTGCCCTCCAGTTGAGTATTTTGTTAAATTTTGTAAATATTAATCCTCTCTAGGAAAGGGAAATATAATCTTCATTTTAGACATCGGGAAAATGAGGAATGAGAGGATGATTTGGTCAGAGTGACTGGAAATATGTGGCAGAGCCTGAAAGCAAATGTAGATCTATCCTCAGTACAGGCCTTTGCCTTATCCACAAGACTAACTTCCTTCTCTTTGACAATGTTGGTGAGAGTTAAGATCTTGTGAAATAAAAATTGGAATTAGGCTTAGTATTAAAATATTTAGTGCAAAATGCATTGGAGAAGAGTAGTGAAGATTGAAGCAAAGTTTTTGTTTGCTTATTCCATCATCCCAGTCCCCCTCCCTGGAGCTTGTTTTATTATTTGTATTGTTGCAGGAGTCAATCAATTTTGGGGTCTCATTGCACTGGGCGAACTATATGAATAAAAAGTTAAACATTCCTTATTCCCAAGGCAATTTGCAGTCTAAGGTCTAGACCCTACAATCAACTTCAGTTGAGGAGACCACCATTGACATGGGACTTAAACAACTACAGAAAACCAAGAAATTGAGGGCAGTGGAAGAGAGAGAGAACCTTTGGGGGGGAAACAGTTACAAATACTCAGGTTCATAGATTTAATCCGTCCTAGTGAACGTCTGTAATAAGCACATTTTTATTTTTAAGACAATAAAAAGTTAACCATTTTCCCTTACTGCATGTCTTCAATTGCAGCATGAAACTAAAGAAGAGTGGACTGTCCTGTATTTTCTCCCAGTATATTTATGCTGAAGATGAGTAATAAACCTATTTGGTTCATATTTACAGGGCAGATGACAGGAGCTTGTGTTCACACGTGAACTGGCTACTGCTCTGGACTCATTTGCACTTTAGATGGTGAATCTGGTGTCCTTCTACTGTTGTAGTCTTGAGTGGGAGCATACATAGATGAGTTTTACCTTTACAGATAAGGAAATTTGTTGCAGTTCTTTGAAAGTGCCATCCTCTCTAGACCCACAGTAAGCCATTCACCTTTTTTGTGAAAGCTTCAAGCTCTGTTTGTTGCGTAGGTCTTTTTAAAGAAATGATTAGGGAGAAGAAGTTAAATGTTGGCTTTTATGATGGGGTACAGTGACTTGTTAAAGCGGGAGCAGTAATTGACTCTCAGAGGGATTCTTAATTACTAAAGCTTGCTAGTTGCACGTGCATAAAAAGTTACTTTAATGGGTATAGATGTAAAAAGGAGTGTAAACTCTTCAGGACAGTGTGTCTTATTTTGTGTTGTGTAAAGCACCACATACATTTATTGTGCTTTATAAATCCCACTTACCTTGTTGCTTGCCCTTATTTTCAAGGCTTTGTTGGCTACCCAAGCTACTCTGTAATGAGAGAAAGAGTGCCCTTTCTGGCAACATGTCAGTTATTTTTCTTTTATAAAACTGGCATTGGAAACATTCATGATCTACTGTTGCAGGAGGCTTGTATTCATAGACAGCCCACTTCTTCCTTCATTAAGAAGCGGAGTGATAATGAGGAGAGAAACAACATGTGCCTACATGCGTATAAAATCTGCTTTATTCTAAAGGATGAAGTAGAGCTGCATCAAGATGAAGAGAACCTGCCCTATGAAGAAGAGATTTACAAAGATTCCAGTACTTTCCTTAAGGTAAGCTACCTCTCTGCCTTCCTCTCATTGCTCTTCCATTATATGGTTCCATTAAGCACCAGTTCTCAAACTTTTTTTTGCTCGGACACCCTTTGAAAATATTTCAGGTTGAGAGGATCACTCCACTGAACTGATGACCCTCCTGCGCCGCCCCCCCCCCCCATGCCATGCCTTGCCATCCTTACCAGCATGCCTGGGATATGACAGCTCATAACACACACCCCATAAAAACCTCATGACCCAAGGAGGGATCGCACCCCCATTTGAGAACCCCTGAATTAAGCTGTCACTACAATTGAAATATTTAATAGGATGAATTAATACCTCTGATTCTGAAGTTAATGAAGGGTCTTTATGGATGACATGAAATCAGCACCTGGCTTTTAAATTATTCATGAGACACTTGGCCAGTATGCAACTAGAGTGCATGGTATCAGCCCATCTATTTTAGATCTGTTTCAGGCTTGCGGAGGGCCACGGAATCAATGAACCTGTGTCAGTGGCTAAAATGTATAGTAATGCATAACTTGTGTAATGCAGTATCTTTACACTAGTGTAGAGTAGCATGTTGAGGAAGGGGAAGAACAGTATTTTGTAAGCTAGAAAGTCTTTGCCATCTAGTATGTTAAAGCAATTGGAAATGTGCATGACCTGGATAATCTCTCTTCCTCTTTGTTCCTTTTTTCTACAGGGAACCCAGAGCTTAAATCCTCACAATGATTATTGTCAACACTTTGTGGATACTGGACACAGGCCGCAGAACTTTATCAGAGATGTGGGTATGTCAGAATAGCCCAAACAAAGTTTCGTGCTGTTTGCTGTAATATAGCTTCATCCCTTTCTCTCCCCACTTGCCTCGTATCATAATTGCTTATATTTGCGCATGCTGTCTTATTTTTGATTTCCCCCACACACACACAAAAAAAGTGGAAGAGAGTCTCCCTTTAGTCTTCCATTTACAAAATTACCTGACTTTTTACTGTCCCATCAGTTATATAAAAGTTGGAAGATGAAACACTACTCAAGTTATTGCACACTTTATTTTAAACTATTTAGTTTTAAAAGCCTTTTGATTGGTGAGCTGTTGTCTTGAATTTAATGTTTCATTGTGGTCTAATAGTCAGATCAACTGTCCCTGGATCCCATGGACAGTTATTTTTTCATCCTGACTTAGCGATTGGTTTCACTGTGTTGCCCCAGAGAACCCAGTTAATATCTGTGCATTTTTCTGATATATAAAAGGGGAATAATACTTTGTAAAGTAGGTAAGTACTGAGAATTCATTATTGAACCAAATTCATTGCTAGTTTGAGAGCATACCTATTAAGGACTGTAAGATTTTTTTCAAAGAAGGGGTCATATGTTTGTACAGCTCTTAGCACATCTTAATTGTGGCGTCTCACCTTCTGAACACTTCAAACAAATGTTTGGCATAAAATACTGAAATAAGAGGTTTTGGACAACTAACTGCTTTCCAGGATAAACAGTATCTTCACCTCGACAGCTTTGATTAGCATGCATAATAACATCTGACTCAGGTATCTGTATATTCTGACTCAGGTATCTGTATATTTGGAGTGCATGAGATGTTCATGTGCTTTAAATATTTAATTATTTTTACCAATTAGAGAGAATAATGAATGTGTGTGTATAAAGATAAGTGAATGACCTTGTTGATATTTATACTGACATATTGTGTAGTCATAAAAGGACAACAGAAGTAAATGAAATTGAATTAGAAATTCCCATGAGGTATACAGAGTCAGGAAAAAGGGATTTATAGACAACAGTTTCCCAAGATCCTCATGCTTTGTAGACATAAAACTAGAAAGCTCATTTGTAACCTGCTTTTTCTCTTTGGTGATAGGTGCAGTACTGCCACTTTAGGGCTTTTAAAATTTTTAATATCAATATTTAATTTAAAGAATTTTCAAACTTTTAATGAAAAATTAGGTAACTAGATAGGGTCATGGGCACAGTCCCAGTTTGTGTCCATGTGGCAGCTCTTCAGGCATCAACCATATTTGTGCTTTTGCACCTACCTTATAGTCTAACTCTGTTTATGTCAGTATATCCTGGAAAATCTCTGTCTTAACTGGGTCCCTATCACTGTAACATATGGCTACCTCAGAATCTTTAGTACAGAGGGGATTGGTTTCAAATCAAAGTGAGTTAAATCACCAGATGAAGTCTTGTTTTACTTCATTGGTTTTAATCAGCTTTTCCATTTGTACTTTAGTTATTTTCTAAAGAAAAATTCATTCTTATTGGTTGATATAACCAAGAAAACATGTTGATTTACAGCTAAATGGGTTCTTTTATTCTAGATTTAGTGTATCTTTTTGCTACCTAGGGAGGCACACTGTGCCTATAAACATTTATTTAAGCAATGATATAGCTTAATATTTTCAGATTCTTATTAATGGAGCATATTATGTTAGAAAATCATGAGTGATATATTGGTCATTTACTAGGAAATTAGCTTTTGTTCATGATTTGTGTCGAACTGCATTAGGATGGCAACTGGAATTTAATTAAACACAAAACAGCATATTAAAATGTACTTCATATTAACAAACTGACCTTTAATCTTTTGGATATATATACCTCTATTATTAAATCATGTTTCATATTGACAACAATGATTTAATAAAGGAACAAAGGGATTAATTGTGGTCAGTGAATTAAAGTGACTGAGCATGGCAACTTTTTTCCTCCAGTTCCCAGGTATAGAAATCAATTCTCTGAAGAAAATGTTTCCATTTTCCCTACAGTATCCTGCTTTAACCACAGCATTGCTTCTTTTCTGGTTGCACACTCAGCTTCTTCTCCTGTGTTTCATAACTCTGCAGTGCCTTCCTCTAGAAAATCCAAAGAATTAACAACAATCCAAGACTTCTGCTTCTGTAAACCTCATGCCTTTTGCACTGTAGTATTTTATTTGTTCAGAGACATAATTGGAGGCAGTTGAGAATTTAATGCATTTCTTATTTATCTGTATCTCTGTCTGTGCCCACATACAAGGGCACAGAGCAAGGCCATTTACTGGAAGTACACAGACCCATCCAGAAGCAAGGTTTGGTTATTACTGGGCAAATCAATGTTTTATCATGAGCAGGAGAGTAAGTGTTCATGGTGGGTGGTATTATAAATATTCACAATTGAAGAACTGAGCCAGTCATAGCTCGGGAAGGGAGAATAGGAGTACTGTATGAGGCCACACTGATGGGCTCAGTGGATGATTCTGTTAAGATACATGGTGGTCTCTCTTGTGATGACTTTGCCAGTTTTTGTGTTTGTTTAGCCCAGTAGCACATCCCTCTGTACCCCCACAAGCCCTTCATACAATATATGACCTATTGGGTCTTAGTTATAAAGTTTGACCTCAAAAGTTAGATGTTTTCCCCATGTTTCTTTATATAGAAAAGCAGCCTTTGCCGCAAAGCTTTTGATGGTTCATGGATTCATCATATTTCTTTTTAATGTTTTAAGAAACTAATAATGTTAATATTTTGCATTCAATTCAGATTTCATTTTAAACAGATTTATTTTGAAAAGATTATAATTTATATAAAAAAATTAAGAAAATCCTTTTTTATCACCTCTGCTTTAATATATTATACAGCATCCCCATTTTACAGATGGGCAACTGAAGCACAGACTTACTCACGATCACACAGGAATTCTGTGATAGAGCAGGGAATTGAATGTCTCTCCCAGTTTTTAGGCTAGTGCCCTAACCACTAGATAATTGTAATCAACTCTAGGCATGTATTCATAGTGCCAGCTGGGAATAGAGTGCCCAGAGGATATGTGCACAATAACACGTTAAGCTATATACTCTGGGATGTCCTGCATGTGGAACTGGGAGGAAGGTGGACTGCTCAACTGTTATTATATTGACATGATTGTGGTGTTTTGTTTCTGAAACAAATATGCTAAACCATTACAAGAAGATAGCTGTGTGCCATACAAGGCAGCTGGTAGGTATGATACACTCTTAGCTGATCATAGTTCCTAGCTGGATATTAAACATGTATGCACAGCCAAACCAATAGCTGCAACCCTGCAAGTAACTTTTTGATTGATCTCTCTTGAAAGTTGCAGGGTGCCTCAGCAGCACTGGTTCATTTCCATTGATTCCATCTATTGCAAGTTCAACTTTATCTCCTGCTTTTTTTAGTTTTATTTTAATATCCAACGCTTTTTCATTTTAAATAATCCTTTATTCATCCTTGAAGATAGTCTTTACCTTCAGCTGGCTTGAGTTCCTGCTGGTCTGAATTTTTTATTTTTCCACCTCCCGCATTTGTTGTGCTGAGAGACAACAAAGTAGCAGCTGTTTTAATGCAATGTGTAAATAGTGTATGTGTGTGAAGAGGGGAAGATACTATTTGCATTCCCTTGGATACAAATAGCTGTGATGTCCTGGTGCAGCTTAAGAATCTCTGCACCACTTTTTCAATGAAATTGAAGGGAAGGACCAGAGTCACTATGTTTAATTTAAATAATTAGGACAGGAGTTTTGACAAAAATAAAGCTGAAGTGAATATTTATGGTTCCCACATCTCGTAAACTGACAACGTGGACAAATTTAAAAAAAGAGAAGCTTCTCAGGTCACTCATAAAGTTAAGCTGCTATTCCTGGGGGAGGGAACAACATCAGGGTCGTCTTGTTTTCTCATTTTTAGGGCATTAATAGGATTTACAGAAATATTTCTATTTGTCTTTTTGTTGTTTGTTGTTGGAAGGGGGTTATAGGGAGCAGTGCTCACAACAGTGTTTAAATGCTAAGAGCATAAGAAGGTCTGTATCTTACACATACCAGAGCCAGAACTATGCCTTTCTGATACAGGTTTTCAAAATTAAGACTAAGTAGTTAAGAAACGAAAGTTCTGTGTATCTTTTATGTGTGCATATATGTCTGGTAATGTTACAATTACAGTTAAACCTGACTTAAGTGACTGCTTGAGGGATCAGCCACAGTCAGTTGCCTATTAGAAATAGTCCTTAAAGGTCAGACAGTTGTTCTGGTGACAGTAATGTATACTAATTGCCACAAAATGTTCGCGTCCACCCTGCTTTAATATACTTAATGAAATTAAAAACTAAATGACGGGAAAAAACCAAACGATTCCACTGTATCTTTTGCCCAAATTAATTTGAGCAAAAGTGAATCAAGGACTTGTTGCAAGATTTGGAGATTTTTCGTCAAGGTGTCATTCTTAATCTTTTCTAATATTTCTATATTTGATTATTGTTGAAAAAAATTAAATGCATTGGATATTCAGTAGCTTTGGAGTTGGGTGACTGAATGAGGATTAGCAGGCTTTTAAAAAGTGCTGAACTAACCTGAACCAGCTGTTGATTGTGTTGAAGAGGTGGGGTATTTTGGGTTTTTGTTCTTTAAGTAAAATATGGTGAGTTACTAAAGTATGTGGATCTACTTCAAAATACTTGATGGGGGTGTCTATTAGCTGTGTGTACAGGTTTCATTCTCACAGAATAGATTGAAAATTAACATATTTTCTTATTTTTCTCAGGCTTAGCAGACAGGTTTGAAGAATATCCTAAACTTAGAGAGCTCATCAGACTAAAGGACGAGCTAATATCTAAATCTAACACTCCTCCAATGTAAGTGTTTTTGTTAGAAACTGGTTTCTGCTTTCCAGACTGTCTTAATGTTAGCCGTCTGCTCCACAAATCTTTTTATCTTTCAGCACCTGTTTAAGATTTACACTTTCTATTTCTGATTTGTGAATGTAAATTAAATCACTGATACCTAAATAGAATGCAACCATTTTATTTTGGATAATTTAATTTAGCATTTAATTGATGTCTGTAAATAAATTAGATTTTCTTACCGGAGCGTGATGGTTCATAAAGCCTGAAAAAGCTTTCTTTTCTATTCTGAGCTTTCAACCTCATTGAGATGTTAACAGCCAAAAAGGAGGAATATGCATGGCAGAGTTTGACATAGCACAGTGTAGTTTCAAACCACAAGGAAAAATATTAAAAAAAAATAAAAAAAAATTGACCTTTTATCTAATACTCTATGACCTAAATATTGTGAAAATGTTGTTCTCACACTAGGTATCTTTTTCACATGTGCATAGTATTCACCAAACAGGTGTCCAACCTATCCAGATGTACTCTACAATAAAAGAAGCAAGAGATTGGCTTGAGTGGCTTGCCTTGTTAGACCGTCTCTATTTATGTGAACCTTAATCTGAGTCCTAGCGAAGATGCTACACATTAACCTTAACTGTTGGGTAATAAAGAATAAAATAATCATGCTGTTCAAAGATAATGGTTTCATTTTGAGTTCCATCACTTTTTATCTCTTGATACAAAAATTGGTAAAATCCAGCTAAATAGACCAAACAGAACTTCCTGCATATGCCAGAAAGGATATTATTTCATAAATCAAACCTACCAAGACTCTTACGAACTTAATTTTTTAACAAACATAGAATAATAATTAGCAACTGCTGAGGAGAGGGTGTAAGTGGGCAGGAAAGTATCCAATCTGCACATCTGAATCCCAGGAGCTGTTTGCTAAAAGCAAAATGTCTAATCGTGTTTTAAAATTGAATTCCCAATAAATAGAATGTAATTGCCCTCCATATATTCAGAATTCATCTAGTGCAGATAAAAGCTGTGTATTTTAGAGTAGCCATTTGTCACTTTATACGTACTGTTCTCCCCGCTCTCCTGACCCAAAATCAATCATAGCTGAGCAGCAACTGTTTTTTATTTCCTAAAATAGAGATGCTTTTCAAAAACATTCCATGTAAATGATCTGTACCTTGATGCTGTACTAGATCATCTGTGAACAGTTGTCTAGTCCTCTTCTCTATTCGCTACTGCTCAATCCTCACTGCTACCTCTTAAAAGGAGGACTCATCTTTGAAAGTGTTATTAGTTCAGTAGTGTTTGACTTTCATAGTGTAATGACATAGACTATACTTGGGGACTTCCTGCTCTTTTATTTGTTAATCCATAACATCTATGGAACCACTACAGCACCTGCTTATGTGGAAGATAACTGTAATGCATGTTTACATGTATTTAATGCATTGTAGCACCTGGTAATCAAGAGGAGACATATCCCTCCACTGATCACCAGCAGCTAACTCTGTGGGAATTTTTAGAACTGCAATTCTACCTTCTCCAAGCTGTTTGTCATAGTTTCTCTCTTTAAATAGGTATTTACAAGCAGACTTGGAGGCCTTTGATATTAGAGAGCTAAAGTCCAAATTTGATGTGATTCTTCTGGAACCTCCATTGGAAGAATACTACAGAGAGACTGGTATCACAGCCAATGAAAAGTGCTGGACGTGGGATGATGTAAGCTCCTTTTCTTACTATGCAAAAGGTCTTTATAAATGCCCTTATAAAATAGATAGAAGTGTAGGTTTGAGTGTATGACATTTTTACATAGGATTTGCTTGAGAAAAGTGAAGTCTTGCAAAAACTAAGCTATTAAATAATGTGTGAGTATATGTGTCTATCTGACTGACAGACAGATATTCAAATTTGTGATGCTTTTTGGTGTATAAAAATGCCTGAAAGGATTTTTCAAACAAGCCCCCTCCTTACCCTACCGTCCAAAAAAGCCTCTTCATTTTTGCTGCTTGTTTTTAACCTTAAGAATCTTAGAAATATGTAATCTACTCTTTCCTGATTCTGCTGGAAGACTTCTTGGGGAGGTCTCAGATGTGTATTAGTATCACTTATCCTTTAATTGAAGAAGTGTGTTAACTGAAACTTTACCAGACATCCTTTCTCCCAAGAATTGGAGTTAAATAGGTATTAACAAAAATAACCAAAGCCCACCATAATTCTGAAAAGTCTGATTCAATTTTTTTCCGATTTACTGTTCAGTTTCTCTTATGTCATTTTTACTAAATGTTAAGTCACCATAGACTTTTCCAAAGTAGACAAGATCAGAGTTTCTGATATAAAAAACAAAGGAAGAAGCTTCTTGATTCAACTTTCCAGGCTTTAAAAGAAGCAAAAAAGTATTTAAATCCAACTTTTTTCCTTTGCAGATCATGTTTACTATAGTATTTATTTTATTTAAATTTATGTGCTCTGCTTATGTTAGCACTAGGAAAATGAGACATAAAACACACTTTTAAAAAGCTATCGACCCAAACATGACATACATAGGTTTTAATGAAGAAGAAAACCAACTTGTTCTAACCTCAATTAGCTCTGAGCTGCATAATTTCCCCTCATTTATCCCATCTGTCAACCTGCCTCGGAAAACAGATGGGATCTTGGAGCTCAGTTCTGTTACACCTCTATCTTGTCATTTAATTTTTACTCACCTTTGTCGCTCCGTTCTTTGTCATGACTTGAGAGCACAGCTATTGCTTCTGCTCAGACAAAGAACCACAGAGCAGTGTGCAGTGGCAGACCTTCAGTGGCCACACATGAAAGGGAAAAATACCAGAGACAACGGGTAACCCACAGTTGCATCCACCTGTAATGAACAGGTTCAAAGCAGTCATATCATACTGTGATAGGTCCCCTGGGGTGCCACCGTGGACTAGGGTTCCCTGTTCCCCCTTAACTCCTTAGCCTGGGTTGACAAGCAGCAAATCCCTCCAGCTGCTGTCATCACTCACCCCAACAGTAGTAGATGGAGCCCGACGCCCAGCTGGATTGTATGAATACTCTCAAAGCCATTCAGGTGCCTAACAGAGGAAAGATCCTAGCCAGTCCTCCTTAGTTCTGTTCCTTTACCCCAGACGTGCCTTGTCTTATCCTGGTCAGAACTGTGGCCAGTAAGTTTATCACCTGGTTTGCCCCTCCCTCAGCATAGAAAAGACACCAGCAAGTGGTTTCCGCTGATGCGCAAGATTGCTTAACTCTATGAAACACTCCTGCAGAAGGAATCAAGCCATCTGTCTTCTATAGTCTTGTGCAACTGTTGTATTGTAAATCCTTTGTTTACAACATTTTTGTTGGCTGATGGCTGCCCACTTCTCCTGGGTGGGGTGCCTCCTCTGCTGTTACTAGCAAGTCTATAATGTATTGTAATTACAGCAAAATCTTATAACATGACACATTCTAGGAGTCTGCATATTTGACAGCACAGTAGCTTTGAGCAGATTATGACCTTTCATTAGATGTCTTACATGACATACATAATATGAATTATTACAACCATACAGAAATGATAAAGGGTTTACAGCAATGATTCTCAAACTTTGTATCGGTGACCCCTTTCTCACATCAAGCCTCTGAGTGTGACACCCGTAGCCCCAGCGGGTGTCCTCCCATTGCTCCTGGCCCTCATGGGCTCCACACTTCCTCTTCGCCCTTGCTTCTACCTTAACGCTTGCACCGTGGCCCCTTTGTCCCTGCATCCTCTTCCCTCTTCTGCGACTATGTGGGGAAACTGATCTGCCTGCATGGAGAGGCTGGTACTGCTGCTCACTTCCCCTGCAAATGCTGCTCCTCCACTTGCCCTAGAAGGTAATGAGTGGAGAGGAGTGAGGATCAAGGTCAGGGTTCCCTGCATCCAGTTCACTTTCCCCACTTTGGCTGCATAAGGGGAGGACAGAGAGCAGCCCTGGGAAGCACAAAGGAACATTGGGGTTGAGCAGAATCTGTCACTGCTTGCCGCCCGCCCCCCCCCCCCCCCAGTGTTCCTCTGCTAGCAGGAAGCAAAGAGGCTCCCAGCCCCGTGCCTGCTGGGGGTCGAGCCTTACAGCCCCCACAGCCTGGCTAGGGTCAGGGCTCCCAGCTTGCTCACAGGGCGCACACAATCAGATTGGGACCCCACTTTGAGAACCAACGATTTACAGTGTGCTGCTTTGGGTGACAGCGCATCACACATACCTATAACAATAGCCTTCCGTATTATGATTCAGCAAGGAAAATGTTGAAGCAGTTAAGAAACATAACGCATCAAATAATCCAGAGGAAAAAACAGGAAGTGTACAAAGAAAGCAATTTTGTATAAATTTCACAGTTCAGTCTTGGAGTAGTTCCTGTTGCATCACTATTTTTTTGCCAGTGAGACTTGGTTTGATGTACTAGCAGTTTATAGATGATACCTTCAACCTGCATGCATTTGTCATTACATCTGAAATGGTTTCACTCTACATATTACTCTTCTTTTTGAGCCTTAATCTTGGCACTTTTTTCTGTTTCCTGTAAACTTGGAAATGAAAGGAATGCCTCACCTATGTGTCAGTGAAGTCTTATTGCCAGCCTTAGATAAGCAAAGCAAAGCATTCTGGGTTTAAACTGCTGAGATGAGATGAGAAAAGGTTGAGATGAGTCCATATATTTTAGACTTTAAATCCATAATACTCACTCCTATGTAAATTTGATTTATTTGATGTTACAAACTCACCAGTACGGCCAACAGGTATTGATGTTTCCAAAAAATGGCTAAAGCAGTGTTAGTGCATTCAGTTTATTGGAGACTAGTGCTGACCAGGCTCCTGCATATAAGGCCCAGGTCAGCGAGAAGGGTAACGGAACACGTGGGAATTGATGGCATTGATTGGGTACTGGTAAAATAATTTATAATCCATTCTCCAGCAAGTATATTCAAAGTTGTACCAGTGAAGAGAATGAGGCTTTAGGTAAGCATCAGAAATAAAAGTGTATTCTTAAAATTGCCATGGTGATATTAAACATATGGTAAATGTTCTTCCTGATATAATCTGTGACCGTATCACATATATTAAACAAAATATTAATTCAGAAAGTATTTAACATTTTGTCCCATTCTGTTTTTGTAGATTATGAAATTGGAAATTGAAGAGATTGCAGCCCCAAGGTCATTTGTCTTTCTGTGGTGTGGCTCAGGGGAGGGTTTGGATCTTGGCAGAGTGGTAAGAAGAACATCCTTTAAACCAAACCTAGGCTAAAACAAAATAAACATTTACTCAAGAAGGCTGAGATGGACTCTTTTCTTTGCATAGGCTCATCAGTTTTAAATGCTGAAAAGCTTTTTGTTACTGTGACTGACACAGAGGGGAAATGAATCCAGTATGAAACATTATTTTCCTGATGGGTAGCTGTAAATATTTGAGGATGAAAAAAATCTGTTGTCTCCAAAAAGCTACATTACTGTTTTATCTTTAGTTTGTACAGAGCTGCTATGGGAAGAGGATGCCTTATTCTGGGGGATTAGGTCACTGTCTGTACAGAAATCCAAACAAATCCCAGCAGAATGGGTGCTTTTCAGTAAATGTTGTAATGATAACGTATTATAACTAGGATATGCTCTTACGTGCTAGTTACTTTTAGTGATCCGTGTTAAGTTAGAGCATAACCAGAGCTGGATTAAGGCAGGGGCTGGAGGGGCTGTCAGTATCACAAAGGTAAAAACACCAGTGCCCAGCTACACTCATATTCCAGAGGAGCTGCATCAAAGAGAATGCTGTGTATGAGACTTCCAGAAAAGTGTGATGCAGACTGTGTTTGAAAACTTGATATCAGAACATGGTGAAAGTGAATGTGTGGAAATAAGTGTTTTATGTATTGAAAATTGACCCCTTCTTCAAACACAGAAGACAAACCTATTCCATTTTACAAAGTCAATTTTAAATATACTGTTTTAGTGTTTGATATAATACAGGCATCTGTTATCTTGAGACTTTTCTTGTTTGAAATATTTTAGTGTCTGCGCAAATGGGGTTACAGAAGATGTGAAGATATTTGTTGGATTAAAACCAATAAAAACAATCCTGGGAAGACCAAGGCTCTGGACCCTAAAGCTGTCTTCCAAAGAACAAAGGTACAGCTCTGGCTCAATTTTTCTCCTCCCCTCCTCAGTTGATCTAAACCAGGCTTGTCTGACCTGTGGCCCATGGGCCAGAATCCAGCCCATGGGATGCCTGAGAGCTGCAGACAGGCTGGGGCCTTTTCAAATCTCCCGCCCTGAGCATGCACAGACACGTGGCTCAGGATGGGAGAAGCTTGGCCAGGAACCGACTCTGGATGCCGTTGCAGCTCCAACCAGGTAAGGGAGTTAGGGAGGAGAGATGGGGGGATGGGAGTGTTGGGGAGTCAGTGGGCGGGTGGGGAGGGGCACTGGGAAGGTCGAGGAGCTAGCGGGAGGGGAAGGGGGG
>ML685791.1:11087942-11128861 GCA_007922175.1 Pelusios castaneus
TGTGGCAGTGGGACCTGGGGCTCAGTGAGACCCTGGTCTCCCAATCGGGGAGGGGACCATGAGGCTGAGGGGGCCAAATGTGAGGGGGGGTCCCAGGGAGGCCCAATGGGACAGTAAGGGGCTCTGGGGGGGGAGGTGCTTGGTGGGGCTGCAGGGGGGAGGGGGGCCATGGGGCTGGGGGGATATTGGCTGGGGCCGAGGTTGGTAGCATCAAGGCCCAGGAGGCAGCAGGTCAGAGAAGGGGGTTGCAGGGGGCGGGGGGGGGGAGTCACGGGGCCAAAGGGATCTGCCACCTGGCATCCCGCCACTGAGTGCGACTGCTCACCGTACCCCCCCCCCCAAGCTCCCCAGCCATCCCTTCTTTGCCACCCCATCCCTGCCGCACTCTCCTGCCAGCGTACCCTGCCTTCCCTACCACTCCACAGTTTCTATGCCTTATCTAGCCAAAATTTGCTCACCAGCCCTCTCAGGAGAAAAGAATTGGAATATGGCTGCTCTCCCAAAAAGGTTGGACACCCCTGGTTTAAAAAAACCCTAGATGCCCATTGTGATTGGTGACCCCTGTGGTTCCAGAAAAAGAAGTGCTAGGATTTTAGATTCCTCTTACTTTCTTGCATAGATCATTTTTCACAGAATGGGTAATTAATTTTCTCACCTATTCTAGACTTTTTAATAAAGTAAATATAGAACCATCATCCACATCTAAAATTGCATCATGAAGTTCTTTTATAATCTTCTGAATGTTCTTCTTCACTCATTTCTCGTTGAAATGCAGATAAACAGGGAAGAGGGTTCATAGAATTGCTTTCCCATTCTATCAGCCTGTATCGAGATGATGAAAACTGGATACAGTTTTGTAATGTTTTCGTTAGATGATTGGCTTTAACTTGAAGGTTGTCAAATGTTAAAATCCCAGTTGAAATGTAAATAAAACATGTTGTGTGAGCAAAATGTTGACTACACAAACATTTCCTCTTGTTAATTTCTCAAAAGATAGATGGAAATCGGGCCCAGATTTAGATTAGTCTTGAATGGAATCTTATTTATTTAATTTTGGAGCACACCAGTTACTTACAAACAAACAAACTTCCAAATCAAAATTCTAACAGGTTTTTTGGGGAAGAATAACATTTGATTTTATTACTTGACTATAGAATTTAAATATTTATTAGAAGATATTTATTTTAACATTTTAAAAACTTGCAGTTATAAATTGACATAAGCACTGAAAAAGGTACATTACTAATACACCTTTCATAGTAAAAATGCTGTTGAAAATCATGCTCAGGCATGCTCTTATTTTTTTTTAAAGAACATGAACCTTAAAGACCACAGCTGTATAACAACTTATCTCCCAATGTCCCAAAAGGAAGAGTCTTCTCCCTGCATATCCATGCATGATAAACTTTGGTTCAAATTAAACATATCCTTGATGTTGTAGATTAAATTAGATGTGTATTGAATAAGTTGTAGGTAAGAAAACTTAACAATGTATTTTGTGAGAGTTGTGGTAATCATAAATAGGCCTCGGTCATTAGGAACCGTTAAAGGATAGTTCATTTAACATAATAATCAGAACATTTGTTTTAATGATTATAGAAAGTAAGTCTCATTTCCTAGCTTTTAACAGTTTAAAATTTTACTAACCTGATCACCAAATTGACACGCACAGATCCTGAAACAGAATCTTGATGATTGTTAACTATTTTAGCTGTGATCCACCTTCTATTTCTTTGATTTCCATAGAATTTGGATCAGCCTTTTATAGGCTTTTCTAAGAGAAATATATGTGGGTGTGTATTATTTCTTCTGTATGGTGGTTGTTAAAAGCCAGATGTTTCACAGCTTTTTCATGAACAAGAATAAAGGTTTAAAGCTTTTATGTATGTTTGAGATGAATATGGTTCATGTAGTTTTGTTAAAGGAGTTAGGTTGTTGAATGCTGGTAATTAAGACTGTGGTACCAAGGTTGGTTGCGTACCAAGAAAATGTGGCAAATTAGATCCAATTTTATTCTGACCTGTCAGAATGCCAAGTTCATATTCTCTGACAATCATGAAGGAGATATTCCCTGATAGTGTTTCCATACAGTGTCAAAACTTAAGACAAAAATTGGATGTCTGTCTTTATGGAGGTTTTATCACTTAAATATCGAGTAAATCTGAGTCATTTCTAAACCAAATTCTCTCTGTTAGAAAGATTGGTTTTCAGTGTTGTGCCGGTAAACCCCAGGTTTACCAGTGTTGGCCTGGTGAATTTGCCTAAAGATTTTCTGTGCTTCCTGCTGTTCTACTTGAATATTTGTCTGAGAAATGGTGAAACCTAAAACTAAGATGCTGTCAGTAAGCTCGGTATGTGGGATAGATGACTTTTTCTTTTTGGGGTGGGGGGGAGGGGTGGTTTGTAACCCTTCTGCCAAAAATCTGGAAGTGATTATACACTGTCTGCAATTTTTGAGAATCATCTGGTGATGCTTAGTAAACCAGTGTTTTATGAGCTGAGGAAAATTGCTTATTTGAGTGTTGAATTCACAGAAGCAGAACTCTGAGATTAATATGCACAGCCATCATTTCATCTCATATCCAATAAAGAGGTTCCCCATTTGTAGACCCTCTTGGTCACTTCCTATTAAATTATAGCGGAAAAGAAGACACAGTTCTCTTTTCATTTAATTCATCAAGCAGTAATTATACTGTTTTTGATTCAAACTAACTGATCACTTTACACTGGTTTTATTTTTTTTGGCATGCTGTGGTGGCTACCAGAAAGAAATTCATGGATGGAAACCAGCGTTGTAAAAGAGGCATGCTATGAAAAGAAGTTTGTAAAGGACTGACTGTTACACAGTTACTTCTGTTGTTTGGCTGTTCCATGGCTATAAAGGAGAATAATTTTGGAAACTTATTTTAAGTTATCTTAACATCATGATTTAATTTACTGTTTGTGCCAGTGCATAACTGACTCTGTCAGGAGGTAATCTGTTAAGGACTCTTTTCCACCCTAGACCCCCTCATGATTCTTCCCTTTTAGTAGTGATCCGAAACACCTTTAGAGTCCATAATAAATTCCTGTTTCAGACCCTGAATAATTTGATTTATAGCACTGTTAATTTAAGACAATGGATCACAATCAGAAAAACTTTAAATAAGCATTTTTTATTAGAAGGGCTTTGGTACTTTTACTGTTTGTTCCGTTGTTTTGGATAACATCTTAAAAACTGTTCATATTGGGTCAGTCCTATATAAGTTGTTATAAAGATCGGGGTTTGCCATGTGGCTTTTGCTAGAACATTTCCTGTACTTTATTGTGATGTGCACTCATCAGCTGCTGTCCTGAAAATCCAGAGATGATTGCATTGTACATATATAGTTTGTAATGGGCTTTAGAATCCTTCAGGATAGAGACTCTCCATAATCTTTTTTGTTCTATCTAGGAGCACTGCCTTATGGGTATTAAAGGAACAGTCCGCCGCAGTACAGATGGTGACTTCATCCATGCTAATGTTGATATTGACTTAATTATCACAGAAGAGCCTGAGATTGGCAACATAGAAAAACCTGTAGAGATTTTTCACATCATTGAACACTTCTGCCTTGGAAGAAGACGACTTCATCTCTTTGGAAGGGATAGTACAATCCGACCAGGTAGATGGCCTGTTTATTTTGTCAAATATGTTAAAGTTTAATCTAATTGTTCCTTCCTTTCGTAACTTACATATAAAAAGATGGAATTTCATGAGTTTTGAGAGAAAACTTTGACACAGAATGAAAGTTAATTTAATGCACATCTGAATTACTGAGATCTGCACTAGACACAGACACCATGTCAGCTTTTAAGAGTTGAATAAAATGGATTTCAATAATCCTTATCTGACTGAAAGAAGCTATGTGGCCCACAGTAATTTTCCTGATGTTTCCAAAATGGAGCTCATCCAACAGGAAGACACAGGATCCATTGGGCAAAAGACTTTCACCTTGCAAGCAAAAAATGCTGGTGATTGTAGAGAGTGGGGGGGTATCATTCCACCACTTGACAAAGTTCTCGAAGTATGACAACAATGAAGAACCACAGGAATTGTACCCTAGAGTTAGTTGTGGGCTATTACCCCCGCACTCGTGCCTGTACACCCACTACTGATCAGAATAGGAGAAGCACTTGGAAGTGCAGATTAGGGTGTGTATCTAGAGATGGAACAGTACACATGCAAACAAAGAGATTTCCCTTCCCTTCCCTTCCCTTGCTGGAGTGGTGTAGGGAAGTTATTCTGTTCCTAGGGTTATACTATCTGCTGGTGCTCATTTCGCTAGCAGTGAGCAATACAGCAACAGACCAAGAGAGTAGTAAGTTGTCTTTTATAAATGTAGAGAGATTTGCATCTGCTTTGGATAACGAACAAAATGCTGTGACTCCAAATTTACAAGCTTTTTTATAATATTTTAATATAAAATTTCTGTGCTTAAACTGTTCAGGCTCTCGAAAAATCACAAATACATTCTACCCTTTAAAGCCGTTTTTGGCTATGTCTACACTGGCAAGTTAGTTCGAATTAAGGAGGCTTAATTCGAACTAACTAAAGCCATGACTACACTAGTCTTTAGTTAGTTCGAATTAAGGACTTCCTTAATTCGAACTAATAAATTCAAATAGGGTATTCGAACTAAGGGGTTAATTCGAACTAACTAGTTCGGATTAACCAATGTGGGAAGGAGAATGATATAACAACTCTAAACAGCACATTCTGAGCCCACTCCAGAAAGGTAGACTGGCTTCTCCAGTAAAATGTTTCATAAATGAATAACTAGCTTCTGTTACACCTAGTCAGCCTTCATTTGTTCTCTAGATGTTGTTCTTCATCTTACTATTGTTTGTTACATATGGCTTTGAAAGGGGAGAGAACATTGTGCCCTCAAGGCTTTTTTTTTTTTTGGACTGTCTGTACTGCAAAGCTGCACATAACTTTGTTAATCTCATGTTTTACTCACCTGCTTGACTGCTTCTGTATTTTAAGCTAGTGACAAGCCCTCATGGTCTTTGGAACTGTATTGTGCACTTTCTTACAATGTGATTAACTCAGTAGAATAACAACGCACCCCTCTTTTGTTAATTCAGACAATGACAAAAATCAGCAGGGTGCAATTTTACTAACCAGAAACTATTGGCACCTAAGTAGCATTTTTCATTTTCAGAATGCTTTGCAAACAACTGCTAGTAGCTAATCCTCACAACACCCTGAGGGATGTAAGCTGAACCCAGTATTTTTATTTCCCAGTTTGAGGTTGGGAGAGGAAGGAGTGATACAGGGTTTTAGCTGACTTTGTAAAGATTAGGAAGTCAGTATTAGAGCCTGGATTTTAATTTGTTCCTTGCTGCTAGCATTCAATCCACTAAACACTGGCTTTCTCATTAGTGATACATAACTGGAAGTTCAATTTCCAGGAATTCTCTTGAGTGGATAAAGTACTGAACCACTTATATAGCTCATGAGGTACAGTACACAGTGAAACCTGAATATCTTTGTAGTAAGTTCATTTTCCCTGAATGGTATTTGCATTTTTGTGTGAATTAGTCAATTTAAGGACTACACGTTCATAGACATGACTGCTCAAGCCAGTTGTTTGCAGTGTTGCCGTAGCTGTGTTTATCCCAGGATATGAGAGAGGGGAGGTGGTTGAGGTAATTAACCTCAGTTGGTTGGTCTAATAAATGGTAAGAACCCTGGATTTCGAAAGCTTGTCTCTCTCCCCAGTAAATATTGATCCAATAAAAGATATTACCTAACCTACCTTGTCACTCAGTCCAGTGTACATTTCAAACTGATATGTTGCCAATTTATGGAATTGTGAAGTTCCCCATGCATACTGGTTTTTTTAAGGAGACTTCCACTCTTGGATTCTTCTTATAGACCTAACAAAACTGTTTTGCAGAAAACATTGTCAGCAGCTCAGAGCTGGAGATACTAAGAAAAAAATGAGTCGGTCCTTAAAGCATAAAATTCAGTTTGCTACTCTGGCTAAATTATCTTCTGTTTTTCCTTTAGGCTGGCTGACTGTGGGACCAACCCTCACAAACAGTAACTTTAATGTAGAAACCTATGCCTCCTACTTTACTGCTCCAAATTCCCATCTGACTGGTTGCACGGAAGAGATAGAGAGACTTCGCCCTAAGTCACCACCTCCAAAATCCAAGTCGGACCGAGGAGGAGGAGCTCCAAGGGGAGGAGGAAGAGGCGGGACGTCAGCTGGCCGGGGAGAGAGAGGCAGAGAGAGGAACAGAACTAATTTCCGAGGTGAAAGGGGTGGATTCAGAGGGGGCCGTGGAGGTACCCACAGGGGCGGCTTCCCCCCACGCTGATTACGTTTCAGTCATTAGCTCTTCCCTGGTCCTGTGCCTCTTCTTCTCCATAACTTTTTTTAGTTTTGTTTCTGCCAAGATGAGTCATTCTGAAGACTCAATCCAGATGACTTTTCTAATTGATCGTGCTTTCTGCAAGCAATTCCAGAAACCTTGCCGGCCCACATATGGTCCATCATCTTACTTAGCAGGTGGGATCCAGCACCTGATGGCAATGAGCTTAACGCCTCCTGACAGCTTTCATTCAACAGGAAGGAGGTCAGAGCGGAGTGGAACATCAGAACGGGCTGTCTGCCCAAATTGTGGATGGGATTTGAAAGGAGTCATTTGCTCTGATCTTTTCCAGCTTAAATCAAAAAAAAGCTCTTTCAGCTTTTTACTTCAACGCTTCTCCAGAAACTCTGAACAAATCCCCCCCTTTCTCTTCTGTAGGTATCGGTTTCTTTCCATTGCCAGCGTGATGGGTCAGGACTCTCAGATGCAATTTGAATTTGCCTGATAATACAGACTTGCATTGTATTTATGGAAGGAAAAACGGTGTATCTATAAAGGCATTTATTTCTCCCATTTTATTCGTAACTAAACAGAGGAGTAATATTGAATAAATAGAGCTCTATTTTTTTCTATTTGTTTTAAATTTCCGCAGTCATTCCTGGGAGCAGTTTTGTAGTATTTTTATTTTTGACTTGTCACATATATTTAAAACATTTTTATCTCTGATGTTGAATTGAAAAACCAAAAGCAATTCTACACTGTCACTTACAATGCTTCATAGAAAGCAAAAAGTGGCAATCCTCCATACATAGCCTAGAATTTCTGTTTATGTAGATATGCATTGTTTTAAGTCGAGAGTCTCACACAATGCCTGTTAACTGTTCATGACTAGGGAAAGCCAAGTTTTATTACAAAATAAATCAGTATGAATAATGAAACAGCTGCAAGTGAGGTAATATTTGGGGAAAGGGGAAAAAGCCATAACAAGGGAAAGTGCTTCTTGAGAAATCTGGATAAACTCCACTTGCAAACACAATGCTCTGTGATGGAAAAATTGTGTTTTAAGCTTTGCATTACCAGTGGAGCTTTAAACAGTAAGTGTTGTGGGGGTGAGAATGTATTATAGAAAATGAGCTAGAGGAAAAAGTGGTTCACTTTTATTGCAACCGTTTGTTTTTAGAAAAGCTAGCTTTGTAAATCAGTGGTACAGTGCTTGATGCATATGAGCAAATCGTGGCCCCAATGAAATCCAGAGGATTTTGCTCTGGACTTCATTTTGATTAGAGCTTGGCCATAGTCTTTTGTATTTCTCATCTACTGAACTTTTAAGTGAATATCATGTAAAGTTGTGAACAGTGACTTTTTTCAGTATTGTTTTTTATACAAATCTTTCCTAATGTTTTCTAAGATTTTTTTAGTTTTATTTAAATTAAGGTTTTATTCATTCCTCAACTTACCTTTAAAGTTTTTATTTTGTAGGTTTTCCACTTCGACAATTAAGATTTCCTTTGTAAAGGAGCCTCTGTTCCTGTTGTCTTGCTGGATGACATCTCCATGATTGTTTTGTTTAATGATTGTTTAAAAAACATACACAAACAATTTTCTCCTCCTCCCCTTTATAATTTGGACAGTTTACCAGTCCTGATTATAACAACTGTAAATGATAATTGGTGCGGGTGGATACATACATCTCTCCACTAGGTACATTGTACTTCTACCAATGTCACATCTGCAGGGTAGAAATTCATTTGTGGCTGAGTTGGGTCCCTGAATCCTTTTTTGATTTTCTGAAATGTCAGTAGTGCATTCAAACATCATTTGATGTTTGGAGTAGACTGCATCAGTAACAAGCCCAGAATGCTTAATAGTTGTGTGCCACAATTCTTATTTTTCTGAATGTATTGTACTCATCCTGTGTTGTTTTCGGAGTTCTTAGCATAACAGATGAAACCACCATGCCACTGAAAACATTTTCTGTAAGGTTAGAAGGAAAGCAGTATTAACTCAGTTCATTCTTCCTCTGGTTCTTTTTCCTCCCACACTACTTCTCTACAAGCGAAGAATAATTATTCTGGCATCAAGTAGGAAAGGAGCAATGAATCCTTGATACTGCGCTCAACCTGCACTCTTAAAGGAGAACTGAGATGTGTCTCTTTAGTTCAGAATGACTGAGTTGGGAATACTGCATAAGATCTAAATTGGTGATAAATGTAATCTTAATTACAAAGTACTATTGGAAAATAAAACACTTGAAAATCACTTCCTCTGTACTTGCTTGCCAGGACTTGAGTTCAGATTTCTTTCTCTTCCTGCTAGGTGAAGCAATTAAAACAATGTAAGGAAAGCAATAGAAGTCTATACCAATCACTCTTAAAGCTATAACTGCCTTTGAACGCACACTACACCCACATACACATCAACAGACAGTTTATGGCTTATCATCAGCTGATGTTTACTCGCAGGAAAATACGGATCCTTGACAGTCATCCCTGGCAATTTTCTGTGCTTTAGAGGTACACTAAGGCTACTGTTGTCTTAACACTGACCCTGAGAGACTGCTTTTTCATGTGACAAGATGGTACAGCATCCATGTGTGGTCTGTCCTTGATTTGACCGCATATGGAGCTCATTAATGATTTGTGATGTTGACCTCTGTGCATGAAAAACTAAAGTGAGGCTATACTCCTTTCAGATAGATTGATAAAATCCCACCATTTGGTAACTTCTGATCACTGCTGACCTCGGCTGCACTTGCACTGGTATTCTAGAGTAAAAGCTTTGGTCTCCATTTTTATAGCCATCCTGTTGTCCTTATAGGACCATTTTAACAGGAGAGGGGAGGTGATTGTACTGATCCATAATTGGCTATCAGGTGAGTCTTTTCTCTAGTATGTAGCTAATTCAATCACTTTCCATTCTTGAAGACAGAGCCAAACAGAAACTTCTCCATTTCAGTTTACCAAATGCTTAATGCTGCTGTTCTTATTTCTTCCCCTTATTTTAGGACAGCTGCCTAGTTCTTGTCCTGGCTGTCGGTTCAGGAAGTTATTAAGCGTGTGATCTTCAAAGTTCTATTTGTGCACCAAGTGGAAGGATGTGACAATTACATGGGTAGTCTAATGGGATGGCTAAACAAACAGCTTCAAAAGAATTTTAAAAGTCAGTTGACTATGAATTGTTCTGCGTAAATCCAGCTGTCAGCTTGACTATCACTCACACGTGCTGTACTTGTGATACATTTGCTGGGATGTTATTTGTACAGTTTAAATTGTTTGAAATAACTTGAAGTGTTTTTGGAATGTCCTTCCATGAAGTAGTTTACCAGTAGCACAACCTTGTTATGTCTGACTTTAGCAAGCAGACACAATTTACATGTTCCTGCAGTGATTGCTAGAGATCTTCTAAAGGACTAGTACCTGTGGAAAAGTACAATATTTCCTTTTGGTTCTTTATATGAAGGTACTGTGACATTTGCAACTGTAGGAATTTGAGGCTTGTAGAAAGGCCTGTTTATCATTTTGCGAATATAACTTTGATTTATGTGGATGGAAGCTGAGTAAATGCATCAATGGAAGAATTTTCTCGGCCAGCTATTCTGCAGGTGGTGAGAGTTCCATGAACCAGCTACAGTGCAGACAGCTCTGTACATACCAGCACTTTGAACTGTAACGAATGGGTTGGCATTTTCTCAGCACTTATGTAGGAATTAAAGGGTTTCTTCTTTCTCCATGGTTATATCATTCTTAGAAACAAGAATAACAGAAACCTCATCTATAGAGTCAAGTGAAAACTTTAAAGATCTAAAACTGCTGAAATAAGATAAAGGTTGTGAAACAGACCGTGGCACATTTAAAGAGAGATGGTATCCTCTGCCCCTAATTTTTATTCCGATCCATTATGTGCATGAAAACTTTTATGCTTTACTAACTTAAACTAGGAGCACCTGATCTCCGGTCTTGACCTATTTGGGTTCATTTATTACTTTCCAGCTTTTAAAAAAAATCTGTAAGGTTTTGAAGCATTTTGATTTTTTAAAGATCCAACAGTTGCAACATATTCATGTTCTTTGGCAGGTATGAGTCTAATCCTATCTTTAAAGTAACTTTGAATACATTTGAGAGGATTAAATAGTATTCATTCCAGATGCAGTAAATACATCTGTTCCTCTCTGGCCCCCCCCCCCCCCCAAACTGGTAACCATATTGGATCCCAATGAAGAAATGAATCATCAAGACTCTTCCACATAAGTGGCATTTAATCAGAAAGGCATTAACTACAATGTTAAGAAAATGGTGGCCAGGGGATAGGAGATATCCTTTCATGATTTTATCAAGAGCACTCTGAATGTTTTCATTTTGTTATGGTACAATCTGCCAGTAAACGATGTCCTCTTTTAGTCCTTAACGATGTATGCTCAGTGGGATAATTAGAGTAAATAAAAGCACTTAATAAATGCTGCCACCTATTTTGTCTACAATATTAACTTTTTTTAAAAGGTTCTTTTGTATACCAAGAAACTTTACACCAAATTTGAGCCAGCTAGGATATTCTAGTAAGGATTTGGAGTTTTAGTTATAATCTGAGCTTCAGCAGGGAAAAAAAAAACTTAAAAATTGTAGAAAAAGTTACCTAGTCTCTAGAATATGTGGACTTTTATTATTCTGATTATTTTAGTTGGTACCGGTAGTGACACCTGTAGTTAAGCTTGGCAGCGCTCCCAGTGATAAAATTGTATTTGCAGTTATATACAACTTTACCAAAGTTAAACTGTTAGGGCTGGAAATTTCTATCTGCTTTTGTTGAAATCCAGTGTCAACGCCATTCTGTGGAGCAAGAACTTAAAATTTGGTCATCCTGGTATCAGGGAGGGATGCTGTTTGCTTTCTTGATAAAGAGATGTTCACAGTTGTCCAGATTACTGAACATGTAAGATTTTTCTAAAACCTATAGAGACTTGCTAGAGTTTGACAGCTAAAATTCCCAAACATTTGCCTGCATGAAGCATGTTCCTGCTCCTAATAGCTTCTACCTGCCGCCTGGCCTGCCCATGTCCATCCCCACAGAGTGAGTGAACACACTCCAGCAGGGGGCTGAGTGAGACTTCTCTTGTAATTGTCCCTCACAGCTCCTGGAGGGACAACAGGGAGGCTTTTTTTCCCTGCACATCCAATGCTTCCCATACTGAATGTGCGCACTGAGGAGTGGGCTTGACTTGAATGCAGAAAGGGGATGAGTGAGGGGCAGGCAGAGATGGAGGCTGGCAGGCTGTGGAGTTCAGGAAAGGGAAGAGTGGCTGGAAAGACGAGTGGCAAGAGCAGAGTGGAATAAAAACAAAGGAGAGAGAGCGGGAAGGAGGCAGAAAAGTGTCAGGGACTGGAGCAGGGTAGTGGGATAAAGGGATAGTGATGATGGAAAATGGGTGTGGGGTGGATAGGAGCAGAAAGGGACAAGGAAGTGGTAGGAAAGGGACATGGGAAGGAACCCATTTTCCCTGAGTCTCAACTTTCCTTTGCTGCCTGTTGTGTTCCTGACTCTTTTATGGACACCAGTTTGTGGCACAGACAAGTTTAGCTACAGCACGTACATGTCTTTTCTTGGGCTTGAACTTGCAGGACGCTGAGCAATCAACCACATGCTAAACCTGAAGTACATGAGCAGTCCCACTGATTTCAATGGAGTTATGCGTGTGGTTGGCTGGATCAGGGCCAGAGTCCTGAATATCTTCCCAGATCAAATCCTGTACCAGCATCACATCATTGTTCTTTTGCTATGCAAAATCATGATGGGAGGATGATGGGTTTCACCCCATTCTGTTTTGAAGTATATTGAGGAAAGTTGCTTTCGTACAGAAAGCTAGTATTCCCTACTCTGGGAACAATCCCTGTCCACCACTCATGATCTTTTTCCTCCTTCACACCTTTCTCTTCAACCAATCCCAGCTCTCTCTTCTATGAATAAATAATCCCACACCCTCCTTTTTATGATCTGAGCTGTTGACCAGTCTTGTCTTGTTTAGATTGTAAACTTATTTGGGGAATTTGTACTAAAAGCAATTGATTACAACATGTCAATGTATTAGATTATGATCAATTAGGCTACATGCCTTTTTGTTTCATGAACAAACATTTAAATGAACTAGCCCTGGGTACAGTAAGCCTTTTTAACAGCTTTCATTAAGGAAACACAAACCCAATGTCTTGTTTAGTGAGCAGTTCCCCATAAAAGTGACTCTTGAAATGTAAGACAAGTGAGGAAACTCTGTCAATCTTTTATAAACTTTTTTAGCATTGGCTACAGCTTGGGGGCTTTGCACAGTAGGTTACATTAGTCAGTGACACCACATAGTGGAAGAGAAAGGAAACTTCAAAGTTACACTTCCACGTTACTTCTGAGTTGTCCTCATCTTGACAGATAACCTATTGGCATTAAATAGCATCACATGGTTGAAATCAAATTAGGAGCACATTGGGCTAGAGACAGCTCCTGTGTCAAAGTTTATTAAATCCACATAGTTAAAGCAAAAGATGGGAAGCGCTAAGGCAAAGGTTAAGGTGATTTTCCCAATGTCGCACGGTCAAGCCAGCATTGGAACAACGTGACTATTTTGTCCCGCATGCATGTTACTGATACTGCATTGCACAGCCTGAGGATTTGCTACCTTAGTCTAGTTACCGAGTCTATATATAAGAGCACTTTGAAATGTAACCCTTGATTTATAAAGTTGCCTCTCAAGGCCATTTAGCAGAAACAGGCCCTTCCTCGTGATGCTGTATGAACATCTGAGTTTTGTACTGTCACAAGGTGACACTTGTAAGTGAATTCAATCTAGAGCCCATGCATTGTCTCACTTCAGTTAGTTGATTAAAACTGTAGTTGACTGTAGCTAAAATTTGAACCCACAGCATTTGATGCTATTTCTGGGAGTGTCTGGGGCCGAGAATGAACACTTTTGGAATCATGGGGTTACCTTAACATAGGCCAGAGGGATTCTCAAATGGTGAAGTGTGTCCTAAAATATAGGAGTTGGGCTTGTGCTCTTGTATAAAAAATAAGCAAACAAATGTGCTGATCATCTTTAAACTCAGTTGTATTCAGTCTCAACAGACCTAGAGAAATGATACCACAGTCGGGGTGGTCCTGTTTTGAGGAGGGTGTTGGACTAGATGGCCTCCTGAGGTCTCTTCCAGTCCTAATCTACAATTCTATGGCAAGAAAGCTAAGCAAATGTGATGGGCAGAGGGATTTTTAATCAGTGTTTAAATTTGCTAACAGCTCCTAAATTCAAAACTAGGAACTATCTATCTGTCTACAGCATTTAATGATTCATTCAGTATCCCAGCACTTTCAATTAAAGAGATTTCAAGATACACTGCCGTGGTCCCTTGGCAAAACCTGAAAAGACTAGACTTGCTATATCCAAGGTAAGAGTTCCTCCCCTGCCTTGGATAAAATACCTTTAGGTCTTCTTTCTACAGATGTTATTAAAAAATCTACAGCCCTAGCCCTTCAAAAAAATCTTTTGAGGAGCCTCTTTGTTAGAAAACACTGTAGCCCAGCTGTCCTAACCTGCCTGATCACATACTACACCTATGGTATCTACAACAATTGTTTATGTGGAAAAAGAACATGGGGGAAATAATTCATGCATTTTTAACTGCCTTCATGCAGTTTAGCAGTTCAGACTAAGGAGACAGCAGGAAGTGGGAAGACCAAGGCAGCTCTCAGCAGCCCCACCATCAACTGGTCTGCAATTGTCTGTGTTAATATACCATACTGTGAAATTTATGGCAGAGGTGAGGGCCTTTGTCATCATTGTGTGTGGTGGTAACTTACGTCAGTAAAACCTGCTTTTTAAAAACAAGGGTGGTATTTGAAGAAGCTGCTTCTAACCCAATTTGTGTTACTGATATTGTATATGCCCAGTGTCTACACTATAGTGAGGTAACCTTAATGTGGTTTGCTTGCTTAATGGTCTAATACCTTGGAAAATATGACTATAGCTCGTGGATCAAGAACAGACACAGAGCAGAAAAATTCTTCAAAAACAAATCTTAACCTGTATTTGTTTTCACACTAACATCATAAAAGTGAAGTATTGAGTATATTTTTAACATAAATCATATAAGCGGAGAGTCAAATGACAATTGAACAGCCTATAGCATGCTGCGGCTCCGCTGAATCATTCCACCATATAAACATACAAATCATATAAAAACATTAATACTTATCACTAGACTTACACTCTATACCTTCTCATTACAAAAAACCCTGATCTTCTGTGTCATTCAACAAATGGTGAGCAGTCATTTGAGGAATGGGTTGGAGATGAGCCCTCCTCATTCAAGCCGCATTTATTCATCTTTATTAACACAGAGACCCCACAAGCACACCACCTTTTTTACTTACAACACCGTACTAATCCCTCGGGCTTGTCTTATGGCTCCTATTCTGTTCTGTCACAGACAAAGGAGAGCCTTAGAATCTGAATATACATGTTGGGACTCAGCTGATTTAGTCAAATTCTTTAGCACATCAATGCCTTACTGAAGATTTTGGGGTTCAGTTCTTTTATGGCTGTCTGGGTCCGGTCTCAGTCTTGGCAGCTCTTAAGCCTCAGGCTCACAGGTCTGGGTCGGGCAGCCTCTGATCTGCTGGCAGGATCTCTGGTCCGGAACTGAGCCAGCTTCCTGGGTCACCGTCTCTCTGGCTTGCCCTCAGGCTGTCAGTTGTTTTCAGCAGCATGCCCACCTGCCAGCAGGTGCTAGGCAGATCTCTAGTTTAAGCTTGAAGCTTGTTCTTGGGGGCTACCAATCCTCTGTAGTAGTGTGTCTGCCTGTCAGCAGTTGCTGGGCAGATCACAGGCACTCCTTAAGGCTCTTAATGTCTAACACCCCTTCCCTGTGATTCCCTGTGATTCTCTCCCTCCTCCTGTGAGGAGGGAGAGAACGTGCTCTGGCCTGGGTATGGGAAGGGCTAGGAGCAAAAAAAAACCCACCACCAACAAAAAAAACCCCATGCCAGAATGTCAAAGTAGAGAGGGGAGTGGAGAGATCACAAGACCATGTGATCATCCCTAGAGGGGAGGGAGAGTGAAGGGAAGAAGAGTGTACCAAAGCGGAGAAAATAAAGATTATTTAAAGGCTGGAAAAGAAAGAAAAGAGCATTAAAGATTAATTCAGGAAAGAGATATAAAGTTTTTTGAATAAAGTAGTGACAGTATTTAGGAAAAATGTAGGTATATATAGGGCTGCCTAAGGAGTAGGGAAAAGATCTAAACCACTGATGATCCATAAATTGAAAAGGCCTTATCTACACTCCACCTAATTGCTTAACACAAAATATTCCTTATTACTGTTGCTACTTTGTAATTGTGTCCAATTAGCACCTATTACCTTGCAACTGACCCTAATTACTGTTGATACTTTGTAACTACATAGAACCCTATGCTACTGCTAACCTGCTGGAATTTAAAGCCCTTCTGTGGCAATTGCCTCCTTAAATTAGATGTCTTGGGACAAAAGTCCCTAGTCACAAATGGACAATTGCCAAACTAAGCCATCCCATCATATCATCCCCTCCATCAAACTCACTTTTGAAGGCAATTGTGTTTTTTTTGCCCCCACAGCCCTTCTTGGTAAGCTATTCCAGAACTTTACTCCTCTCATAGTTAGAAACCTGCTTCTATTTCAAGCCTAAATTTCCTAATGCCTAGTTTGTATCCATTTGTTCTTGTGTCCACATTGGTGCTATATTTAAACAATTCCTCTCCCTCCCTGGTCTTTATCCCTCTGATGTATTCCTAGAGAGCAATCATATCTCCCCTCAACCTTCTTTTGGTTAGGCTAAACAAGCCAAGCTCTTTAAGTCACCTCTCATTGGGCAGTTTTTCCATTCCACGAATCATCCTTGTAGCCCTTCTTTGCACCTGTTCCAGTTTGACTTCATCTTTCTTAAACATGGGGGAACCAGACTAGTAAGTAGTATTCCCAATGAGGTCTCACCAGTGCCTTGTATAAGGGTACTAATGCCTCCCTAGCCCTACTGGAAATACCCCTTCTGATGCACCCCCAGGACCGCATTAGCTTTTTTTGCAGCTGCATTGCCTTGGCAACTCATAGTCATTCTGTGATCAGCCAGTACGCCCAGGTCCTGCTCCTCCTCCATCACTTCCAACTGATGCGTCCTCAACTTATAAGAAAAATTCTTATTAGTCCCTAAATGCATGACCTTGCACTTCCTGTTAATAAATTTCATCCTATTCTTAATATTACAGTTTACAAGGTCATCAAGAGTTTTCTATATGATATCCTGATCCTCCTCTGTATTGGCAATACCGCCCATCTTGGTGTCAGCTGCAAACGTAATTAGCACATTCCCACTGTTTGTGCCAAGGTCAGTAATAAAAGGTTTGAATAAGCTTGGTCCCAAGACTGATCCTTGAGGAACTCTGCTAGTAACCACCTTCCAGCTAGCCAATTCACCTTTCAGTATGACCAGCTGTAGTCTCCCCTTTAACCAGTCCCTTAGCAACCTTTCTATTTTCATATTAATCCCTTTTCTAATTTAACTACTAATTCCCTATGTGGAACCATATTAAATGCCTTGCTGAAATCTGAGGAAATTAGGGCCACCGCATTCCCTTTATCCAAAAACATGTATCTTCTCAAAAAAGGAGATCAGGTTGGTCTGGCATGATCTACCTTTTGTAAAGCGATGTTGTATTTCATCCCAGTTACCATTAACCTTGATATCCTTAAGTATTTTCTCTTTCAAATGTTTCTCCAAGACCTTCCATACTACCGAGGCCAAACTAACAGGCCTGTAGTTACCTGGATCACTTTTACTCCCTTTCTTGAAAATAGGAACTACATTAGCAATTCTCCCGTGATATGGTACACCACCTACATTCACATATACATTAAAAATCCTTGCTAACAGGCTGGCAATTTCATGTGCCAGTTTCTTTAGTATTCTTGGACGGAGATTATCTGAACCCACCCCACCGATTTAGTGCCATTAAGCAGCTCAAGCTTGGTGTCTACCTCAGATATGGTAAGTTCCACCTCTACATTCTCATTCCCATTAGCCACCCTACCTCTAGCCCCAAGCACACCATCACCCTCATTAAAGACAGCGGCAAAGTACTGGTCACAAATTTATTTTTGTTTATCCTTCCATTCAGTTTGGACTTGATTAGCTTGTGGTCACTCAAACCTAGGTTGTCCCCTACAACCAGTTCCTCCATGAGGGCCTCACTACTGACCAATACCAAATCTAAGATAGCATCTCTTTTGGTTGGTTTGGAAACTGCTTGGCAGAGGAATTCATCTGCTATCACATCCAAGAGAATCTGGACTCTTTTATTGCTACTGGAACATGTCCTCCACTCTGTATCTGGGAAGTTAAAGTCCCATAATCACACAATTCCCAGTCGTGTTTACTTTCTTAAAGGCCTTAAAGTGGTTTCTATCCATGTCCAAGTCAGATCCTGGTGGTCTGTAACACACCCCAAGCAGTCTCCCAGGAGGAACTCTAGTAGCGTTCTTCCTCAATGTGATTTTTTAAGCCAGATAGACACTGTTTTATTAATTCCATCACTTTGAATTTCTTTACATTCTATTGCATCATTGATATACAATGCCATTCCCCCACCTTTGCCATTACATCTGTCTTTCCTAAAGAGCACATAGCCTTCAATACCTGTACACCAGTCATGACTACTATTCCACCATGTTTCTGTTATCCCTATAATAGCTGGTTTCACTTCCTCTACCAGTAGCTCCAGTTCGTCCATTTCGTTACCCAGGCTTCTCGCGTTAGTATACAAACATTTTAGTTTTTGCTGCTTGGCTTCACTCACTTTCCTTGCCCAATTTGGCAGTGCTGTACTACTGCCATCAGCCCCTATAAGACCAGTATTTGCACTTCCCTTCTTTCTAACATCCATACTGATCCCCGCCTCTATGTCTTTTCCTATTTCATTTTCCTTCCTCTCAATGCACGTGAAAAGCCACACATGCATGTCCTCAGATCCCCAGTGTCCACTGAAGGGGGAAGAGGGCTGTAAACTAGTGGCAATTTGCAGCACAACAGCACTTACAAATAAGAGAAGCAGAGTTTTTTGGTTGCTACTTAAATGAATTTTTAAAACTCATTGTATTCTGGAAAGATTGCCCTGTGTGAGGGTAAGCTTATAACTGCAAAAGAATGACAACTGTAGCTGACTAACAGCTTTTCCGACATGATTAATGAAAAGACGTCAAGGTTGTCAACCATGAACAGATGTGAAATCTAATCTCACACACACTGTAAATGTGCGTCCGTGTCCGGGTGTATGTTAAAAAAAAAAATCATGTGGAAAAAAACCTCAAAATATCAGTTGTCGGTACACCTTGACAGTATAAAATTATAAAACACAAAAATGAAATCCTTTCCATGTTCCTCTTGATTAATTCTATTCATTGACTTCTTCCTTTCTGGAACGAGGCATTCTATGTAAGTTGGCGTAACTTTGCATTTCCTGGAGAATATATGTGAAGATCAACCTTATATGATTGTGTACATATGTAATATATAATATATGTAATATACATACAGGTGTATATATAACAAAAAAGATATCAGTTGATGCTATTATGATTGTGTTACAAATGTTTATAGCTTGATTCACCCTTTGGTTCTCCAAATCTTACTCAACAGCTCCATCTTCAGACATCATTCACTATGCTAAAAAAAAAAATCCCACTATAAAATCTGCCAGGAGCTTTTAAAGAACTCTTTACTGTTTGCCATTCCATAATCATTTTTACCATATTGCACTATCTCCTACATGCACTAATTAAAAAAAAAATTCACAGTGAAAACCTGTTAAAATGGAGTTAAGAATGAGTTCATATATCAGTAATTTAGGATTATATACAATAAAGGGATGTTGCAGTTACTCCAGAAATAAGCATTTTTAAAGCCGGGAAACTGTCCCAGGCCCCACGGTTCTGCAGGTCTCCTGCTGCTGCTCTGCTCCTAGCCCCGGCCCTGCTGCTTCAAGCCGAAGACAAGGGGCAGGGTGGGGAAGCAGAATCTGGCTTCTGGGCCAGCCCCCCCCTCAGCATGGGGGGAAGTGAAGGCCCCGCCAGGTCCTGGGACAGCCCTGAAGTCAGACAAAGTACGTTACAACCCTTAAAATGAACTGTGGTGGGCAGAAAAGATGCATGCAGGCAGCAGTGTAAATGTTGGATGTTCTAGGCTGTAGGAATTATTTTAGGGGACACTATGGATTGTGTTATATAGGAGGTCAGGCTACAGGATCATATTGGCTCTGGCCTCAGAATCTATGAAATAAGGTGTTGAATGGAGACGCAGCAAAACGACACCCTGCAATCCTTGACTTTCTGGAAATCTGAGGCAGATGAGAGAGCAATTTTCAGTCACTGCTTGCCTAAAACTAGAATGAAACTGGCACCAGAATCATCTCACCCAAATTCCTGGAGTGTCTTCACAAAACACTTCCCATATTTTAAACTAAATCAAGGACAGTGAGTCCAGTTTATTTCCCTTTCCCATCATACACAAAGTCCAGTTCAAATACTGGTGTAGAACTCCCACAGCACCAATCCTTTGTACTGTTGATAGCTGTATTAGTAGTACAGTTAAAACTAGATGAGATGGTTTGCACAGTACCAGTGGAACAATGCCCCTTAATAGTGTTTTCAGGTCATGTGCCGCTTACACAGGGACATACCAATTCCTCAACTGAGCCTATGACAAAGAATAAACACTAAAGCACAAGATAGTAATGATATTTAATAAACATTTGTTTACATTTTTTAAAAGTTGCTGGTGTAATTCATGAGGAACACTCAATTGGAATGGCAACAAAGCTCTCATACAAATTCTCATCTAGCTCTGAAGAAATATCAGATCTAGGTCCCAGCTGAGTTCAGTCTTTGAGTGTCCTTTTATAGTACCTCCACTTGTTCGAGAGCTTTGAACTTCTCGGAACCGCTTTGACCAACATCATTACATGATCTTCTAATTCACTTGACATAATAGAACTTTTAAAAAAGGCACAATTTTTTGCAGGGCTCTGAAGCTTCTCTTGTCCACTTTGATAGCCATTTGCTTCCCTTTCACAATGTTTGAGAAGAAAGTTCAACATTCTTTATTAAATTGTCAAGACAAGTTCTGCAGTTGAGATTTATCACCATGCACCCATCGTGTATGAATGCATTAATAGCCTGATATGAGGAAACTATCTAATCAAGAAAACACTTGAAGCAAACTGCTTTTTTTTAAGTCTTCTAAACACTGCCTTTAATATCAATCAGTGATTTAGCTTTTTTAAGCAATAACTGTCTTAATATATTTGAATTAGATGGTCACAGAAATACACAACTGATAAGTAAATAAATAACAATGTGGCTTCCAGCATCATATGTGACCTTTGGTTAAAACAAGTGCTAACAGTCTGAAGTTTCAAAAAAGACAAATACTCAGACCAGAGTGGTGTTGCAAATTTTCCTTACGTTAAAAGCTATGAATATTCCAGTTGATAAGTAAGGATTTTAAGATTCAAACGATTTTGACTGAAATTTCTGATTAACGCAGTGAAATTTTCAGATTTTTTTTTTTTTTTTAAATAGGAAGTAGGCCAAATTTACTACTGTGCTGAAGATAAGGGATTTGAACCCACTTATGCCAGTGGTGAATTTGGCTCACTTTATATTTACTAAACAGAAGACTGACCGCAGCAGATAAGCATACCCAAACTGAAAGAACTTTTTGTGATACTTATTCCTGCTCTTCCCTTCTTTCACTGTAGTTTATATGGGTCAAATTCTATCAATTATATCTCCAGAGCATGGCGGGAAGCCAAAGAGATAGACCAGCTGTAGATGGAGTTCTTGCTTCTTTGTCCTTAACTACCCGCTTATAAATGTAAGTCAACGTAGGCAGACCATCGCACTATGCCTCACTTACACAAAGATGCAGCTCATTTCCACCAAATATAAAGACTTCAGGAGTGCCCCTATATAATTTTTTAAGTCTTCTGGCTTTGACTATTCAACAGCAAGATATCCCAGTCAATTCCTTCCCTTCCCTACCATTAATCATGTGCAAACTTAGCCTAGATCACCATTATTATTGCACTCCTATGGTAAACATTTTAGTGATGTGTCTTAAAGAGGGTTGTAGTTGTGCACGTAAGTTGTTCCAGATCAGGACTGGTATGTGTACAAGAAGTCTGTATTTGGTTAAATGTAAGTAATTCAGTATGCAACACCTTTTCTTTAACAGGACCATGCTTTATGGGGAGGGAAGGAGCCATGTGAGAGCATTCCATCAGGGGTGCTTTTCTGGAGATGGACTAGATGCTTGACCAACTTGCTTCATTTTTGGCACGTGTGGAAGGTGACCCAGAATTAGCTGGAGGTATTTTGCCTCTGCGGAAGTAGTTAAAATTGGCACTTGCCAAGGAAAGAATTAATTTGCTGAGTGCTTCATCAGGTACAGGTAGATATTGAAATGTATACATGAGACCATAGAAAGCAATGAAAAAGAGTCCAAGTGATGACCAGAAAAGGAACAGACACATACAAAAACCCACTTTAGCAACGTTATTGCAAACTGGATATTTAAACGTTCGCCTTCACTTGAAAATTTTTCCATGTTCAATGGAGTTTATTAAACATTAAAATGTAAAACTAGTTTTTTTGCTGGTGGAGAGCTTTTCCTCAGCTATAGTATAATTTATATGACTAGGAGAAAGAATAGATTAGATAATAGAGGACATTGGAATGTTCTTTTAATTATATTTTGGAAATGCAACCCATATGCTTTCAGCTTTGCAAGATTTTCTTCTGCCTCTTAGAAACAGACATTTGTTAAAGCCTCTCCAAAAAGCTTAATACCTGAGTGCAGAATTCCCTATTCTACATATTAATAGGTAAACCAGTTACTCTGAAAGTGAGTGCTAATATGGGAAATTAGAAACTGTACAAAAGTCGCATAGGAAAAGCTTAGTAAAGCACTACTTGAACTTAGTCACCAAAGAAAAGGTCCCTCTTACAAATGCAAGGAAAATCTGATGATGTATATATAGGCGAGCTTCTTTTAGTTCAGCAACTGACAGATCTCTTTATGGACACAGCATAGGAAATCAACGTAAGAAGCTCCTCCATAAATACTTTTGTCTTCCACCAGGTATTGTCGGAAAAGCATGTCTGCCTGTTCTCGTTGCTTTGCTATTAGGAGCTGGAATGAGAAATATTGATTATTCAGGGTACAGCAAAAGCTTGTTAAACCTGTGTTTCTCTGAAAATGCAGTGTTGTGTTTTACACATTACACAAAGATTAGCTGAACCCTGCCAAGTATACTGGGGGAGAATATCTTCACCGCAGTAGGGTGTGCGATATGTAATTCATATAGTTGTACCTACGCTAATTGATCTAGGTAGTTTAGTGAGAAAGCATGGAGGTTTAGGAATGTCCAGGCTGACATGTCCACCCTATAATCCTGCATCCTCACTGCTATTTTGAGTGAGCTAGTTAGGTCAGTTAGCATGGGTATGTCGACATGAGCTTCAGTGTAGACACAGTTTGGGTGTAACAGAGTAGAGCCCTCATAGCGACCTTTCAGTGCACAGGACTGCAGCCTGTACAGGTGCAAGTTTAAATACTGAGGAACAGCTTAAGCACCTCTCCTTGGAGATCTGACCCTAAATCAATCAGCATGTGTGTTCAATTTAAAAGAAAGACTGCAGAAAACCCACCCTCCTGATTTTTAATTACTGCAAGTGATCTGTGTTTGATTTTCTTTGTACACACCAGCAGGGGAGAATTTTACCTTGAAACTTCCATTACTTTATTTTTAAATTTTATGGTGGCATTTTCAGATGTATGTAGTATTTGCCTTACTATTGATTTAAATAGAAGCAAAGTAAAACTGCCAGGGACTTCTGTGGAAGGAGAGTTCAGCCAACCCTGAGTGTTTTGGAAACCCTCCTGTGATAGCTACAATTTCTTATACAGAAAGAAAAAAATAAGCTGAACATATTCAGGCCCTGATTCTTCAAAAAGATCTGCCTGGGTAGGCCTTTCTACTGATAAAGAGTCTGCTGAAGTCAAATACCCATGCAGCCATAAGTGTTTCTGAACAGAGGTCCCTTTGCAGGATTGGGGCCTTAAAACTATGGGTTATAAACTTCTAATCAAAACCAGCCCTGCACAAGTATTCTTCATGGACAAAAGGTATCTGACTTGGCAAGTTAGTTGGAAAAATTAAGAGTTCATTTTCTCTCCTACCTTCATGGAGTAAGGTCTTTTGCTCTGGATGTAATCCATTAGTGATCTGAGCTTCTTTGAATAGGGATTATCCACTTCAGGGAGCAGCGTCTAATAACACACAATTAAAAGGGGATGAATGGTGACATGGCTCTACACATTGACCAACAATAGAGTCAATGCTAACATTAGGAGGGTTGTGCAAGTATTGTGTAGGAGAACCTTTCCAAGACTCCATAAAATTATATTGGCAGAGTGTGAAAGGTGTAACAACTCCCATAAATATAACTTTCAATATGAAAATGCACCAATGCCCATCACACAGAGACTGAGGCCTGGTCTACACTGAGGGGGTCAGGTCGATCTAACGCTGCTTACATCGACCTTCTACAGCCTACATACACACAGATGCAGCTGGAAGGTCAAATTAAGCGGCCGTAGACATCGACCTTAGAAATCCACCCCTCCAGGAGGCGCAGGGTTAAGGGCAAATTTACTAATTTGCCCTAACCCCAGTGTAGACACTAGCCTCCCCTCTAGGGCTGCCCCCAGGGCTGCCTCCGGCTTCTGCGGCCCTGAAGCTAGGGCTTCGGGCTCAGCAACCCTTCCCGCAGCCCTGCCGTGGGTGTGTGTGTGTGTAGTGCTCAACCCGCCATGGGGCTGCCAAGGCTGGGAGCCGGGGGGCGGGGAGCAGCAGCGGGAGGGCAGTGTCTACACTAGGGCCAGAAGAAACCGGAGCAAGGGTGTCCTATGGACACTCTCCTCCGGTTTTATTATGCTGATGTATCAACATCGACTTTAGATGGTGCCCCAGTGTAGACACAGCCTTAACCGTATGCCTTCATCAAGTATTTGTTTTCCAGTTAGAAACCCAACAGGAAGGTTATCAAATACCCAACCCCTGGAATTTCTATGCAAAAGAAAAGCATTCATTCAAAGTCAAGTTGAAGGTTGTGTTGTCACAAGAGGGAGAAAGTTTACAGTTAAGGTTTCCCACTTCAGCCCTAACTCTGCCCCCTGTGCCACGTGATAGGATTTTTCGGTTCATGTACATGCAACTTCAAAAGTAATTCCATCCACTGTACTGAACTATTACTTTCCATTCAAATGAAAGGGAAACGTACTTTTCTTTATCACCATGAACAAACATACATAGTATTGTTGCTCTGGGTGAAGTCATGCAAAACTTGAAGTTGCGCGGGGCTCTCTGGGCCTAAACCCCAGTAGTAAAACTGCACAAGCAGTCGTCACGCAATGACCACTTTTCCCTCTGGTTACTGGTGGGACCGGCACCAGCTGAGTAGATTTCAGCTAGAGGGGTTTTGAGGTGAGGAGGGGCTGGAAGCAGGCCCACTAGCTGGATTTAGGCGGCAGCAGCAGGGTCTGGGTCCCCAAGCAGAGAAGGGTGATGGAACTGTAGTCATTACTTCAGACTGCAGCCCTGCTTACTTGCTAAAATCCAATCCCTCTCCCCATCACAATCTCCTAAAAGGGTCCGCCTCACAAGCCCCATTATTTCAGTCCATCTCGGATGGGGCCATTTTTTCCCTCCTGAGGAAAGCTCTGAAGCTGATCTGTGGTGCCGCTCCTCCACTAACACTGCAAACTCCGAATAGTTTAAATTGCAGGTTTGTGGTGGACCTTGCAAATCTAGCATTACACTGTCCCCTCCTAAGGCAGTTTAAAGGCCAAGCTGGCTTACCTATTCAGTACTAAGATGATTATGAATTTGGGGGCAGATCCTCAGCTGAAGCGCGTGTGCAGTGCAAGAAGTGGTGCTTTGTGCTCCTTTGATCCTTGCCTGGCTTTCTGTGGAGTGGGTTGTCGTCATCCAGCACAAGTTAGAGAAACCTCAATGGAGCACTAATCTGCATTAGCTGCTAATGGTGCCAAGGGACCATTACTGCTGCCAGGGATCACTGGGGAACAAGGGAGCCCTTTCCCCAGTCAGACCCTGTATACTAGTAGCCCCTGCAAGGGGCAACCTAGGACCCATAATGGTGGGACCACATCATCCAAGGATTCCTTATGTAAAGGGATCATTTGGGGACCAGAGCTGTCTAATTTAGGGCTGCTGGGTGCCCTTGAAACAATGCAACACAAAGCAGCTGAATTAGAGCCATACGCACTTATTTGGTTTGAAATCAATCAGCCTATTTCATCAAATCTATTTATTATTATAAGCATTTGCCCATTTCCAGCTCTTTGACTGTATGCGAACTGTCCACTGGCAACTGTTGGTGTCTTGTGTGGCCGGTCACCTAAATCACATAATATTGTCTCTGCACACTTCCTATTAGGCCACTGAGCTACTCTTAAGAATTAAATTTCCAAAGAAAGAATGGTTTATATAGAAATCAAGCTTTCTGCATCCCATCCCATCTCCCCCATAGTATACTCACAGCTTCTGCGCTGACGTGTGCAAAGGATGGCACATTAAAGATTCCTTGAATAAGCTCTGGTGGAGCGCTGACTCCCAGCCACAAGAACATATTTAGCCCATTTGCCAAGAAAAATACCCCTCCTTCAGACAGACGTTCCTCAGAGCAACGCACCGCGGTGGGGAAAGCATCACTCTTTACATCCATAGTGTGCTGTAAGACAAGGGGAAGAAGAGTCAGTCTATTTTTTTAGTGTAGCTGAAATTACTGGAAGTCATGTAAAGAAGCTTCAAGCTCTGTTGTTAATGTGCAGCTACACTTTGAAAATTTAATTCTGTAAAAATGGCATTTTAACGTTATACACTGATTACATCTCAATGACACCTTTCCAAATATGCTCAATTCATCACAGGTGGAAGTTCAGCTGTCTTCTTTCTGGCTCATTCACCCACCCCCCCTAAGAATCTGCAGGCCGAAGGTTTTGCTAGTTAATCCTGTGCACCTTTCTTGCCTTGGTGTAATTGACTACCTAATCAGAGACAACCAGGCTGCACAGTTCTGTTAGTGGAATATAGTTAACAATCCTGTCAATGATTTGCAATCAAGGAAAGTACCCAGCTCATGCTCCCTTAGCTGGACTGCCTCGGCTGGGCTGATGGTGGTAAAAACTTAGAGTTGTGCCTGTGACAAAAATAAATACACACAGGGAGCAAATATGTTAGGTGAGAAGGGACTTTTTTTTTTCCTTAATATCACCACTTTTCAGAGTGGAGTAGAGCCGCCCTTTAGATAATCTACTCAATTCCACCCTAGAAAGCTGTACTACCTACCCCTGAGTTTCCTGCCTGCTCTTGTGATTTTGCAAATGCATTTCTCTTCTCTTGCTGTGTGAAGGACACAATGGTGGAAAGTGACTGACTTTCTACAGAGGAGACACGGTGAAACTGACTACCCAAAGTGCTTTGAGATTCACCAGTAAGCAAAGTGTGAAGATAGAAATACGTCCTAAACATTGTTACATTTATTTTCTACTCAGCTACTGAGCTATCCTTAAAAATGATTCTTTCTGAGACACAGAACTACCTGTCGAGTGTAAAGGGAACAACAGTCATCTCTCACCAGGACTGGATTAACCGGCCCGGGACCCTGAGGGGACCCCAGCCATGCCCCCCCACCTGGGGCCCCTCTTCCTCCACCAGCCTGGGTCCTCCATCACAGGAGCTGCCCCCCACCCCTGTCACTGAGGTGGGGAGAGGTGGGCCTGAGACCTGAGGGCACTCCGTTGCCCTGGCCCCGCTTCAGCCAGTCTGGAGGCAGGGGGGGGCAGCTGGCGCGTGGCACAGTGTTGCAGCAGACCTGATACAGCCCCCCAGGGCTATAGGCCCTGGAAAGCTATGCACCGGTCCTGACCCAGAGCACAGGTGAGGAGGCTCTGGCCCGCCCCGCCCTGCCCTCGGGGAGGAGGAACAAGCCGGCCCAGGGATGGGGCAGGACATAGAGTCTCCCCCATCCTACGACTGCTTTTTGTGCTCCTGCCCTGCTGGTGCTGATGTTGAGGGTCTCTGGATTATCAAAGGGGCTTCACGGGCTCAAGCCTGGGGCACCCTTTAGGCTGGGGCCGGGGCTTAAACCCCTAACGCCCCTTTGATAATCCAGCCCTGTCTCTCAATATCTCCAATTCTTTATAACTCCAATAAAGCTGTTAATCAACAACATTAGCATCCATTAAACAGCATGAAGAGAACCGCAGTTGGCAGAGTAAGAACATCTACCCTTAAGCAAACTGTGTAAACAAGTGGTTCTCAACCTTTTTGGCTCAAGAGCCACAAAAATCATTTTTACAACCCTGAAGAGCCACCAATCTATCACCTCATAAAAAATGTACTGATATATTTGTATCACATACTGTACACAATTAAAGACTATAGATCTCTACATATTTAAAGGAACCATTTATTTAGTGCAAAGCAAACACAAAATTTAAAATAAAAACTGTTAGGTTTTTTAAAAGCTTTCCAAATTTCCAAATTAACACACATTAAAGTGTTAAAACCTGATCGTGTCATTTCAGTGACTCTTACAACAGGAGTGGGCGGGCTGGGAGCAGGTGGGCAGGAAGCAGGAGGCTGGGAGTCAGGACCCGGTGAGAGAGCCACACCAGCAGCCCAGCTCCCGGCTGTGCTCTGGGACCAGGCAGGAGACCTGCACTCGGCTCCGGCTCAACCCTGAGACCTGGACAGAGACACACACATGCAAGCCTGGCTCCCAGCTGCGTGTCGGGATCGGGCAGAAGACCCACAGCCACAGCCTGGCTCTGCCCCAGACCAGGTGGGAGACCTGTGGCACAGCCTAGCTCCTGGAATCTGGCGGAAGGCTCTTGGAGCAGAGCATGGGCCATTTTGAAAAGCCACTTTTGGCCCACAGGCCAGGGACTGGGAACCCCTGGTCTAAACATTTGGGTCAGAGTGACTGTACCAAGACGCATATATAGACACGGTATAAACTGCAGTCTCACTGTCCTCACTGCTATGGCCATTCTGGCTTTCTCAAATCATTTGCAACTGATTGACTGTATTTTCAATCTGCTTGATCAGCTGAAGACTACATATAGGAACAAAAATAAGAAAGTACCTCTACAACATGGAATCACTCAGTAAGTAAAGAACCTTCTGCATGTACACACAGATGCCTGGTCAAACAATTTAATTCTGCATGCCTGAGCCACTTATCACTTTTACAAAAACCCCCATAATATATGTTTCCCCACTAGAAAAGCAGCACTATTAATATATACTTACAATTGGCAGGAGTTGTGGATAGAACAGCAACTGGGTGTCGGCAACATCCATAGACATGACCAGCTGCCTGTGATAAGCCCTTTCATCTGTTGGAATTTCTGGTCTGCCAACCAGCACGCAACTTTTTAATAAACAATTCATGTAAACTGGCAGCACCTTCATTGCATCGGGAAGGATAAGCTGAAAGAAAGAAAGAAAGAAAGAAAGAAAGAAAGAAAGAAAGAAAGAAAGAAAGACCTTGTTATTTATGAACCTGGATTTATAAGTGTCTTCTAAATAAACTAGCTTTTGCCATTTATTTTTAAAGATAAGTTAGTTATGATATATAATTTCTATGCTATTCTAGCTGACTTGGAACTATTTACAGCAGCAGCTGCTTGCAAAGAAATCTCAAAGATAAGTATTTGGAATTGGTAATTAGGCACCAACAAAAGCCAGCTGACATTACTTCAATTCCGCTCTGCTCCCCCAGTTTTTTAAGAGAAGGATGTAGAACAATGCTACATAAATAATAAACAAGCCAGCACGTGAGGGGGTAATGACAGCAGGATGTCATTCAAATGTACACTTGGTTACAGAATGCAGTGTTTTGTGTCTTTGTTGTATCAAACAATGTGATCAGGCGGATGTAAATCATTGTTTATAACATGTGAAGTGTCAGTGTGGGTACAAACATTCCTCACTTTACAAATGGGCATGGAGTTACCCAAGCTGAATAAATACTTTCAAATTTAAATAAACCAACAATTATTGTCATCGGCACTCAGTTAAATTGCTGAGTTCTACCTCAAGGATGGAAACAAAGATATATTATGTAATTCTGAGATGATGTATAATATAATACCCATTTTTAGATGGGGAAGTGAGGCACAGAGTGATCAAATGACTTTCCTAAGGTCACCCAGAAGGCTAATAGGGGAGCCAGGAACAAAATCCAGGTTTCAAATCCCTTGTCCTGTATCGTCTCCACTGGACCACGCTGTAGATATCCTGAAGCTACTGCTATCCAGAAAAAGCATTTACAAGCAAAAAATACTAACATCAGGTGTCCTCTCTAATCATTACCTTCCCTTCAGAATAGAACACAACAGTATTATGAAAAGTACAGTCCTTCTCTTTACAAGTTAAAGTAACATATTCCCTGTTTAACCCTGATACAATGGAGTCAAATACGCATACAAATTCCAATGCTACAGTTTCTCTTTGAAGCTGCTATTTGTTATTCATTTGTTTGAGCACGGCTATTAACAAGTTGTCAATGGAGTGAGCAGGGAGATTGACGTGTTCCCAGGGACTATGGATTTTTTTCTCATTACAATAGGTGATTTGACCTCACTTTCCTCCATATGCTGTTCCCCAGTGTTTGAATCCCAACACCTGTTTTGATTTGCTGTTACAGCCTGACCTGATCCTGTCTCATACATTTCCCTGCATTTAACTTTCTCCCATTCTGTAAATTCCCCTCTTCAAAGTGTCTGATGAAGTGGGATTGTCTTTCACAAAACCTCATGCTAAATAAATGTATTAGTCTTTAAAAGTGCCACAGGACTCCTTGTTTGTTTTTCTGACCAAGATTAACACGGCTACCCCTTTGGAACTTCAAAAAAACCCACCAAAGGGTAAAGAGAAAAAAAGTATGCAGAATGAAAGGAAATCAAACCTTGTTCTGAAAATTTGACTTGTGGCATCATTACTGTTGCAAAGGTAGTTATATATCTCATATACAAACTCAGATACGGAGGGTTTTCCTTGAGTGGATCTTACCTGGCTTACTGCAGATGAAGTGGCACAATTCTTTCTGTAACATGCCAACATACGAGCAGTCTGATTCACCAGGATCTCTCTGACGGTTTTCAAAGGCTGGTTTAGAATGGCTTTGAAAGCTACAATTACAGAATAAAGAAAACATCTTAAAGTTAAATAAGACATATTATTTGTTTCAAAGGCCCATATTTAACCTGCACATAATATTAAAGAAAGTAAGTCAAGTTATTTCTGCAGCTATTTTAAGTCAGTGTTGTTCCAGCTGCTTGACTTGCAAATAGAAGTCAGCAATATTTCGGAACTTGATCTAAATATATTACAGATACAAAAAGCTGTGCCTGCTTTTAGAAAATAGATGATTTTCATCTTTGAAGTGCTGAGTCACTCACAATATTTGGTGCTCAGAATCTAGATGGCTATTTCTTCACTTCACGAAACCAGTATACCATACGCTACATAAAGTATGAACAATACAGTCTAATCAGGTATCTCTCTGGACGGAATAACAGAAATATTGCAGATGATACTGAACTGCATCAGGAATGTTGGGCACAGATAGCTGCATTATGCCTGTTTCCAGCCAGCAGGACTAAATCTTCACCTTTCTGAACACTGAATACTCTCGAATGACAAGAGAGCAGAAAAATATATGATCCTGGCCTTCCTCTCTGATTTCCACTGCTGTTACTCCATTGATTTCAGTAGTTATTCCAGATTGACACCAGCGTAAATTAGAGGACAATCATGCCCCATATGTATAAAAAGATTTTTTTTCTAAAGCAAAAATAACTGGCAATTCATAAATTTACCTGATTTAGCAAAGAAGTTTATAAGTGCATCAGTCTCACAACTCTTGTAGAGATCTGCTAGCTGGGAACTACAGTTTAAGCCAATATTGTGTACACGGAGTCGTCTTTGTCCACTTATTGAAGTGTAAAGCACAGCACACTGCAATGATAAGAGAAGTTCTAGTTCTTGCCACAATTAACCTTATTCTGGTACCACTCAAACAAACTGAAAAACCCACCACCAACTGGTTTTCGGCACTTCGAACATGCGACAACAATAACAGATGCTGTATGAGAGATTGGACCAGCAACATTCTCCAGATGTTAATGAGCTACAGGAGCAATTTCCTCAACATTCGTAATGTCCATACACTCATGTGGAAACCCATCATAGAAGTAACTAATCTGAAATGTACACATTTATAACATGAGTCATTAAAAAGCTTGCTGCTCTCATGCTGCCAAAGATGACATCATTTAAAAACAGCAATAACTTTGTTTTGGAGTCACAAGGTTTAACTCTTCAATTTTTGAAAAAAATGACTAAAGAAAACATTATGGCAAGTAAATGTAAATGAATACAAGCCATGCAATCAGCAGAAAGCTACCTGACCACAATTCCACACATCACATTATTGCTGTCATCACATGATAAAAATAAGGGGTGGAAGGAAAAGAATAGGATGAAAATATTAATAAGGCAGTCTTGAAAAGTTAAGCTGCTGTTTTTAATCCTCTAATATGTCAGAGTTTTTTACTGCACTGGAGTCTGATTCTATCTTGTTTAAATATAGTGCTAATATTTAGGGAAACGGGTGTGAAAAAGAAAAGAATTGACAACAGGATTTCTTTTTAGCGAACATGTTTCCTGCATCATATTCATCCGGATATTGTACCTTACAATGCTTTTCACAATGCACCAATATGTTTAGCTCTTTATGGGCCCGACCCAAAACCACTACAGTAAATGGAAAGATTGCATTGATTCCAGTGTCCTTGCATCAGCCCCTTTCTTAATTAATTGCTCCCATTCAAAATGCAGATGTAAAATTAAAGTCTACAGGGAATGTATATCCAATGTCAATATTGTACCATGGCCATGGGAGATGACTTCACACATACCAAGGCCTCTTATGCTTTATGGAACTCTATTTACAAAAGGATTAACTGCTGAATCATACATTATATTTCTAGGAGCATGACAAAAGTAAAACAGAGCAAAAGTAACAGTTTAGGTAATTTTGTGATTTAGCTTAGAAGATCACAAACGATCAGATTTTTTGGGGTTACACAGAGAAGTCATGAATAGGCAGCTTTAATAATTGGTGACAATTTCTCATAGATAACATTGGGGGATTCATCCTTCTCAAGGAATGCGACTATCACATGTATCACCAATAAGTTTAAAGGTAGAAAAATCCGAATCCTAATCCTAAAGTTCCAATAATATCCCAATGGATAGATTTTCGGGGACTTTGGTGCTAAAGCATAAGCAGAGAAGGCATGAGCCTTGGATAGCACAGCACTCACAATGAAGGAGTGAGAGACTACCTGCACAGTCTTAGGCTAATCAGTTACAGCCCGATTCTACCTTTTCTGCTTGCAGTGAATAGGATCTTATTCTGAGAATCTCTCTGTATCTCAGTTTGCTCATCTGTAAAATGGAGATTCTACTAACCTACCTCAAAGGGGAGTTGTAGGGCTTAACTGATGTTTGCAAAGGGCTTTGAGATCCTTGGAGGTGTATAGAGGTGTACTGTATTAATAAGTATGAATATCATTATTACTACTTTGTTGTTCACGAAAACATGCCTCCAACCCTTAATTGGTAGCATGTAACTGGCAAGACTGCTTTGAGTTTGTATAAACTCTTTCTGGTTCAGGTCAGTACTGTGTACCCACCCCTCAGCTGGGAAACATTTCATTAGTACTGAAAAATAAATCTTGCACATTATTCAATGAAATGACTTGGCTCTACCATTTGTCACCTGAATTAAAGCTCCGCTGTCTTCATTCAGTTTGTCATCATGCTTGAACTCCACTGTTATTGCTTTGTCACTGTCTATTGCTGCCATCTCTACATCTGTGGTGTTGTTCATGTAAATGGCACCAAAGAAGTCAGTGGCCCTGAAACCTAGACACGAAAATAATATACTTTGATGTGTTATTTGTAATTTTAAAAAAGTGATATGGCTTCATAATCCATTATTTATTGATGTTCAATACACTTTGCAGGCTGAGAGCGGAATTATTTTTTTCACCTAACTCAAAGTGATCTCAACATCTGGAAGGCCTCATGGACTATGGCAGCCCACCATTTCTGATTTCATTGCCAAAAAGAGGCATGGCAACTGAAGAATCTTTCCCCATCTGGCATATGGATCAGATCAAAGAAAGGTTGCAGAATAGGTGTTGGGCTATAAGACCCACAGAGGCGTTAGGGCCCGTTTGGATGCCTGCTCTATTTAAGATTGATCTCGAATACCTATACTTGTAGGAAGAACAGTTTTTTGAAAAAACACATTTTCATTATAAGAGAGGATTTTACAAAACCTAGGAGTAATTGGGTGCCCAAAAGTTGATAGAAGAGGTTTACATAAAAACAAGTGCATAGCATAGGGGTCAGCAAACGTGGCACGCAGGCCGAGCAGCAGTGGCATGCAGCGCCGCTCAGGCTCCCCCTGCTGGCTGCACCCCTCAGAGCAGCCTGGGGCAGGGCACGGGGCCACAAGAGCCACGTGCTGCGGTTCCATGCCCCCACTGGTTATGCTTTGCTGCTGGGGAGCACAGCCAGCAGTGAAAAAAATAATGCCGTGGCGCGCGGGGCTCCTGTCCCCTGCTGGCCCTGGTCCCCCGCTGGGCAGAACGGCGGGGCCCAGGGGCCAGAGCCAATCAGCCTGGGGGGGCTGCCCCCATGCTGGAGGGGAGTAGGGCGGATCGGCCTGCCCGCAGCCACCGCCCACCAGCACAAGCCGGCCCTGGCCCGGCTGGGAACTGGAGGCCACCTGCGCTGGCTCTGGCCCCAGAGGCTGCTCGCCAGCCCCGGCCCCGGCTGGGAACCAGAGGCCTCCCGCCAGCACAAGCCTGCCTCCTTTTGGCCCTGACCCCGGCACCTGCTGAGGGTGTGGTGCGCGGGGCTGGGACGGGGGCGGCAAACGTTGCCAACCCCTGGCGTAACATGAGCAGAATCTGTGTTTGAAGATGCAGATTAGTTTCATGCACAAGTAAAACTCGGCATATTCAAATATAAATGCATGAACATTTTTGCATGTGGACATCAACTTCTACTTTCTAGCAAAGTGCCCCTCCAGATATACATGAATAATATGAGACATCATAGAAACAACCTGTACAACATTTCCAACATATCATTATTAAAATAATATGATCTGTTCATGCTCAATCACCCTCTTCTCCAGAGAATATGAATATGGTGTATATAATGGTGTATATGAATGTAATATATGGTGTAATATATGGTAATATAATGGTGTATATGAATATGGTGGAATAACTGAAAGTGCTCTCAAGTTAATTCTCATTCCAAAGAGGTACTGTTACCTGTACTTGTGCGAACCCTCATGATTGCATCAAAACCTGTTCTTTTTTCTATGTCCTTCCTGAGGTCACTCAAGAATTGGGGAGCATCAGCATGTACCTAAAGACAGATAAAAAACAAAGATGGCATCCACCACTGGATGGCAGCAAACAGCAAAAAATTCTACAAGGTCTTCAACATAATTAGGGGTTGACATAAGTTTTCAGATCAGGTTCTCCAATGAGTACCAGCAGAAATTGTTTGGCACTTGGCTATCAGACGTCACATTTATGTCCCCCACCTGCCCTGGGAAAGGGGATCCATACCTGCAAGGGGGGACGTGAGGCTGGGGGGATGCATGTGCAGATTAATTTAGAGTACAGAGAAAACCCCTCTTGCCTACAGAAATTCTCAGACATGGGTCCCCACTGCAGTTGGATGAATTTCACCCTATAAACTACTATGCTGGAAAGCTATGAATCCTGAGCACATTGGTCTTGAGACATCTGGGACATACCCAAAACTTTTTAAATAAATGATTAGATTCTCATTTTTCTCCAAAGACTGTCTGTTTCCTTTTGGGCATAAGCATTTCTATTTTTGATGTTTTAAGAGTAATTGGCATATCAGCCCAAAAGTTGATGAATTCAGATGTCTTAATGTATTTAAGTAAGAGGGATTCATATTAAGACACTAACCAGCTCATTTCAGAGACTGAAGAGTTTTTAAAAAGTCTTTAACTTGAGCTCGACTTTTCATTTACAAGTTTTGCATTCTGCCCAATAAGACAGTGGCTCTTGACCTTTTCACATTACTGTACCTCTTTCATGAGTCTGATTTGTCTTGCACTTCACTTAAAATTACCTGCTTACAAAATTAGACATAACAATACAAAGTGTCATGTCACATTATTACTGAAAAATTGCTTATCTTCTCTTTTTACCATATCATTATAAAATAAATCAATTGGAATATAAATATTGTACTTACAGTTCAGTGTATGGTATATAGAGCAATATAAACAAGTCATTGTCTGTATGAAATTTTAGTTTGCATGGACTTTGCTAGTGAAGATTGCCTTAGCTTCACAGATTTTTTATGGTACAGTAGAAGATACATCTTTATAATGGAAAGAAAATAGTAAATTCTTTGCAACTAATCTGACACATAGGAAACCTATAAGTATTTACCTGAAAATTGTTGTATTTGTAAAGGGATCCTCCAGTGTACATTGTGACAAGACCCATGGAGGCTACATCCACGTACTGGTTTGGGAAGAGGAACAGATTCACACAGCAGCCACTAGCCACACAGTCTCTTGCCAGGGACTCATAAAAATTGACCTGTGGCTGGAAAAGTGTCTGCAGAGAATTAAAAAAAAAAAAGTCACAGTAATTTCTCCTTGGACATCACCTCAACTATTATTGATATGTCAAAATTTGACTGTCTACCTGGAAAATTAAAAATGACAAAGCTAATGAAATTTAACTAACTACCTGAGAGCCAAATTTAGCACTCAGACACACATTCACACAACTCCCACTGAAGTTAGTGGCAGCTGCATGCATATAGCAGAGCAGAAATTGGTCGTTAATTTTTAGCTAAGTATAGACACTGCTCAGAAATGGAGTGAGAGAAGGATGACCTATGCTAACCAGCACTGGGAGCAGTTTTACAACAGTATCAGGTGCCACAAGCAAAGACCAGAGTTTATTGGAAGACGTTGAAGTGAGAAAGTTTGACAGGGTGAAAATAGAAAGGATGGGCAGTTGGGTGTACGTGCATACATCAACATGAAAGGGGAGCATGCGTGTGATATGGTCATGGGAGGGTGCAGGGGCGGTCTGACGTTGTCAAGGTATTGTTATCAGTCACTGAGGAATGCCCAGAAGACCTTCCAGGCTCATTCCTTTGCTTCTTGATGCCCTTTTCTTGGACCAGCAAGACTGAAATGCTTCCCCGCTTGACTCATAAATGAAAAAATGAACTCCGGGCTTAATACTCAGCACGTTCCTTTTGTGTTGCTAGGAAGCCTAGCTCACAATGGGGTATGGAACCATTTAAATCTCAGAGCCTACTGGACTGCATGAAGCTAAGATTTGTGATACCTCAGATCCCAGGTAGCACACAGCCACTTAAAAAGGAGGTGTCACACAAAAGCCCAGTACATGTTCAGATGGCACCGAAGTTCAACTTCTAAGATAAAGAACTAGGCCATGGATCTAAAACCTATCCCAGTCACTATCTGGTCATCTTTGCTCTAGAAGAACAGCCCCCAAATGCAGTGATTCAACTTTATAAGCTTTTGAAGAATAAAAGCACTAAGTTGACAATGCAGCCGAGATTCTTTGTTAATGGCATGTTTTTTTCTGTTGTGTGGGCTTCAGGGGTGATTTACAGCCGTATCATTTTGTTGACAATTCAGGATTGACATTAATGTGTTAATTAGTGAAATAGCATCTCTTTACCATGATGATGGGAGCATAATAAATCTTTATAAAAGTAAGTAATCAATATGCAGTTATTGAAATGTAACCCATTCTTTGAAGGCATCTAATGTAACAGGAATCATTACAATTCTCTTTCCAATTCATTGTAAGCTCTATGTAAAAAATACCTTCTCTTTATCAGTATTGATCAGTTTTTTGTCCTCTCTGTTTTTCAGCTTCCCTGGTGCTTCAGCAGTTGGCAATGAAGAATGGAAGATAAACAGCTTTCCAGCACATTCTGCAGCCTGTTGGAAAGACACCGTAACAACCTTTTATTTTGCGGCTGGTATAAACAACCTAATTTTCATACATTTTTGTGTCTGAAATGCCTGTGTAAACTTTTCCTAAATTCTCATAAGCTAAATAGTCCATTTGTTTAGAGACTGACACCAAAATCTCCAGACGAAAATCACTAGGAATTTAATATCCCAAAATAGTTTAATCAAACACAGATAGTTCTAGTCAGTGTGTCATTACAGTAACTTTCACATAGGAATAGGAATCTAGTCTCATTGGACAAAATTAACAATACAAATCCTAGACAACATGTCAACTTAATTATTTTTTTAATGCCCATGCTAGAAGGTGCCACTGCAACATAAATGTTAAATAAGATGCAAAAGAGGATAAATAGACAGGGTACAATTCAGTAGTTTTTATGCATGTGAGAGTCCCACAAAAGTCAATCACGGTTGTGTGTGAATAAGGAGAAAAGAATCAGACTTCCTCTCAATTCTTTTTTTTACACATCAGTAATATCAATAAAAGTTATGCATGTGTATCTGGAGAATTTTTAAAATAATTAACTTCAACATTAAATCATATGTTGCAGGAAATTAGGGTTTTCTTTTTCACCCTGGATCATGGGATGAAAAATGAATGAAGGCTGAAGTCAAGGAAACTTTAAAGGCCCTGAACACGATAGACTAACTTTGCTCATGGATGCCTTAATATTTGAGCAAAGCTTTACAGTCAGGCCAAAACAGAAACTTCCCAGATGAGTCCAGATTGATTTTGTTTTGGAAGTTGTGATGAATTCATTACTAGGTTTTGAATTCTTTTTCTTTCTTTCTTTCTTTCTTTCTTTCTTTCTTTCTTTCTTTCTTTCTTTCTTTCTCAACAGATGTCTTATTCCCTTTGGCATTTTTCTAAATTTCTATACATAAATGCACAATATTTTTTAAAGATTTTTTTTGTAAAAATCCTAAAAAATATTTAGTTCAATGTAGATGAGCTGCTATTCAGGTTTAAATCCAGTCCCCCCCCTCCCACCCTCTCTAAGACTGAGAATGAATGAATTCTTGATATCCAAAATTACACTTCTAGCTGGAAAAGTGAAACTACCAGTGTCTACACGTATTTAAAATTTCTTCCCATAAATAAAGGATGAGGTAAATGAGATTATATTCAGATTTTTTTTAAAAAAAAAATATTTAATGTAATTTGGTATTAGTCAATAGCTTCAGATTGCCTGCCCTTCTGACTGATGTCCTCAATTCCCAGAACAATGGATGCAGCAAGAGTACAAGTAACCATGAACCCTGTCCTAATTTAACTGAAATTTCTATCTAGACGTGGTAAATCCACATTCATTTGATTCTTTATCCTCCTACTGACACTGCCCACTGGAGTGGAAACCGAAATGATAATGGCCATTTTTGTCATTTGTTTAGATATTAAAGTTCCTGATTTTTATATGATTTGTAATTGCACACTTCAGTTATACATGCAATTCAGGTGACTACATACACAGGCCAAGGGCATATGTTTTTAACAAAAAACAAATCAATTACGAAAAGCTTGAGAAAAGCTGGAAAAATCAAAATTATACTTTTAACTTCCTGAGGTGAAAACTAGGTTTCATTAAGGTTAATGGTAAAACTCCCAATGTCTTCAATGGGGCAGGAGACTCTACCCCTTGCATTTTAGACATATGGCTTTTAAAAAATATATATGTATGTCAGTTTCCAATAGCTATAAAATAGCTATTTTTTTATTGAAGCTTAAAGGCAACACGCTATTTATCACATACATATTTCTCATGCCATTAATCAGAAAGTTCTTTTACTTTACAGTTGTTCTTGGTTAAAGCTCCTCTGACCTAAAAATATGCTAGACAGCTTTTAAATATTATATAGCTATAGATAACATAGGGCCATTTTTTTCTTTTAGACTGGAATTGTTCTCTTATTTATATGCCTATAGAATGTATGCTGTTCACATTAAAAATCATTATGAATAATAGTGACTGTTCAGTAACTGTTTTTCACAGGTTCATAGCAGGGCCATTCCCCTTTTCTGCAAACATCAGAGGAAGTTACAACTTGCGCAGTTCTGAATGGCACTTTTACTTTTTTAAAACGAAAAATAAATATCAATAGAAAAAGGACCTGGCAGAAGAAAGATTAAATGAATGCCATCTTCTGTGAACATGTATATTATGATATTGTAAAATATTTCACGAGAAAAGCTATTAAATTAATAGCTCTAAAAGGCGTATGAAACAAACTACATTTTTAGCACGAGGATTATCCATCTTGTGGATTTGTGCTTTATTTGTGCAAAGTTCACAAATAATCAGACTGACTGTATATTAAACCACGAGTTGCTGCTTTCTGTCCCCACAAAAGCTGCAGCTTAACCTGGCATGGCTTTCTTTTAATTGACAGGGATGTACCAGGCACAAGAGAAAACACTGGAGAAGCATTCAGGCTGCTAAACATGTTGATAAAAGGGAAAATCCAGTCTGCCCCCACCTCCCACCCTGCCCCCCTGCCGAAGCCAAGGTAGTTCAGTGGAATTAGTTCTGCTGTACACAAAGACGTGTATGCAACGGGCTGAGGTCCAGGCAGAGCTGAGGGTCCCATCACTGCATTCACCCCTCTTGTTCTCCATACTTTGCAGGGCTACGGTGGCTGTGTAAGTGCCCAGAGTACATGCTATAAATACATTTGTTAGCCTTTAGAAGTGCCACAGGATTCCTTGTTTTTTTTTTTTTTTTTAATATTACTTAAATTACTGGGGTAAATTAACTTTCGGATCTGCTTCACAGCCTGATCTCCTCCTTCTCCCAAGCGTCCAGACTCTGTATGCAGTCTGGGCACTAGGGCTATGTCTACACATAAAAAGTTAAGTCGATTCTCTTAAGTCGACATAACAAGGTCGATCTTGTTAAGTCGACTTAACAAGTCAACTTAATTTTTTAAATGTGGACATAGCTGCAGCTCCCTGCTGAGAAGGGAGCCGCGGTCCTGGCAGAAAGGACCCACAGGTCCCTTGTTGCTGGGAACCCCACTCTCTTCTCAGCCGCGCGGGTCCTGGCAAGGAGGGAGCCACCAGCGCTCCAACTGACAGGGGATCCCCGAGTCTCCCCTATCAGCGGAGCGTGGGGAAGGCAACTACCACACTCCGGCTGACAGGGGATCCCCGAGGTTCCCCTGTCAGCTGGAGCTCCGCAGAAGGCAGCTGCCTTCCCCCACACTGCAGCTGACAGGGGATTCCCCAAGGTTCCCCTGTCAGCTGGAGCATGGCAGCTG
>ML685791.1:11138861-11191347 GCA_007922175.1 Pelusios castaneus
GAAGTGGGACTTTCTCCCACGAAAGCTCATGCAATAAATAAATCAGTTAGTCTTTAAAAGTGCTACAGGACTCTGTTTGTTTTTCTGCAATAGACTAACATGGCTACCCCTTTGGAGTTTTAAATAAAATACCCTCTTATCTTGTTACAGAAGTATTTTCTCTGCAAATAAACTGCTAGTCAACGTTTATCATTATGCATTTTTGAGGTCAAAATTTCTGCTGGCATAACCCCACTGACTTCAGTGGTGTCATCCCAGCAGACACTATAGCCCACAATCCAGCCCCTGATTACACTCTGAACACTCAATACCGAAAAGCCGTGGGAAAAGGTGAAATAAAAACAGTATTTTATTACAATTCCTACTTTGTTGAGGGTCAAGTAATAAAGAGAATATGGTTACATTAAAGAATCCTGACATGGTATTTTCTATAAAATCCAGTTGTTTTCAAGAATCATAAAATATTAGAGTTGGAAGGGACATCAGGAGGTCATCTAGTCCAATCCTCTGCTCAAAGCAGGATCAATCCCGACTAAATCATCCCAGCCAGAACTTTATCAAGGGGCTTTACCTCTAAGGATAGAGACACTCAAGATTTATTAAAAATGAATCAGGTACAGCAATCCACAATGTTAATTTAAAACTTAAAAATATTATTTTTTTCTTGTCTCCAAAATCTGTAATTCTCATGTCAGTGTTGAATGTTAATCTGCCATTCTTGGCTCATGGGAACATAGCTGGATCAAGTATTACTTTGATAAAAAAATGAATTGATGGTCTATACTTCCTGGGCTCTGACATATTTGGCATAGCTTCACAAATTGCAACTAGATAGATTAATTATTTTTGAATGGAAGGTTCTAATTCTCCCCTGTCACTCAGCCACTGTTACTGTGTTATTGATGTAACCACCAGGAAGGCTAGTCAAACTTTCAGTATCTTGACAAGGCCAAGAGATTAATAATACTCTGCACATATATTTTCCTTTACTATGTTGAAAAGAGGTGCACACATTAGCTAGTTACTCAAAACACTCAAAAGCAACATGCATTTGGGGAAGTTCTATAAGACGACACTCTTCACATATCACCTTAATAGTGAATTTTGCAGTTTCATCTCTAACGAGTCTATAGATCAGTCATGGATATGGAAGCAAGCAGCTTTAGTGAACATGGACATGATTCTCTTTACAGCCTTCTTGTTAGAAGTCTAACTCCTTATCCTGAGAGCCTGATTTTTAGAGAAGCTGAGCACTCACCAGCTCCAGAGACTTCAGTGCCTAAATATTAATTTAGGGAACTGGTTTTAAGCACCCAAATTGGAAAATGTTGGCCCTCAGGTTCTAAGCAAGTAGGGGACAGCAGAGGCCTTAAAAACACGAATCCCTTTAAATTTGGTATGGAAGCTGCCTTCCCCAATTATTGGGGTAATTTAGTCCCAGATCCCCAAGGTATTTAGGTATTTGAGGAACTTGGTTACTCCTTATGAAGGTCACTTGCCCTCTTTCTGGCCTATCAATGAGCCATTTCCACAGGACAGCCTGGCTTAAGCCTTTAGCTCCAACTACCCACAGCAGACATACTTCCTTACTACCCTAAACCTTGCCCTTGTGGGAGATAGTTGCCAGAGATATAGGGCACAGAGTTTATTCCCTATCTGCTGGACCCAGCTTAGGGGTTCCACATCCTATCACATGATAACAATCCCTTTTTTTTCAATAAAGGGAAAGAGAAAATTATTTAGCCTCTTAGAAATGCTTATGATTTTAATGAGAGATGGGTGATATCTACTGTACTTTCATTTCATCTTTTTGCAAAAGTTTTTATCTATAGCAGTCGCATGTAAAGATAAAGTAAAACCTGTGCCCTGGCATGAGAAGAAAAACTTCTCAGCAAATTTCCCTCACACAGCCCATGTTAATACTATTTCCCTTAAAGGAATTGAAAAGTATATGACAGCAACAAAACAATTCTTGAAGAAAATGAAGGGCTGGTATTTCTTTTTCTTTTTAATCAGACTACAGTATTAGGACCAGATGCTTCCCTGGAATTAGCTAGGACAGGCCTTTATGCCTATCCAGAGTCCTGTTGGCAATGGGAATTGTGTGTGTCTTCTTTGTACTGTACATGTAGTTAACATTTTCATGATAGATCATTTTTCTTAACCGTCTTTATTCAAGCCTCCTCAGGATCCCTGCTCTGGCTAAGTGCTTTTTATTATGACATGTATTCTCTTCAACATTTTCAGGGCCAAGACCAGACCCACTAAAAGGCTTCTACTAGAAGTGTTACAACTGATACCAAACTTTTCTGTCTAAAATATTCTTTTTAACCACATACACAATCCTTTTCTTTTTGTAGCCTGGGAGTTTTTCTCCTCACAAGTGCACTGTACAGAATTATCTCCTATTCAGAGGTGCTGTCATGAGGGCTCAAATGCTAGGATCAAAATACTTGCTAATCAAAGAAGAGGTGATGAAGAGAATAGTGCTATGTCATTTAAAAAAGGCTTTAAATCCTAGTTCTGTCTGTTATGGGAGGGTAGAGATTCACTGTGCTTTTTTTAAAAAAACAAAAAAACCACCTCCCCCCAAAAACACCAAAACAGAGGTTCCAATTAATGAATTCACTCTAGAAACTAAAGACACACAAACAAATCTCTCAAAATTCTCTGGAACTCAACTGACAGTATTACTATTGCCCGTTGTTATATGGGAAACTAGTGTCTAAAACATAACCCTCTCTCCCTACCCCCCAAATCTTTAACTTAATGTAACTGCTCTTTTCCCCTTCACAGGTTAAACAAGCCCTGATGCCAGCCAAACTGTTTTGGAATTGCCAATGTTAGATATCTGGTCTACTGTCATCTGTCAATCATTGTCCTAAACAGTTGTATCATAATATGATATTTTCTAAACCTTTTTTAATTTTGTTTTTAGTTTCTCCGTTCAGCAAATGAGTTACTGAGATGTGGAAAATTGTAAAAAAACACTCTTTACCTTGGAAGTTTATCCAGCACAGTCTTCAGCTCATTACATATAAGTTTAACAAGGCCATTCTTTATGTTATTATATGACACGTCGATCATGAAGATATAAGCTGGTGGATTTGGAGGTTTGTTGTTCTATAGAAAAGACAGATAATCATCATCCAAATAAAGAAAGCAAAACTACAAAGACTGACACACTAAGTCCAACAAAAGCTACAGATTGCTCAATCAGGCAATCCAAACCATTATTTGATGGTTGACACCTATATTAAAGAAATAATAATAATTTCAAAAATGATGGCCTAATCTTTGAAAACCATCATCTTTGGAATAAAATATTATTACAGGATAATGTTCTCCTGCTCGTATAAAATATCAAGGTGAACGTGTTTATCAGAAGTGGACAAATGTTAAGGAAATATTTCTGCAAACTTTCAAATGTTTAAATAATATGTCTTTGGCTCTTTTATTTTTCCTTTCCATGTACATCTGTGTAATAGCACTTCCTTACTATAAATTCCTCAATTCACTTTCCACCAGTATTTGCATCAAAACACCGATAAGTTATAGGAGACCAATTAGAAATAAACAAAACAGCTCAGTCACTTGCAATACTAACTTGTCAACCACTGCACTTAGACTGATTGTGAATAGCTATGTTTTATGCTCCAGCAAACCTTGACAACAGCTGAATTTCGAATGGCTGAAAGTCTCCCATAACTTTTAGGAATAAGCTAATTTAGGAATTGGCTCATAGTACTCATATGTAAACAAGAGCTAAGAACACAGCAACATGGTGGGTTGGTACTGATTCTTTTGGGTAAAATTTCTTACATGTGATTTCTTTTCTTACTTTGTACTGTATATAATTTATAAATGATGAACATACTGTACTAAACTACATCAAGTTTATATATATATATAATTTATTTATAAAAGTTGTTAAAAAGTGGGTGAGGTAATTTTTTTTATTGAGCCAACTTCTACTGGTGAAAGAGACAAGCTTTTGAGCTTACACAGAGCTTTTCTTGAGTTCTGGGAAACATACTCAGAGTGTCACAGCTAAATACAAGGTGGAACGATTGTTTAGCATAAGTTGTTAACACATATTTCAAGGGACCATTAAATGTGAAATGGCCTGTTAACATTCCTTCAGTCATAAGGAAAGGAAGGCAAGAAAAGGGGGGCGGGGGGAAAATCCAGCAGGGATGGGGGTAAAGGTGGAAGTTTGTTAGTATATTATAGGTTGTTGTAATAAACCATCAACCCAGTGTCTGGATTCAGTCTGTGATTTTTAGTTTCTAGCAAAGTTGTCAAATTAAGCTCTCAGGCTCATCTTTTGCAGATAATGTTCAAGTTTCCTTTGAGGGTGAGGACTGAAGGGTCAGGCATGAAGTGATCATTTTGTGAAAGGTGTTCATTCACCAGGGATGGGGTGTTTTGTTTTATTTTTCTGTATGAATACATTCAAGAGTGCAGTGATTGGTTACTCCCACTAAGTAATTATTGGGGCATTTACTACATTGAACGGACTGCACTTACTGCACGCTGTGACAGGCATGCATAGAACATTGAAAGGTGTGTCTTTGCGGAGGTGGGTTGTTGATCTTTGCAGCAATGGAGAAATGGCTGCGGGATTTACACCTGTTGTTCCAACAGGATCTGGTGCATCTTTCAGTTAGTGTGCCCTGGACTGTGGGGAGCTTGGGAGAAGCTAGGACGTGGTTTGAAGGCCAGAAGATAGGGGTTCAGGAAATATTTCTTTAAGGATGTAGTTGCCATCAAGTATGGGTTGTGGCTGTTTAATGATACTCTGTATGGGTTCCAGTGTAGGGTGATAAGTGACAACTAAGAGCACACAGTCAGAGGGAGTTTTATTGCCTGACCGAAGCAGGTTCTCTTGATATTTGGGTGGTCCATTCCATGATGCAATCTTCTTTTCTGGTGGTGTGTCCTTGTTTGGTAAGGGGGTTGTAAGTGTGTTTTATTGCTTAATGAAACACATAGGTTAGAGCAACCTTGACACTGAAATAATTTATTCACAGACCAAATACAGCGTGGGCAAGAGAGCATAATCTTCTCTAACCCTTTATCTGCAATACAAATGATATTGCTGCTTGAACTGTGCTAGCAGAGCTCCCTAGTGTAGACACAATATATGCCAATAGAAGGAGTTTATTTATTTATTTTTTTTACTCAGTGTAGCTAAACCATTTGCTAAGGTGATAGATGCATTCTTCTGCCAGGATAGCTTTATTAGCTGAGGGGGCTTTGCCAGCCCAACTGTGCTGACTGGAAATATGGATTTTTCACACCCCCGATTTAGCTACATTGACAAACCTTTGTAGTGAAGGCCTAGCCTAAAATGTTTCACAAAATGTTCCCTGGTTTTGTTCGGAAGGCGCTGCTAAGAGTGACAGAGTAGCTCAGTTTCTATGACTAGTCATCTTTAGCTTCCCTTCTATGACTAGTAATGATCAATACTTAAGATCTAGTGTGATGACGTTCTTATTATTTGTCTGTTATTATGAGGTGGACACCTGTCCACTAGGATATGGTTTGAAGCGAATCAAGTATGCTGTTCCACAGCCATCAGATAAGTATTTCCAGTCAGTCACTGAGTTATATTTGGAACACAAATCTGTATAGATGATAAACGCCACTTTCTCATTACCTATCCCCTCAGTTACAACATTCCCTTTCCCCATGCATTTACTCTACGCTTAATATTATGGCCCTGATTCTCCCTTCTCTTACACCGCTGTAAGGCAGGAGTTTTAGTGATCTGAGAGGAAAATCAGGTCATGTTTTTACGAGCTGTTTTAACTTCAGTATTTGGACTCTACTTTTAAAAAAAATCCAGTGTTTTACTTTTTTAAATCCCATCGCAGTTTATAAAAATATCTTGGCTAATTTCTGACATACATATGATAGAAATGGGATGTGTTTTTGTCACATCCGTTTAACAGAAGAGCAATTATAAAAAACAGCTGTTATTTGTTAGCATTTTCTGTAGCTGTTATTCCTCATTGTTTGATAAGCACAAAGGAAATGATCCTTCAGTTCTGATCTTACATTAGATTTGGGAAAAAAAATAAATTTTACTGAGTTGGACTAAAGAAAAACGGAATCAAATAACTTTGTCAGATTCCCAACAGGCTTAACACTTCCAAAAAGGCTTTATATTTTTAACAGACTTATTTTTAAAAAATTCTTGAAACAAACCCACATGAACATTCATTTTCATTACAAGATTATCATAGCAGGCTCCTTGACAAAAAGCTACTTATCAGAGATCCTGAATGGATTAAGCTTTATGACAAGAAATTTGGATATAAAACTACTACCTGAAGATGCAAGAATAAAAAAGGATCATATTCTAGAACAGAAAACTTGTATTTTGAAGATCTTTAATGGACACATCCAACAGAAAAATTAGTTTTCAAAAGTTTACAGGGCAGGTCTTCAGTGGCCATAAATCAGCACAGCGCTGTTGATTTTGATGAAGCTATGTCAATTTACGTAGCTGAGGTTCCTGTCCTATATTCCTATTTAGTTCTTGATTACAGCTAAATGCACCCAATGCTATTGAGCTTACTTCATTTCTGAGATCTAATCCATATCCCTGTGAAGTCAATGAAAATGACTTCAGATCAGGCCCCTAGTGAACTACAAGGTGAGTTAATCAGTTTGCTGAGTTTCTCAAGCTTACTAACAACATATCACAGGGCTTACCAAAATCTTAGCAATAAATTGATGTTTTGAAGCCAAATCCTTGACTTCAGCGGAAGTTAAGGCTACTCAAGACCATGCAGGCTCAGACTGAATTCTTAAGCTTATCATGACTTTGATCCCATTGGAGCTAACACGAGTCTTCTCTGTCTACAATGAGAACTGGATGTGGAGGTCTTAGAGCTCTATCGTGGGCAGAGAAGATCACACCTGATAGCTTGTAAAGAAAGCTACAAGCTAGTAACAGCATGTTCAAACAAAGATTTAAGTACTTCATATTTAGGAGAATACCAGCAAGTTCTCTCAAATAATTGAGTGTGTGGCATGTGTGTTTGAACAAATCCAGGACATATACATGATAAACTATTCTTTTTCTATTTGGGTCTTGACTGTGGTGGAGAATACCCCAGGCAAAGCCTTACACCTGCCCAGAGCCCTCCAGAATCCCATGGGGCTCCAGGTGGACATAAGCATTCAACCTCTCACTTCTCCTTGCAGGATTAGCACCATTATGAAAAGAATTCTGAGGTATATCTTTATGTAAATTAACATAAATAGCCACACACATGTTTCTTTCAGTGGAAACACTCCATTACAGCTCAGGCACTAATTGGCACCAGTTTAATATTAAACAGGAGCCATGATCAAATATTAGCCCAATCTGCATTCAGTGACGTGGCCTGCTACTTTTTCTTAATTTGAGAAAGATTTGTTACTTACATTGAGAAAGCTATTTACTCAATCAGTATCACTGAAAGGGGAAATAAAACATGAAAACTGAAACACTAGTTTCAATGTGTCTTGATTTTACAAGAAATTTAACAGGTAGCTGCACTTTATTTTGATCAACACTTTTCTGGATTAAGTTTACATTAATTTTTGGCCAGATTTCTAACACCGATAATGAGTATGATCAACAATATTGACCATACCTCAGAAGAAGACAGAAAAATTTAAAATGTTCAAACTCTGTTGCGAACCCTCTTAATTCCCCCAATCCCTAGCTACAGGTTAAGGACCTAACCAAATACACCACAATCAAGGGAAAGACTTTTATTCACTTCAGTAGGTTTTGGATCAGGCTCTCACTGAGTTTAGAATATGAACATGAAACCATACTCTTACAGCTAACCTAATGGTCAAACTATTCATTTCATTACAGGAGTGGGTGGGTGAGGTTTTGTGGCCTGCATTGCTCAGACTAGATGATCATATTGGTCTATGAGTCTATTTCAGGGAAAACTGGTCGTATAAATTCCTAGGCTGAGATTTTCAAAACAGAGAATGAAATTTAGCCACACCTTTGCCTTTAAAGTTTATGGAAGACATGGCACTACTTTGAAAATCTCAACTGCAGCCTTTAGAACAGTGCCATGTAGTAGGAGCAAATCGAGGCCACAGCTGAAATTCACACTTTGCTGCAATGCCTGGTAATTCTTATTTGACAGTCATGTAATTCAGCAATTGTTATAACTGAAACCATTAGCAACAATCTTAATTGGTCGGGGACAGGCAGGGAACTAATTTTGAAACATCATCACATACTTCCATCTACAATTTTGAAAATGTTCAAAGGCATTTGAACTTCTGGTGTGAACTACAAAAGCCTTTATTCTGATTTAGGCATTTAAAGGATTTAATTTGTTTTGACATAAGTTTGTAAACAACTTTCCATGCTGGAAATACTTACTCTGCAATAATCCAATGTAGCAACATATTCATACGATCCCAGAGATAACTCTGGCCTTTCATAGTGATCTATTCTTCGGCCAATGTGGTCCAGATGTTGAAAAAAGAATGGAGGGACTAAAGAAACAAAAAAATAGTAAAGGTTATCTTTCTTCTTTTATAAACACAGCTGAATGAATGCAGCCCCCATTTCACTATTCAAGGAAGGTGTGCAAATGCTTGGCTGGGTAATACATTTTATGTGGAAACAGCAGTTTACAAAGAAAAGAAAGTAGTTTATGTATATTGCTACATGTGTACTCTCACTGTGCTTAAAAGACTGGATTTATTTATTCCCTCTCGAATACCTGTATCTTCCACACAAATCCTGCCCAGCTCGAGTAGCTGGGGATGGTACAGGCTGGTTCCGTGCGGACTGGGGTGACGAATCTCCCATTCCAAAGATGCAGTGACAGGAGACTCCATGCCTGCTACTGCAACCCTGAAGCTGTGTTAGTCCTGATAACAGGGGCCAACAGATCTGCAAAGTCAGACGCATCACCTCTCCATTGGTCAGCCCTGCACCACCCACAAGTTCTGCTCCATAGAAGGCAGCACTACGGGGTTACACGCCCTGGCTTTCCATGCAGCAGAAATACTTCTGTTCCACTGGGTCAGAAGCATTCTACAATCATATAGAGGAGATGTCAGGGACTTCACAACTAAAAGCAAATGACAGTTTACACTGTAAGATTCTTGATAACCTTAGGAAACGAGTCCTAAGACATTAAATAGTTGCATCTAAACTCTAAGATGGCAGAAACATTTCTTGTCTAATTTTTAGAGCAAGAGAAGGCAGCAATCTTCTGGGTTCTAGTTCCATCTTTGCCAATTACTTCCCTGATTACCGGCACTTAAACTCTTTGCATCTCAGTTTTCCTCAGCTGTAGAATGGGGATAATGCTTACCTACCTTCCACGGGTGTTTTGAGCCTAATTAAAGGTTGTAAATTATTTTAAACTCTTGGATGAAAAGCACTATAGAAATACAAAGTAGGATTTAAATTGATATTATAATTCAAACTTTACAATATTTACATCGTTTATAACGGGCACAGTATGCATTTATGTGAATTTAAATTGAACAACAAACAATGCAACTTGCTATCTGCTATACATTGCTTGAAGACTGAGCTTCAAGTCAAAAAAGAGTTGGCAAGACTCTTTCCAAGTTCATGTTTCAGAGTTAAAAAGATTACTGTATTAGGGAAAGCACTACACCACTGCGATCCCGCTGAGGAAATCCAACTTGATACAAATGTCTAGAAAGACTAGTTCTGGCAAAGACTTGGGATCCAGCCAACAGCAAAAGAACGCTTACTTATGAGTCACATGCAGCACACTTGAACAAATATGGCATGGTATCTTCTGTGCAAACCAAGTCTTGTCACAGTAAGATTAATAGGCGATTTAACCATTAAATGCATAGTCACGGATCCAAGTACTCTTATGCTGTTCTAAATATTTATTCTTTGCCAGGCACGTAGCCATTTTTAAATAAATTTATTTTTATCCAAAATTCTAGCTAGAAGTTTAGAATAGGGAAAAAAATATATACTGCATTGACAAAGCATTTAAAAAAGAAAGCTTCTGCATGAAGCGACAGCCTGGATTTCATTGTTTGGTATGACTATAATTTGTTACAGTACATTTCATTTTAAAAGTTGCTTTGACCAAAGGGTTTTTGCATATTTTCTTCATAAACTATTTTTTTTTTAAAAACGATGGAATCCTTCTGGGTGCATCTCACTGATTATTTTCATATGCCATTTAAAACAACGAGCTGAAGGCCCATCCTATGACAGGGTGATTAAGTTCCAGAGGGGCAGCCGTCTTAGTCTGTATATAGCAAAAACAGCACAAGTCCTGTGGCACCTTAAAGACCAACATCTGACGAAGTGGGTTGCAGCCCACGAAAGCTTCTGCCCAAAGAAATTGGTTAGTCTTTAAGGTGCCCCAGGACTTTCGTTGTTTTTGCTATGTCAGAATGTTGTCAAGAAATATTCCCGTTGCGGCTGCATTGCGTGTTAGAACACAGGGCCCGATTCTCTTGTCTTTCCGCATGGTTCAGGAATAGTGGCACAACAACTGAGTGGTGCTGTCGGAAGAAGTGGCTTTACACCATGATCATGCTGCTCTTATTCCGGGACTGTCTGTGGGCTGTTTAGAGCAGCCTCAGAGCCCAAATTTGTGTCCAGTTGCCTCACAGCATAGGAGAACAGCCAGGGAGCAGAGGCACTCTCTACACCTTCCTTCTTTTCACTGGGAATGCCCCCTACACTAGCCAGCTGGAAGGGAAGTGGCTTACAGTTACCAAGGAGCAATGGTTTCAAATTACAGCTGGGGAGGTCGAGGTTGGATATTAGGAAAAACTTTCCCACTAGGAGGGTGATGAAGCATTGGAATGGGCTACCTAGGGAGGTGGTAGAATCTCCATCTTTGGAGATTTTTAAGACCCGGTTAGACAAAACCCTGGCTGGGGTGATTTAGGGGGAGTGGTCCTGCTTTTTAGCAGGGGGTTGGACTAGATGACCTCGTGAGGTCCCTTCCATCCCTATTATTCTATGATTCTATAGTCATTATTCTGGTAAGCCATCTTGAGATTCATCCTAAACTGGATGAATTCCCTAACTGCTTGTTCTGCTAGGTTTATGGTGTCATTGTGGAGTAGAGCACGAGGGATATACTAGAAAGGAGAACTGTGTCCTGTATTTCTACATTTTCAAGGCCACACCATTACAGAATGTGTGTTTTAATTGTTGCATCATTCTGTCTGCTCAGCAGTGAGGTGTTGTTTTCAGTTGAAAGCGACAATGAAGAAATCCAATTCCATATTTTTACCCCCATAAAAGGCAACAGAAGAGTGATGGTCTCACCAGAAGAACTCTGATTCTTTTATTTTTTGTAATGTAGTACATTCTATTACTAGTATTTCCTCAAAATTGTTCAATTTTGTTCAAATTCAAATTTGTTCAATTGTTCAATTTCCTAAAAACTTTTCGACTGATATGAGATACGAGACTTGATCCTCAATGAAAATCAGAATAGTTTCCCTGATTTCAACAGACCCAAGCTGATTTGCAAACACTGAGAATCCAACCTATACATATTTTTACAAGTTAAAACTTGCAGCCATATCCTTCACTGAATCCTTATTGAGGATGACAAGGAATAAGGGATTTTGATACTAGTGAATAACATGCCCAAATGAATCCATAGATGAACTACTGACTGTCTGTACTATAGAGAGGCATGATAAACTCCCATTCATTTTGATGAGGCCAGGATTTCACTCCATGTATGTAACTCGAGAAAATAATATTAGGAATGTAATTTCCTGTTAGCATTAATGAATTAATAATATGCACGAATAATAGATAAATAATAGATAAAATGTCATTTACCATCATTTATACAGCTGCAAAATCCGCATTGATACTTTCTTCCCCCTTCGATGAACTGCATGAAGGGACACATATAGGCTTTGCATCTGTTGCATCTAATTGGCCCAGTCTCACCATGATTGACAACATAAATAGGTGTCTAGATAGAATGGAAAATAGAGTCACAGAAAGCATAATTGAAATACTAAACCTAAAAACACACTGGAAAGATACTGATGCATCTGAATTTTCTTGTTAATTGCTGACTCATCTGCTAATCTCCATCCAGGATTCACCCAAATTTTGAAACATATTTGTTTTGCTAGCAGCAGGGGTCTCATGCACTCTACAGAGGGCTCGGCATTCAAGACAAGCTACAGAAGAGGCTAGTTTTCCTCTTGATAAAACATTTCCTGACAACATCTTTAGTAAGTCCTCTGATTAGAGCTGTGTGAACCCTTCTAAATTCAGTAGAAAAGGGAGAGACCTGACTTGCACAGCAGTTACCCCATTTAAGGCTCCATTTTGCCATCCCTATTCACTATGAATAGTGTCTTATGAGCACTGTGACTAACTGCATAAGGGATTATTCAGTATGAATAAGAAAGGCGAAATTTGGCTCTTAGAAGCCTATATCAACATCTGCATGCACTATCACAGTTATTCTATGCAAACTGTAGCCACACAATTACACGCACAAATGAAACAACAACAAAAATTCAGAGAGACCCTGATTAAGAAAAGCATTTCTATTCAGCCATCTCTCTTATGCACATACTTAAGTCCTTTCGAACTTCAGTGGGACTTCAACACAGGGTTAAAGTTAAGCATGTGCTTAACAGCTTCTCCTTAATCAGGCCCTAAATTTACAATAGTTCAGAAACAACCTAATGGCAGATGAAAATCAGTGTTGAAAATGCAAAGTAATGCACACTGGAAAACATCTCCACACACAAAATGATGAGGTCTAAATTAGCTGTTATCAGTCAAATAAGAGTTCTTGGAGTCATCGTGGGTAGTTCTCTGAAAACATCCACTCCATGTGCAGTGACAATAAAAAAAGCTAACAGTGTTAGGAACCATTAGGAAAAGAATAGATAAGATGACAGATAATACTACATCACTATATAAATCCATGGTACACCCACACCTTGAATACTGCACACAGTTCTGGTGGCTCCATCTCTAAAAGGACAACAAAAATGATTATGGGCATGGAACAGCTCACATACGAAGAGAGAGTAAAAAGCCTGGGACTGTTCAGCTTGGGAAAGAGACAACTGGTGGGGGATGGGGTTGATAAAGGTGTATGAAATCATGAGAAGTGTGCAGAAAGTAAAGAAGGAAGCATTATTTACTCCTTCACATAAACACAAGAACCAGGGGTCACCCAATGAAAGTAACAGGCAGCAGGTTTAAAACGAACACGAGAAAGTACTAGTCCATAGAACACACAGTGAACCTGTGGAACTCATTGCCAGGGGAAGTTCTGAAGGTCAAAAATATAACTAGATTCAAAGAGAGTTGGATAAATTCATGAAGGACAGGTCCATCAATGGCTATTAACCAAGATGGTCAGGGATGCATGCTCTGGGAGTCCTACGCCTCTGACTGACAGTTGTTGGGACCAGACAACAGGGGTGGATCACTAGATATTTGTCATGTTCTATTAATTTCTTCTGAAGCATCTTGCTTTGGCCCTGCCTGAAGGCATGATACTGAGATAGATCGACCAAGTTAAGGAAGTATGGGTTGGACGAGTGGACTGTAAGGTGGATCGAAAACTGGTTAGATCAACGGGCTCAGCGGGTAGGAATCAATGGCTCGATGTCTGGTTGGCAACCGGTAACGAGTGGAGTGCCCCAGGGGTCGGTCCTGGGGCCGGTTCTATTCAACATCTTCATTAATGATCTTGATGATGGAATAGACTGCATGCTTAGTAAGTTTGCGGATGACACCAAGTTGGGGGGAATGGTAGATACTCTGGAGGGCAAGGACAGGATCCAGGGAGACTTGGACAAATTGGAACACTGGGCCGAAAGAAACCTCATGAGGTTCAACAAACACAAGTGCAAAGTCCTGCACTTAGGACGGAAAAATCCCATGCACTGCTACAGGCTGGGGACCGATTGGCTAAATAGCAGCGCTGTAGAAAAGGACCTGGGGGTTCTGGTGGATGGGAAGATGAGTATGAGCCAACAGTGTGCCCTTGTTGCCAAAAAGGCCAATAGCATATTAGGCTGCATCAGTAGGAGTATTGCCAGCAGATCGAGGGATGTGATAATTCCCCTCTATTCGACACTGGTCAGGCCGCATCTGGAATACTGTGTCCAGTTTTGGGCTCCCCACTCCCGAAAGGATGTGGACAAATTAGAAAGAGTCCAGCGGAGGGAAACAAAAATGATTAGGGGGCTGGGGCACATGACTTATGAGGAGAGACTGAAGGAACTAGGCTTATTTAGTCTACAGAAGAGAAGACTGAGGGGAGATTTGAGAGCAACCTTCAACTACTTGAAGGGTTGCTCCAAAGAGGAGGGAGCTAGGCTGTTCTCGAGGGTAACAGAGGACAGAACAAGGAGCAACGGTTTCAAATTACAGTTGGGGAGGTCAAGGTTGGATATTAGGAAAAACTTTCTTACTAGAGGGGTGGTGAAGCATTGGAATGGGCTATCCAGGGAGGTGGTAGAATCTCCATATTTGGAGATTTTTAAGGTTTGGTTAGACAAAACCCTGGCTGGGGTGATTTAGGGGGAGTGGTCCTGCTTTTTAGCAGGGGGTTGGACTAGATGACCTCGTGAGGTCCCTTCCAACCCTATTATTCTATGATTCTATTCTATGATTCTGTTGTTCTTATGGTCTCCATTTGCAATGTTTCTTGTCTAATATTTCAGTTGGTACATGGATTTCATTCTCCAGTTTGTGTATCCAGGTGACTCTCTTTAACAGCATGCTTAAAAGACACGACAATATTTCCAAACATTATAAAAGAACTCGGAACAAGAATCCAAAATATTTTTAAAAGTGAATTCAGAATTTGTGAAGATTACTGAATTGCCAGCTCTGATGATATACGTATGTCCTCCATTTGCCCACAGAATAGGTGCTGCAGGAGTTGCATCAGAGCAAGCTTCCTCACCATTTTCTGCCAATGTGCTTCAACCATGAGCCGAAGGAATCCAGTACATGTGAGACCATAGGGCTCTCTCTGATAACTTAATTCTTCTTCTTCCGAGGGGGGATTTTGGGAGACAAATGCCAAGGTGGTAATGGGAATTAATCCTGAGGCTGTAGGAAGTGTTGCAGGTTATGCATGCATAGAGGGGCATAGGTACAGTATAATTATGAGGATGGGGGAAGCGTATTTACATGGGTGCTCCTGACTCCTAACATGCCTGCTCCTAACTCTCAGGGAGCTGCAAAGGTATTCTGCTCTTCTGCAGCAGAACCACCTTTCCTCAACAGATCAGCCTATGGCTTCCTGGGTATGTACTATCTAGAAAACAAAGGGCATTTTCCTCTGCAGCTGTCTCTTTCGGTTGATGTAGTATTTTGCTCTTTTAGACAGAGGATGTCAAAACTTACATAGTGTCAGGGTCACTTGCTAGCGTGCAAGATTTAAAACAATTTTAATATTCAGTGAAGGAAAATGCAAGCAGCAAACAAGTACAATATCTCAAATCCTGGTCAGTTTCATATTGAGCAAACTTGATTACTGCCAAAACCAGAATTAATATGAGACACTTTCCAGATGCCTCCCTCAGTAACAGTTGTGCAGTAATTGAAGGATTCTTGCAATTACATTTCATGGGTTTGCAAAGGCATATTTGAAGCTAGTAAATAAATGAAAGTGTGCTCTCTTCAATTATTAGCGATAGTTTATAATGCACAACTTCTTTTTACACTTTTTTCTAATCCCTGGCCCCATAGTGAACCTAAACAATAAAAAAGTAAATCCAAAGGATCATATGAGGTAACTCTCCATAAGGTGAACAATATTAAAAACTTTAGATTTCTGCTAGTAAATCCATCAGAACTTTGCATCTAAATTATGCTGCCTCCTCCAAACAACAATTGTGTATGTTCCAAAACAAGACTATAACGTACTTTTGTCTTTTATTGAAGTTTAACAGATGTTAATAAGATACTGGTAACCAGCAAACCTTATTTTTCCTGTTAGTATCCATTGTTTACAACATCTTTTATTGTTTGCTTCTAGTTTTATGATGACAGTTGTTCTGCTCATTTATTTCTCCCATGGATTTTAAATATTTTGGCAAAGATTTACATGCATCATCAAAATTGTACTGCATATGTTATAAATATTTTCTTCTGCTCCAGTGCAAGTATCAGTTAATTTTCTTTCCCACTCAAAAGTAGAGTCCAATACAAAATAAACAATAATGTCAGTGAGCAAAACATTTGCAGAAAATGTTAGGGGAAATGTTCAGAGAAGGGTGCCTAAATGGCACCAACTGCATGTGACTTAAAAATAAAATTTAAAAGCTTTTATATTTCTTAATTAGTTTGCAATTTTCCAGTTGTCATTCTGTTGTGCTATTCTAATAAGGCATGTCAGATTGCATCAATCGCACTGCACAACTAAAGATATATCTAATACATGGTTAATATCACCAAATTGACTATGCAGACAGGCCCCGATAAAAATTGGGCTTGGGTTTGTATTTATGCAGGTTAATATAATCATCTTCTAACCTCAACTTTAATATATTTATACTGGGCTATTACTTCACAACCCTACAAAGAAAAAAAATACATTTTAAGAAAATGGAAAACTAATAAAACCAGCTTTTAAAAAAACTGCCCTAAAGAAAATCAGATCTTTAATCACAAAACAGGAATAAAATTAATGCCAGAAGAGTACAATTTCTTCTTTAAGTTCAGAGCCCAAACATGGCTACTGCTTTCTGTATATTTAATAAATTACCTTCTTGGAGACAGATTTTAAACAAAAAACCCAAACATGATCTTTATTCTGTTCTTACATTTGAAGTGGAATTTTTACTTCTTTCCTTCTAAACACACTTAAAAATATAGTAACCAAAGGAGGTTGTTTTATTAACATAAGTTAGGAGACACAGCAGCAAAGAAATATATATTTTACTTTACATACCAAATAGCCCTCTTAAAGTCAATGAGACTATGGCCAGGACATAACATTCAATTGAGTCATGAGTCTTTGCAAGACACAACCTAAGAACGCTTATTATTAATTATTATTATTATTACTACTACTTTTTTTTTTTTTAACATTTTCTGTGCCAGATTCTGCTCTAATAAATATTAGAGTAAATCAAGCACAATACCATTGAAATCACATTACAGAATCAGGTAACTTTTTAAAAATATATACTTTAAAATAACAAAAGTACATACTTCTGTTAGAACCACCATTACCATGCAGTATATACACAGTATTATAAAGTTCTCACCTAATATGATGACAATAAATACTCCTGACAGGAATCTTGGATGCATATATTATATCGTTTTTAAAGTTCCTGAAGTTTGCATCTTATTACAGTTTATGTATCTCCATTTTAGTTTAAACTACTATGCTAATAATTAAAGAAATCTGATGACAATTAAAGGGATTTGAAGGTCAAGGCAGCATAAACAGTACTGTTATAGCAAAGTTACCAAAGAACTATTTAAGAAAGAAGAAGTAATGATTTTGAAGAAAGCCTCTGCTATTAGCTAGATGTAGATAAACCCCACACTGTAGCCTTGCAAAATTTTCCTCATCCGCCCCACACTCAGGATGAGCAATTTTCTTTGGATGGGCAGGTAAAAAACTACATTTTAAAAGAATTGTCATCATCCTCTTTATTAGGATGGGCTAGTCATTTTTCATATTCCTGGGAACTTTTCAATGCTTTATATTAAATGCAATTACAAACATTCACTGAGGAAAAAAAAAAACCCTCACAAAATCATACACAAAAGAACTACCTAAAGCCAAAAAGTAACGTTGGATATGAAAACATATTTCTATGTGCTCTAACTTACTCTCTATAGGTGTCACTGTGCACCAGATAATAAACTGCCATCAAAATGAGTGGAGAATGATCAAGTCCAGAACTACAATAGCAGGATTTAGAAATACCAGACCAATATTATTTCCCATTGACTTAGCATTGTGTAGCATTGTACCAGCTGTTACATATATAGGCCCTAATTTTCCCCTCACTGTTTTTATATCACTGTAACTTCATCAAAATCAATAGAGTTACTCCATGTTTACAGTGATGTAAATTAGTGAGGAGTCAGGCCTATTATTTGTTAATTCAAATTACCTGCAGTTTTCTTAATGAGATTGTGGCTGCCTTCCCCAACACCTGCCCCATGGTGGGGTCATACGCCATCTTCCTCTATAAGGTCCGTGAGGAGAAACCTCTTAGAGATTTCCTTCCCCTTGTGGGCAAGGCGGCCATTGGTTCTTCAGTTTTTGTGTAAACAGGCTCCATATTTAGTATTGATGGAAAGCAAGAAACTGAACCGACCATTCTCTTCCATTTTAATCATCATGGGTGTCATTTCCCAAACACTAAATGGCAAATGTTATGGTTAAGAGTGGCTTACTCTTCAAAAGATAGATATGTGCAGCTCTAACATTTGTTACCATCAGCCATCAGAATTGCATCTCCAACTCCAAGAGCTGGGAATCACTTCTGGCCCGACTTTATTCATCTGCCACTTTCTTATATTCTCTCCATCTAGCTCTTTAGTTCCAGGGGCACAGAGAGTTTCTTGGTCAAAAAAGTACATAAATAGAAGGTCTGAAAGTTAATTAGCAATATTTTAGTTGGAGCATTTGCTTGTGTTTCCCCCATTCTCCATTCCCCCCCAGTATTTACATTTTTATTTTCAAAAAGCAAAACAAAGTTCAAGGAACCAAGCAAAATTTATTACTGAATAAAGTTAAACCCATAAAACAAATTGTGATCTCAGTAACAGCACTAATTTCAGGGTAGCTGTGCTGGAGTCACTGGTGTTCCTATGGGTTTACATTATCAGCAGAACATGGATCATAACATCTCGGGGAGGGGGAAGGAAGATGTATTTTTGATCATTTAGATTCTAAAACAGAACATAAAATTAACACATTTTCCAAAACATTTCAATCCTTTCCGTTAGAGGTTTCCTAGATTGACTGAGCTGGCTAAAATTAACGAAGATTAAGCATCTATTTTTTTTGTTTTTAAACATGCCATCAATGGCTTTTTACAATTTTACTCTGGACATCTCTCCCTTCAGATGTTTGCTCCAACTTCCTACGGACTTCGTCCTTCGAGTCTCTTTGCTTCAGCCTCATTCTACCTGCCCCCTCTTCCTTCAGCATCCCCTCTTCTTCCCTTTAACTAATCCTCTCCTAACAAAACCCCAATTATTTAAAGAAATACCCAAAACAAACCATCACTCTGGTTGTGAGCTACATCCTTTCCCATCCAACCCTCGGTTTTTCTTGTCTATTTAAATTGTATCTCTTATACAGCATCTTATACAATGGGGCCCTTAACTTGGTTGGTGTCCCTAGGTGCTATCATCATAAAAATTTTATAAAACTATGCTCTGTATTAAACATATATATTTATTAGTTTAGTACAACTCTCTGCAGGATGGAGACTGTACCATAGATGTTCCTAACCCAACAGGAGCCCCTCTCTTGATTCTTGACCTCTGGACATCACCATCATATAAATAAATTAAGACCAGTAACAATAATCAATGCTAGTAATGCTCTATAACCTACATTTGTCTTGGATTGACCAGAGGGAGCATCTGCTGATGGCAACATGTACAAGCTTGTGGCCCTGTTTATTTTCAAATGAAGGGGATAGTCATAAAGTATAGGTACATTGTGCTATACCATTTCCAGGAACTTGAAGGGCCCTTTGGAGTGCAAAACCTGGATCAGATGAACCATTAAATCTTAACTTAATCCACCACTAATCCAAAAGTGAGTGAGTTTTATTTTGGAAATATTTCTGTTCAGAACGTCTCTTAGGGCTCAATGAAATATTAAACTGCTCTAGAGAGGCTGGTGGCATAACTCCAAAATCAGATTCTCTCTCACATTCTAATAAGAAACATTGTAAAGCTTCACTCCTGACATGAAGCATGTTGAATTACTGCTCTCGCTATAGTTAGGCCATTCACTACTAAACTGAGCCCTGATCCACTGTCAGGGACTCTTTGGGTCCATGCAGGCTGTCACTGAAATCACATTGCAGGGTCAGAGTCTCATATAGTATATTGTAAGAGGAGCACTCGGAACTTCACTGCACATTATGGATTGTAACTTCATGAAGAAAATGAAACATGCATATAGCAAAAAGAGGCAGATTTTGAACATTGAGGAAAATTGTCTCTGTACAATACACCATCAAGTCCAAAATTCCATGCAAACACTTGAGTGCACCAGAAATTCAGGCACATAGATTAATAGGTACGAATTACCAAGCATGTGCAGTTCCTTGGACATCACTTTTCAAGTCTGGCTGCATTTGGCAATAAAGATTTGGCCATTTCTCATAAATCCTGCTTGCAAGTGTTGCAATCACAATGTACCCAACATTACTAGATGGAACCTTTATCAATGTATCAATTCATGCTGTATAGTACAAGTTGCCTTTTCACCAGTAAAATGTCTCGGTGGACAAACATATAGAGTGACATGTCTTTCTGAAATCACCGGCTTTTGGAGAATCCACTTTTCCAGGACACAGGCATGTTACATAACTGTTTCTAAAGCATGAGACCATCTCAGAACACAACAAAATGCAGCTACCCCCTGAAGTATATTTCAGGGAACCAGAGGCGTAGCCAGCCCCTGATTTCTGGCCAGGCCTTTGAAAGTGCAGGGAGGGGCCAGCCAAGGGCAACTTCAGGTTATGTGACCAGAAGCTGCCCCACTGAGGGAGGAGAGGCCCAACAACAACACAAACTTTGCTCCTGTGGCCGCAGGGCCTGCCAGCAGCCAGCGGCCGTGGCTGTGAGCAAGGCAGAGGCACTAGCGTCAGCACCTCTAGTCCACTAGCAGCCGCTGGGCCTCGCACCTGTGTGCGGAGCAGAGCCGCCATTGCTGATGCCTCTGGCCGGCTTGTGGCTGTTGGGCAGCCCCACTGGCATGGTGGAGAAATTCACACCACTGCCAGGCATTTGGGGTGGAGCTGGGGGGCTCAAGGTGGGTGGGCCCTGGCCTACCCAGACCCACCCATGGCTACGCCGCTGTGGGGAACCACAATAATGTGAAGCTCTTTTGATGTCAAGTATTATTGTCACTTCAGTTTAAATGATACTCCCTGTTCAATAGTGCTTCGGCAGACAGAACCTTCTAAGACTGATGTATAAATGTATATACTCAGATACTGTTTATACAATTTTAAAAAAGGAATACCCGTAAACAAAGATTACTACAAAAAACTCAAAAAATATAAGTTCTCAAATCAAAATCCATAGTTGGTCTCTATAGTAGATAGGTTTAAAGAGACAAAAAGAAGTACTTCACACAATGCACAGTCAACCTGTGGAAGTCATTGCTGCAAGACGTTGTGAAAACTGAAAGTCTAACTGGGTTACAAAAAATTAGATAAATTAATGGAGGACAGGTCCATCAACACTTGTTAGCCAAGATGGTCAGTGACACAACTCCATGCTCAGGTGTCCCTAAATCTCTAACTGCTAGTAGGTGAATTCCAAAGGGGTAGCTGTGTTAGTCTATTGTAGAAAGACAACAGAGTCCTGTGGCACTTTTAAAGACTAACAGATTTATTTACGCTCATGCGATAAATAAATCTGTTAGTCTTTAAAAGTGCCTCAGGACTCTGTTGTTTTGCTAGTAGGTGAGACTCAGTGACCAGGGATGGATCACTCAAAATTACTCTGTTCTGTTAATTTCCTCTGAAGCAACTGGAACCAGCCGCTGTCAGAGACAGGATTTTGGGCAAGATGGACCATTGGTTTGATCCAGTGTTACCATCCTTTGTTCTTAAATTAAGCAGAAATTAAACTTTATTTCAATGTAATACGTCAGAACTTTAAAACATAATTCTATGGGGTTTTGCTTCAATTAAATAGATGAGTTTGAAGTAGAATATTTATCTTGCAACTGTTTTTGGGCATACTTAATTGTAAATCGCTTGGGGGAAAGATTAACCAGGCTACAACTAATCCTTGGGTTTGGCATGGGCTTTAGCTGTTCACATTAAAATGTCAAGACAAGTATTTCCTTTTACGCTGTTACTACTGGGCTGCATCCTGCAGCACTTTTTCAGACAAAATTCCTTCTGAAGTCAGAGCTGATTTGGCCTGTTATTGTTGGTTGATATATCTTGAGTGTTATCAGTCTTCTTGGCACCATTCCATACAAAGATTTCATGTGAAGCCATTTAGGGCCTGATCCAATCCTACAGCATCAGGACCTGATCCAGGCCTGTAAGCTCTTTATCCAGACATAACTCGCACATTTCTGGTGGGGCTGCAAGCCTGGCCTTAAGCTACACGGACAGTGTAGATGCACAATACACTGAATAACCAGGAAATGCAAGATCCAATCTCAAAATGTACAAAGGGGTATTGTAAAGTAACTTCTCCCAGTAAATTGTATGCTGTTATGAAACACTGATGTGCTGTATCTGTGTCATTACTAAGCCACATCATTTTCCTTCTTGAATCAGGTTGTTTATTTAATACACATTAATACTGTATCAGGTGGACAGCAAAAATGAAATGCTCAGTGTTGACACCAAGGAAGAGCACTACAAATTCTTATGACTGTGGATTCCAAACAAGGTACATTGAGTGTGAATAAGAAAGGGCTCTCCAGCTACTTCTCAGCTTTGCAATGCTGATTGTTATTTGGATGTAGCAACATGCTGCATCTCAAGTGAAGGTCAGCAGTCAGAATTAACTGATGATATAAGTAGCAGCGTGAAATTGGAAAGTGAGATGATAATCAAGAAACTGCTGGGCAGGGGTGATGAGACCTTCAAAATGTCAGCACTTTTAAACAATCAAAACTGAAGCAGGAACTGTCTTTTTGTTCTGTTTGTACAGCGCCTAGAACAATGGGGTCCTAGTTCATGATTTGGGCTCCTAGGAACTTCCACAACACAAACAGTAAATAATAAGACAAAGAGGCAGATTCTAGGAAGCTTCTATACTTTAGTGATGAAAGTAACAGGGATATATTCTAGCTTTAAAGGCTACAGTAATTTCATAATAAAACAGCAATCTGAGTTAGAGGGAATTTTGATTTGTTTCCCATCTAGACAGCCATTCATAATAGCATGGAACTGACCAATTTGGTCAGTTTGGTTTGGTTTGGTACCATTTACAGTAGCAAATGTAGTGACAGGAGGTGCTTCTCTCTACAAAATATTTTGTGTTATGTAGACCATTACAAGTTGCCCAAGAGCTTCTAAGAAAAACAGTTCAGAGTTTGAGCTCCAAATAATAACACTTCTGGCTCCTCAATGACAAAGCTGAAGTTTCTTTTGTCTGCTCTATGCAAGTATGTATGTAAGATTTCCCTAAGATTTATCATGTACTTGGTAGTCTTGGAAAATATAACACAGAATCTGAGATACTGGTTCAATCAAATACATGTGCAAACATAATGGGTACACTAGCAGATTAATTTTATTATAAAAGGTCAAAGACCATTAAACACAAACACAGCTGTTACCATTTCTAATGGGTTGAGGAGTAATCCTAAAATAGCCAATCAAACAACATTCCACATGGTGCTTGTGGCATGTGCTGCCATGGATTGGAGGAACACAAATTTATGCTTGCAAATAAATCTAAGTGTAGCTTTGTGAGCTTAAGAGTATCACTTCACCTGGACACCCCACATTAGGCAAGGGCTACACAGAACAGTTATTAATGCCTTTTTAGAAAGAATGAAAAAAACAACTTGGATTTCATGAGTTCTGTTAGGCTTATGGTGTGCTATAGATGCCAAGTTATATTTTTCCTTCTTCTATAGATATCCGGGATTTTCTGAGACAGCAGCCATCCCTGATCTAAGGATTATGGCATCACAGGAGTGATAAATGGAAGATTTTTTTTTTTTTGCTCCATGTTTCCTATTGTAAACATGGAACTGTTTCTCTTTTGGATTTATTTTTCTCAATGTGAGAGACTGATCCCAAGATTTTTGTTGGTTAACTATATTTTACTTACTAATTGCACATGCTCCCATGCCAGAGAATATTTTATAATAATAGTAGTTTAGTAGTTTCTAATAAGAGTAGGTGTACTTAAAAGACTAGAGACAGGTTTCATGGCAGTGTTTTAAACAGAGGGCTTTCATGTGAAAATGTGACGTGAAGGCCAACGTGATTGGATTTCCATTCCAATGGGAACAAACTGTTGGAGATAGTGGAATCAGGAATGAAGAGAAAGTAGGTTTCACTTGCATGAGGTCAGTTGCAGTACATAGCTGGTGATCATTTACATTTGCCATTTAAATATTTGGCAAAAACAAGGAGAACAAAACGATTAAAAAATACTGAAGAATGTACTCTTTTCCGGCACCAGAAGGTTTGAGTTAACATCTTTAAAGAACAAGAGTCCCTCCCATGAAAAGTAGCAGCTTACTCTTTGTGGTTTTGCTATCAAAACTGGCTATCAGTTTAAAAGCATCATGTCTGGTAAGACTGAATATGGACTAAGCTCTTTTTATTGGTACTTGTTCTACAATGACACTCAGGGGGCCCCAAACAGGATCAGGGCTCTATCACATCATATGCTTTACAGACATTTGAAATGTTTTATTTGCTACTTCTCTGCTTTCTGTTATACTTTACTAAGAGCTAGACAGAGGTAAAAGGGACCGGGTGGAGCTAAACCACTCTCTCAGGAGCCCAGGGAAAGAATTGTTACTCAGTCACATTCTGCCCCGATGCCCCTTTATTTTGGGAGAATGGCGTAATTTGCACTGCCTTGGACCTGGATTACTTATCATGCCCTGCTGGCTTTGCTGGTTGGAAGGGCGGTCAAGGATCCAACATTCCCAATCCTTCTTCAAGGAAGACAGCAGCCACAGGGCCAGCTTCCCCCACAGTTAGAGCCAAGAGGAGCCAAAACCCTTAAGGGATTGGGGTCTTACTTTCCCACAGGTCTGAGTTAGTGCCAGCCATGATCTGGTCCTAAATGCAGTCTGACATAATGTGTACCAGACAATCAAGTATAACCACTAAAGATACTATTTCCTAGGGTAACAAACAACATATTTACTAATTAAGCTCTTCAGAAGTGTGTGACCTTAAGGAAACCATCCATTAAAATGAAAATGTCAAACTATAAAATCAGTCGGTTGGTTATTCATCAGCTTTAAAAGAAGTCAATCCTTCTACAAAATCTCATCCTTGTGGGTTATTATAATCAAACTGTTATGGTGCAAAGAAGTGTGCAGCAATAAATTAAAAATATGTACATAAAATAGGTCAAATATCATTTCAGTTTTAAAAGCAAACTCTATAAACTTTCCATCTTGATACTAGTAAAAATAGCGTGTCAAACACTCAGCTCTTAGTGTATAATGTTAACTTAGAAACTGAGTTATGTCCCTTATGGCTTAATGTCAGAATTTGTACAAAGTTACGTTGTTTAATTTATTGCTTTTGCTATGATCAACCTTGGCAAGTGAAAAAGAGGAGACTCTTACCCTTTTCCGGACAGTAATGTCTTGTGAGACACCAGGGCCAGAGGGAAGCAGGAGAGTAATTGAAGGCAGATATATAAGCCCCAGAATGATCCTGGCCAGTAAAACCTCCTTAGGACTCGGTGCAGGGTTTTGTCTACTCCTAAATGTCCCCCAAACAAATGGCTGTGAGCTAATTCTAATACAGCTCTGGTGTGCCTCCTTGGCACTAGAAGTTGCTCCACTTCTTCCCCCTGTAACTGGGTTACCCGATACAATAGATCCTGTTTGAGTATATAGTATGGCCCAGAGCCTTTGGTCTTCCCTTCCACGGGCACCCCATTCACCTCAACTACCTCTCCCCTCACATTTGTATATAGAGGGTCATTGGCCTGGTCTTCTTTGAAATTTGCACGGGCTGGGCCAATCTGGTCTAGTTCCAAGGGATTTACCTCAACTCCGCCCTCCGGGTTACCCTCACTGAGGTCGGAGTCCTCCTCTCTGGCACCAGTCGCTACTTTGTCCCACAGCCAGGTTTGTCTACCAACCAGGGCAGCCTTCTGGTTCTCAGCCAAAATCCTGGTCCCTAGCCTTTTGTCTGCTCTCCTCTCCCGCCTAGACTTCCGCGGTCTTCCAGGAGCGGAGAACAAGTCTGGGGAAAACTCAGAGAAGACTGGGATAGGGTACTCTTCCAGGGCCTCACCCTGGGGCTTGCTACCCTCCCCTAGTTCCAGTGGGGGAAGCAGATCCTCAAACCCAGGGAAGTCCCTTCCAATTAGGACTGGGTAGGGAAGTTTGGGGACCACCCCAGCCATTACTCTGGTAGCGTTCCCTCGAATCTCACTGCATACCGGTATCGAGGGGTAGAAATTTACAGTGCTGTGGACACATGTCACTCCAGTGTGTTTGGCTCGAGTCAATTGGTCGTACCCCACTAATTTCCCTGAGACCAGGGTGATAGCACTCCCGGAATCCACCAGGGCTATGGTCTTGATCCCATTCATTTTTACTGGCCTCGTGTACCTATGTTGGGCCATTGCAACCCCCACTAGGCTGGTTAGGTTACGCTGCCCCCTGTAACCTCCCAGATTGCACTGCATGGGCTCCTCCCTATTGGGGCACCGGGCTGCTATGTGTCCCATCTCCCCGCACTCATAGCACCGATACTTTATCCCCAGGGTCGCCTTCTGCCATGGGCTATTTGGCCTACTCCCAGACCTTCTTCCCCAAAATCCCTAGGTCCCTTCATGGCCTCGGGCCACCTGCCAGGGTTCTTCCCTCCGGTTCCAGCTTTCTTAGAGTCTATTAGAGTTCGAGAACCCCGGGTCGGGGCCAGTTTCCGGGTCTGCCAGGTATTTTCCCCACGGGATTGGACCAGATCTTGGGCAGTCAACTGTCTCTCCACAAGGATAATCGCCTCATCATAAGTGGAGGGGTCATTCTGACCAACCCAAGCGCGGAGGTCCAGTGGTAAACCCCTTGTGTATCGATCTATTATGAGGAGTTCCAACATTTTCTCGGGGTTGAGGGCTTCCAGGCATAGCCACTTTCGAGCCAGGTGAATTAGGTCAAACAATTGGGACCGCGATGCAACCTCTACTTGATACTGCCATTCATGGAACCTCTGGGCTCGTGCTGCAGTTGTCACTCCTGATCTGGCAGGATCTCTGCCTTCAGCTGGAGGTAATCTGCTGCTGCTTCGGTGGCCATATCGTAATAGGCCTTCTGGGCCTCCCCACATAGGAACGGGGCGAGGATACTGGCCCACTGATCTTGAGGCCAGGCCTCCCGCAGGGCTGCCCTCTCAAAAGCCAGCAGGTACGCTTCCACATCATCCCCTGGTGTCATTTTCTGCAGGCAGCTGCTAGCCCTTATGGTCCGTACCCCCTCATGTCCACAGCCTTGTTTCATCATGGCCTTCAACTGGCCCAACACTTCCTGTACCATGGTCCTGTCTTGGGCAGCCTGGCTTATAAGCAGGCGATTGGTCTCCTGCTGTAGTCGTACTGCCTCTTGCTGGGCAGCAGCCTGTGTTCGGGTGGCCTCCTGTTGGGCTGCTGTCACCTGTATCAATGCCTTCACCACATCCTCCATCTTGGAGATGGGTTTGAAACGGCTCACCCTGGTTCAAGTCCTCTGCACAGTGATCCCACCTCTGACACCACGTGTGGCAAATCAGTCCACTCTGCTCCTGTGGGTCCTGTGCTTCGTCCTGTTATGGGGTCCAGGCAAGCCCTGTCTGCCCCTGGTTCAGGGCAGTCAATACTCCACTACCAGCACAGAGTAGGAGGGGGAAGGGGCTCGGGCCCTCCCTCTACTCCGAGCCCCAGCCTAGGGGCCCTAGGAAAGGCAGCTGCATGCTGCTGGTACTGCCACCAGAAACAGTTCCTTCCCCTAGGCTATTTCCCCCTCTTGGTGCCCTTTTACCTCTCTTCATCGTTATTTTACTTCCTTCGCCTTCCTCCAACTCTCCTCTGCTCCTCCAACTCTCCTCTGCTCCTCTCACCACACTCTTGCTGGGGTCAGGCTTTTTATCAGCTGGCCCCTGATTGGTCTCAGGTGCCTCTAATTGGCCAGAACCACACCCTGCTCAGTTTGCAGGAACAAATCCAGGATCATTCCGGGGCTTATATATCTGCCTTCAACGACTCTCCCGCTTCCCTCTGGCCCTGGTGTCTCACAGTCTGCATAGAAAAATTCACATGCACAGGGGGAGAGGCTATTCCAATAGCTATTTTAAGTTACAGACCATGTCTAAACCAACTCAGAATAATTTTATTTTTAGTCATCTAAATTATATACGCAAACCGACATATTGCTACTAAGTGGCTATTAACATCACACTTCCTGATTTTTTTCTTTGCACAATGAAAGTTGCTTAAGTTTATCATGATGGGGAAAACATTCTGATTAATAGATAGGCCTTTAATTTGTCAGGAAATAAACTGTGATATTTTAGATAATGAGAAAGCTTGTGATTAGTGTATGGCATTCTATTGTTTACCTGTTCCAGCCAAAGCAGAAACCTATCTTTGGCTTGGGAGGGATAAATCTGTTAGTCTTTAAAAGTGCCACAGGACTCTGTTGTTTTTCTGCAATAGGCTAACACCACTACCCCTTTGGAACTTGACAAATATCTAAATTATACTTTAACAACAAAGAACAGCAATTGTTGCTCCAAAATGTTCTTAAAGATATCCATTTCTCCAAAAGGGAGTTTCCCAAACCAGTAAATGAGTAAGTTTACTATGATTTTTCATCTCTATTTGACTGTTAAAACACAGTATTAATCATCAGTGACCACAACACCAGATAAAACCGCAGACAAAAGCTTTCCCTTCTATGCTTTAGACTCTCTATTCATAAATTTTCATCCACAGTTCAACTATTCTAAGGTCACAGCTTATGCTCACTGACTCTGGAAGATTGTAGTTGAAAGAGGACACTTTTGTGGCCTAATAGACAGTACTTTACAGAAAGTGTTTCCCCTGACCAATTAGGAAACCCAAATTCGAGTGAGCGAGGACTACAGCTCTCACTGATCCTTTCAGAATTTCAAACTAGTAGTTGGGAGAGGGTTTGCTAAGAAAAGGAAACTGCTGAGTCCAACACTACTCTGATCCAGGTTTCTACTCAGCAGCAAGGCATGCTGGGAAGATGACATGGTGCACTCTCATTAAGAGCTGCCATCCAGGGTCTCACCAATGGTCTATGTAGCCCGGTATTTTGTCTCCAACAGCGGCCAGAAACGAAGCTTCATGAAGAGAATACAGAATAGTATTTCTAGAAGATCCACTCATGTCTTTCCCTCCTGGCTTCTGGGAGACAGACTTACAGTTGCCCCAAGCATGGGGTTTCTTCCCTGACCATCTTAGCTAACAGCCTTTGATGGACCTACCCTCAACAAACTTGACCAATTCTTTTTTAAAGTTGGTTATACTTATAACATCCCATGGCAATGAGTTCCACATGTTAACTTTGCATTACGTGAAATAGTGCTCCTGCCTGTATCAAATTTGCTACCAATCAATTTCATCCTCTGGTTCTTGGATAGTGCAAAAGGGTCAATAACACTCCTCTATTTGCTTTTTCCACATAATTCACATTTTATTAGACCTCTCTCATATTCTTCCATTAATCATCTCTTTTCTAAGCTAAACAGCCCTAAACTTTTCAGTCTCTCCCATACAGAACTTTTCATTCTCTCCCATACATATGCTTGATCATCTTTGTTCCTCTTTTCTGGACTTCTTCTAATTCCACTATATCCTCTGTGCGACTGGGCAACCAGATCTGCACCCAGTATTCAAGACACAGGCATACTATCATTTATATCGTGGAATTATATTTTCCATCTTCTTTTCTATCTGTTTTCTAAAAGTTCCTAACATTGTTTGCCTTTTTGACTGCTGCTGAATTGAAGCTGAGCTGAGGTTTTCAGCGGACTATCCATAAATGACTCCAAGATCTTTCCGGAGTGGTAATAGCTAACTTAGACCCCATCATGATAGGAATATAATGGGGATATTTTTCCTTCAATGTGCATTACTTTGCACTCATCAACACTGAATTTCATCTGTCATTTTGTTTCTCTGTCGCCCAGTTTTGTGAAATCCTCCTGTAACTCTTCATAGTTATAGACTTAACTATCTTGAAAATTTTATATCATCTGCAAATTTCACCACTTTTTCAGATGATTAATGAATATGTTTAACAGCACAAGCCCTTCCAGTGCAGATCGTTGGAAGAAACTGTTTATCTCTCTCCATTGTGAAACTGACCATTTAATCCTACCCTTTGTTTCTTATCTTTTAAATCAGCTCATGATCCAAGAGAGGACTTTCCCTCTTACCCCACGGCCACTTAATTTCAGTATTATCCCTTCGTTAGGGAGCTTGTCAAAGGCTTTTTTGGAAATTCAAGTACACTATATCTACTGGATCACACTTAGCTTCTGCAGCATTAAAGAGAAGCCATGTGATAAGGATCTTTCTGTGCTGGTCCCTGAAGTAAGGGAGGACCTAGACTTTATTCTTGCTTAGAGAAGTCACATCACCCTCTCTCCCCCACAACTCACAACACCTTTTTGAAAGCCTGAGGGGTCAGCGATCAACTCAGAAAGAACAAAATGTTGGAAACGTTCACAATTCAGCAAGAGTCTCAAATCCTGATCGTGACAAGGGACATTTGGGACGCACAGACATGGCTCCTGGTTCCATTCCTGTTGTCTTTGTTCTAGGGTCTGTGTGTGAAAGAATCTTTAAAAAACTCGGGGGAGGGAAGTTTCTGCATGACCAATATCTCCATCTGAATTCATTTGATGTAAGGAGACCTTGAATAACCCAGAGGTAAACTTCATTGCAGACAAATTAAATTCTTAATTTCTAGGAAAAGGTCAGATTCCCCTAACAAATGGGAACATCCATAAGCTTTAGCATTCGATTCTGAGTAAGAGAGAGGGTGAGGAGAGGTCTCTTAATGATATAATATCCCAAGCACATGCTGGAGTCACTAGTTAATTGTCGTATAAACCAATATGAAAAAGGGCATGACATTTTAAATTAAACTGATTGAGAAAGTTAGATAGGCAACTTTCCTTCAGAAAGATTTTTTTTAAGCTTATTATCTTCTTCTATAATAAAGCTTTCTAGCAGTTTGGACAACTTAATCATGTGAATTCTGTCTATTCTGTACTTCTTATGCTCTATGATTTTGGCCTTGTATATAGTGTTAATAAATCCTTCAACTGCAATTCTCTTTGTCTGCATTATATCTGTTTGGAAGAACATTACCCAAAAGAGAGCCAGTTCCTTTTAGACAGAGTTGTTCAGACCTCATTAGCTGGGAAGACAATGGATCATTTGAATCTCGGAACCACTCCGTTCCTTCCTCTCTCCAGAGCACAGCAGAGCCCTTGTCCTATTCTAAGACAAGCTAGGGAGGCTGCCGTAAAAGGGGTATGGTTTTCTCGTATCCTCCTAGGTCTGCAGACTGAAAGATGGGCATGAGCAGAGAATGAATAGATACACCTGGCAGTGGAGTGATCTGTGACAAGCTCCACTAGTTTCATCAAAGGCAACTGATACGACACTACCCATGTGGAATTTCTAAAATGATGCGGCTGATGCTGAACAACAGTAACTCTGGAGCTGGGCTACTTTCCATGCTCTATGCAAAGCTTTGGGAAAAAATGGAAGAAGAAAAGGCATTGTCCCCATGTTATGTGACATGAACCAAAAATCATAAGCTGACTTAAGCCTGAAGCCTAGCCACCAAATTGAGGTCTATGGATGAATAGTGTGATATGAAAGAGCGAGGCATTATCACTGTATGAAACAAAGAAGAGAAACAGGCTCACTTAGAACTGAAAGAATGCGGGAGGGTAAAATGAATAATCAAATTGAAGTTCTACTTTGCTGTTTAAAATCAGATACAGCCATTACAAGTTTGCTCTTGACATAGTGGTAATTCTTAGCACATACATCTACCCTTACCTTACTTACACCTTGTTAGTACCAGTCACTTTACTGGATACCTAGCTTCTTCTAGCTCAAAAGCATTGAAGCACTGGACCTTTCTAAGTATATTTACATGGGACAGCATGGCTCAGAGCTGGTTTATCAATCACACAGATGGCTTTTCCTTCCAGCTCAGCTAGACCGTTCACCAGTTAGTGAGACACAGAAATTTGCAAGAAATTATTGAACTGAAAAACTGACCAGCTTTCATCTCAGAGGTTGTTTCTTTCATTTATGGGAGAGAACTCCATTCCTGATTTCAGGGTTTTCATTGGACAATGTTGCCACTGTCCAACATTCAAATATCTATTTAATGTATTGCAGTTCTATATGGTTATGTCATGGCAAGCATGGTAATCCTCAATTACACAGAGGATTTTCTGTTTTGAAAAGAAGAAAATTCAAGAACACAGCACCAAATTCTTTTTTCCACCCACAAATATTTCTGCAGTTGAACTCAAATTAAAATTAAGTAGCACTGTGAAATAGGGAAAGACACATTAGTAATTAGGGAATAATTCTAAACACAAACTAAATCACCTGTATTTTTAAACACTGGGAACGTTATATTTAATATTTTGAGTTTTTGGATGTGTGCTTTTTAAGATATAAAATAGTCCTTCAACTAAAATAATATTAGTAGCAAGTAATATTAAATGTTAAACAAAGAACACATAGTTTATCCAGGCTCTGGAAACATTCATACATCTCCAAAACAAACTCGTGTAGGGCCTGGTCTATGATGATAACTCTGAGAGTTGTGTTTATTTTTATAGTCTGTTGCTAAAGCAGTGCTGGCTAAAAATAAGTACTGTCAAACAATGATAGTGTATTCTCAAAAAACTATCACAAACAAATACTTTTCATAGATCATCCAATCAGGATATTGAAGATAAAGAAATTGTTTGTTTGAGAAATAATAAATAAGGAGTTAGTATAGATAAGAGACTGTATCGTCTACAGTAATTAGCCTTTTGGTAAGGGGAGAAAAAAAGTTTAACTGTTATTCTGTATTTAAAGATTATTTCAACCAGTTTCCAAGTAGAGAGTTAAGATGATCTGATCTATAGTTTCCAGATCATGCCTAGAACTAATTTTAAATATATGTACAATATTTCCTGCCTGCCAATCCTCTGGACCAATGGCTGTTTTCAATGACTCCTTAAAATTTTCTGCTAGCAGCTTAAATAGTTCATACTTAAGTTCCTTCAAAACGCTTGGGCTGATAATTTATTTCATTTTAAATGATCAGTGTACTCAAGCACCCCTTCTTCAATTACTTCCATCTCTGAGAGTACCTCATCTTTATTAGCAGAAAACAGCAGGCCCAGGGTATTTCCCTAGTCCTCAGAAGTGAGGACTGGGGCAAAGAAACCATGTAGGCTGCGTCTACACTGGTAAATTAAGTCGACTTAAGCAAGCTTAACTTAATTTACCCTGCGTCTACACTACAGTTTTCTTAAGTCGACTTAAGCAGCTTGCTTAAGTTGACTTAAGGAAAATTAAGTCAACTTTATTAAACCTCCTTTCTACTAGACCTAAGGCTTAAGTCGACTCTCTAGAGTCGACTTAAGCCAGTGTAGCCATGGGGTAGCCCTAAGTCGACTTAGGGCTACCCTAGGGCTACACCAATGCCCTCCCTGCCAGGGGAGGGCACAGGGGGAGCCTGGCATGCCCTCCCACAGGGCTCTGCCCACCTTGCCCCTATGCCCTGCCAGGGTCCCTGTCCCCCTTTGCCCCATTGTACCTATGTATAATGGGGCAAAGGCTGAGCCCCCTGGCATTGGGCAAGGGGTGCTCCTTTTGTCCCTGTGGACCTGCCCTAGGTCCCCATAGCCCCACAAAGTCGACCTAGAGCGTCCAGCATGGATGCTCTAGGTCGACTTTGTAAGTTCTCCTTTAAGTCGATTTTAATTTTCAGTGTGGACACACTAAGTCGACTTAGTTAAAGTCGACTTAAATTATCCAGTGTAGACATAGCCATAGAGTCTCAGCAACATCTTTATTTTTTTTATTTGCTCCCTGAAAACCCTGATCATACAGTAGACTCACCAATTCCTTAGCAGGCCTCTGATGTATTTAAAGAATTTCTTGTTCATTTATTTATAAATATATTTATTTATTTATAGCTATTTGTTCTTAGGGATCCATGTTGGCCTGACTAAATTTCCTATTACATATTGCCTGCTATAATTTATACTACAATGTATTGGTTTCACTAGGGTCAAAATCCCCAATTTTGAAGAACTTCTGTTTGGCTCGAATAGCCTCTTCAACCCTGTCATTTAGCCATACCGGCTTACTCTTTTGCCTTCCTCTGAGTCCTTTTTTCCACAGCGATACACATGCCCTCTGAGACTTTTACTGGGATTTGTTTGTCTACAAGTTTCACTTCCTTAAATTTCAAGTTCAAGGCCTTCATGACTAACTTCATTTTACTGAAATCTCTTGCTAAAGTTTAACGTCACAGTGTCACTTTTTGGCACTCTACATGCCCCTTGAATGCTGAACCCCTTCCCTTCTTGAAATAGCTCCTCCATTTAACTTGAAACTAGTCAACTAGTCTCTACAAAACCATCACTCAAGCACTGAGAAATTATTTCTTTAAACTGTGTCCCATTGTGTCAGCTGGTAGTTTATATGTGGGTAGCTGAGGTTCCCATTAGCGAGATTTTGCTTCCTCTTTGAAGATTATTTTTTAAAAAAAATAAATCTGGAGGCTGGTAGTATTATCCTACTAATATTTACATTCTTACAGGCGGGATTTGTATCCATGTAGATTCAGCTGGGTAGTCCTCTCTCAAGGCTCTATGAAATCCTTTAGATGCAGCCCTAGACCCCCACGCCTGTTTAGCTGGTCTGTCTTTCCTATATAGTTTATAACCAGGTTTTGTCATTTCATCCTGATTCTGTAATGCCTATTCTATTAAGGTCCTTGTCCATTGCAAGGGATTCTAGTTTGCTTATTTTTGCTCTTAAACATCTTGTACTTGTATGCAGGCATTTGCTGTTTTTATTCTTGACAAGATGCCCGTTTTTATTTAACGCCTTAATTTGACACCCTAATGATTTTACACAATTTACCTTTGTTCTTATCCCATCCCTGCACTAGCTCACTTGTAAATGGAACCTACCCTTTTGCTGGATACTCAGATACCATCTCAGACGCTGTTAAAAAAACGTCTCTGTACAATTTAAGAGCTCCTCAGCCCATACCAGCTTTCCCTCAGCTCTTAGTTTAAATACTCCCTCAATACCTTATTTCTTTGACATGCCAGCAGTCTGTTGCTGTTCTGGCATGTCAAAGAAATAAGGTATTGAGGGAGTATAGCCCCAAAACCACTGTATGTGCTCTCTCTTCCCCAAAACACACCACTATCATCCTCAGATTTGCATTTGTTTACAGGATGAATTTAGCCACCTATCATCGTTTATTTCCCAATACTAAGGTACAGTTCAATGTAAAAGAAATACTGCCAAAGAAAGCATAGGTGAGGAAGTACTTTATACACAACTCCCGTTCAGATGGATTGCCTAGTAAAAGGCTTACTCCACAATGCAAGCAATAGCTCAGATAATGAAATCAGAATCACTGCTCTGAGTAACACGCTAAAGAGGGAAAGAGCAAGCCCCATTGGATGCTGTCTCCATAGTCTGCACAGGCACATCAATTCACTCAGACTGACAGAGGACGAGGTTTTTTCCTCCATTTCCTAATGGCATAGACAAAAAACCAATCCACAAACTCCCTTGTCAACAGTGATCATTAAGAATGCAATTTGTAACAGCTGAATTTTATATCCTGTTCTGAATTCGTCATAATCTATAAACGATTCTCAAAGACAAGTGCTAATTAATAAAAAATTATGATTTATTATTTAAGCAGCACCCAGAGGTCTACTGGGCACTTGAGTGAACCTAACCCATACTCCTAGCATTTCAAATATTTTATTAACATTGGTGAGACTTGGTATATACAATATACATTCATCACAATGGACTTGGTGCAGATGATATAGGGTATTATATAAAGTTCTTCTCGTCATAATGGCCCTGTCTAGCAACACTGGCAGTGTTAGCAAAAACTGGGGAAAACAGTGTTAACATATAACGCTTAATCTTATATTCAGATGAGAGGTAACACCTGAACCCTGTCGACCATTTACACTGTTGCTAATACCAATGGAGTTACATCACTGCAAGAACTGTAGATTTCACCCCTCCCCCCAAAATACTAGGGTAAACCCAGTCTTTCTGACAATGAAAGAAGCAATCTGCCACATAAAATCGTAATTTGAGAAACCATGAAGTATTTTGAACAGTTACTTATTGATCCCTTACCTCATTTGGTGAAACAATAGCAAAAGGTTTGATGATAGCGGCCAGTGGAATCTGAGCTTGTTTGGCCATATCTGAAGAGGATGGAAAGCAGTAGGCAGTACATCGAATATAACGAGGGCTGGCGTTACCTAAAATAGTCAAAAGAGCATATCTAGAGATACGATTGTATAGGGAGGATTGATTTAAATCAAAGCAATCACTATTCTTAATCATGATTTAAAGCAGTGGTTCCCAACGTTTTTGGCTCGAGGGCCACAAATATAGTTTTTACAACCCTGAAGGGCCATCTAATTAATTACAATCAATTAATTAAATTCAAATTAAATTATAATTATAATGAATTAATTAAATAAATAAATACATTTAAATTAATTTTTTTTATTAAATAGAGTGGTGGCCCTTCAGGTTTGTAAAAAATTGTATTTTGGCCCTTGAGCCAAAAAGGTTTTTAAAAAAAATTATTTTATTTTTTTAAAAGGGATGGATGCCCATAAACATCTGGAACTTCCCCTGCCTCTGGGCCGGCCCAGATGGGCCCCCGAGGAACCGGGCCAGGCTCTCTCTTCCAGCACTGATGCTGCGGGTTGGACACAAGCCCAGCCCTGGGTGGATGTGAGCCCCTCCGCTCCTCCGGATGTATGGGGGGGCAGCGCCAGGCCCTGCGGACCAGCTCTGGTCCGGGTCCCTCCCCCCCAGGGTGTCCTGTCCCACTCAGGACCTGGACTCCGCTCCTGGCTCATCCTGGCCGGCTGGCCGGCGCCTCCCTCTCTCCTTGCTAGACAATATATTAACAAAAGCTTCCTACTCTTCCCACCTGAGCTTGTGTATACTTTCCTCTCATGGACTGTCAGCCCACCGCTCCACTTTTTGACAGGATTTCCTCATTGTTTTAGCTTATTAAAGATATTTAAAGCTCAGTGAGGTAAGAAGCTTGTTTTCTTTTAGTACTTATCAGTGTCTTCCACAGATATCACAGTATGTCATTAAAAATTATTCCTAGCATGAATACCATTGATGCTCTGGTAAATTATGGCTGAGATCTTGAAAGGAACATAATGAAACGGGGCTCCCAAATCCAACTGAAAGTCAATGGGCGCTGGGCATCTAACTCTCTTAGATGCCTTTGGAAAGTTCAGCCTACTCAGTTTCTTGGAAGAGACTTTTTTGTTTAAAAGACACTCTCTCTCCAAAAAGAGGAAGAATGTGTATTTATGCATTTTACCCAACTAAACTTTATCCAAACAGATACATGAATGCCGAGCTAATGGCATCACAAACTTAATTTATACAAGGGAGAGTTTTACAGTATTAAGTCTCAAGCTACAACATGCACAAATTCTGCCATCAAGAAATGCATGTGGAAGTTGAGATCTGCAAGCACTCTGCCTGGGGGATTTTCAGATTGCGTACAAAGAAATGGAACTACACAAACATGAGAGACAACTGAAGCCAGCAACCATTCTGTATTCTGACCATATAGTTTGATTCTCAGGAACAGAAATAGCCAGAATACAAGAAATTAAACTTGTCAAGTGTCAGTTTTTTAACCTTACATTCCAGCATGGACTCAGCTATGAGTTTACATGTTTCCTTTAATCATTACCTTCCTCTGCCCACCTTAAAGACCAACATTTTGTTTAAATGACCCTGCATATTCAGGGAAAGATGAAGAGGATTCCTTAATTAATTAGGAAAAAAAATCCTTGCAGCTATTCCTATTATCTTTTACAATTAACTACCCAAATGTTTTTTTTTTCCAAATGATAAGAGGTGTCAAAAATACATCTATATATCATTACTGGGACTTATTCTTGTAATAAACATCGTTACTATAAATCCCAGCCGTTTTGCAGAAGGATACAGCATATATTCCTTGACAATGTCCTGCAGTACATGGAAAGCCAGCCAGGTAACCCCTGAAATGCAGTGCTTTTAGGATGCGCAACTCTTACTACAAAGTTAAGTAATGCTGAACTATGACACTAGTTTAAATGTGGATTGTTGGGTTCAAGGTTGCTATTCTTCTTTTGCTTTGTTGATTACGCTTTTAGGGAAGAGGGCTGAGCTCAGGTGACTTCTTGTCAGGTTAAAGATTCTGCTTGAAGGTCAGAATTCGGTTTATCTTTCCACTCTAAATGCAATGTTGTTTTGTTATGCAGGAGCTGACATTATCAAGGACCTGAACCTTAGAGCAGAGGCACGCTGCACAGTTCTCACTGCCTAGGCTGGAGTAACTGTCAGTAAAGCCACAACCCTGCAAACATTTTGCATGTGAGTAATCCCACTGAGGCCAACAGTTAACAAAAGCTAATGGGAGCATTCAGGTATGTGTATCTTACGTATATGCAGAGATGAAGTCCCAAAATCCTCAGTTAAATCTGATCCACAGTATATTTCCATATTACAAGCTTACATTTTTCTTCCCCTCTCACATTATAGTGTTGTATGCAATAGTGCCATGGAAATACAGTAATGGGGACGGCATTGCTGTGAACTATTAACATTTAGTACTGTCATTTATCTTCCATTCTACTTGTATACAAGTTTTCTGCCTTAAGTAGTAGGGTTAAAAAGAACCATTAACAATGTTTTATGGACATAATTAAGATTGACTATGGAAATAAAGGAATATTAAGGATATACTGAATGGGTTTTGCCCTTTATTTATGGCATAAGGGTCTAATTATTATACATCTTTTCAAAAGTGCTGAATAGCCATACATTCCATTGAAATGAACGGGAGGTACAGGAGCTCTCAGCATTTTTGGAAGTCAGGCCACCTTCTCTATTTAAGTGTCTAAATATGAATTTGGGAGCATAATTTTAAGCAACCAAATTTGAAAATTTCAACTGATGATAGTTTTTTAACTTCCTTTTAACTAGTAATAACTCCAAAGCGATCACACAAATAGTTACCTTGATCTTGGATCACACACTCTGTGGTGACAAGAGGAGGAACTTGACCTCTGATGTTTGTAGTGTAGATTTGACCTCCTCTGGAAGCCTTATCGTTTTCAATTACTTGAATCTAAGGAATCAGAAGTAAAGAGAAAAACAGGAAACTGGGTAAGCTATGAGCTTTTCTTGATCTCATAAGGTCTTACAAAAGTAATGTTCACCGCAGGTAACCTAATTAGCATTCATTGTCTATAAAGATAAGCATAGTACATAAGGAGTATACTGTACTGCGCATTGTGCAAAGAGGATCAAAACAATCATGTATATACATCTATGTCCACGATTGCTTTATGTCTTTTCTTGGCTCCTATTTGTCCGGGGCTGAACTTTGTCACAGCATATCTGAACGATGGGCAAACCAAGAATGTCGGATACTCAATGCACAATTCCCTTTACTGCAGGAAAACTCCTAGGAACGGACTAAAGGGGGAGCAATCTCAGCAAAGCTGTCCTCTCAGAGTTCAGTGGAATTATTCCATTGAAGGGAGAGGCTTTTCTCCCTGAATAACAAACAGCAGAAATAGCCAAGCTAGCAGCCCAGTGGCTGTCTCCATGACGCAAACTGCCACCCTGGGCGAAGTTTTAAATCAGCCCCGGGAAGGACACAGAAACAAGTAGCCACTTGAGGCTAAAATTAGTATGGCAATTAGTTGAACAGATTTAGCTGCTCTGGGGAGCTGTGTATGGACACTTACATTTGTTTAAGCCCGTCTTAAAGCAATTTAGCTTGCACCTGTAATTTAACAGTGGTTGGGAGACTCAGAAAGGCTCTGTCAGACAGCAGACACAGAGGCAAATGAGTCAGAAGACACCCCACTGACTGTTGTTCAAAAGATATTCCCAATACACTGGGGAATATCTCGGGGGCAAGTACCATTTTGCACCTTTCCGAGTGTAACCTGTCCCTTCAAATTGCTCCAACATTTCTGTGCTGCATTTTTAGTTCCAAATATGTTCCTTACAGAATCTCTCAATCTCTTTGGCTTGTGGACCTATCACTAGCTGCTTACACAAAGGGAAAAAAACCCAAACAAACAATTATTTACTCCAAAATAAGTCTGCTGGCTAAAGTTGTTGGAACTACTTGTTGACAAAGCACAGATGCTGCTTTTTCATCAATGTTTTCTCAGACTTCGTAAGGGCACAGATATATCTTTAATATTTGCCTGAAACTAATCAACATTGGCTATACATAAAAACATTTAGCTGGCAACACTACTGTAATTTTATAATATAAACAACAGACACATGGAGATAGTTATCCCTCATTTTCAATTAGCTCTTTGCCCTTTACAGTCACTGACCCAGGTCTCTTTTCTTTCAGACACGTCTTTCTGATCCTTACTGTGCTGCGAAAACAAACCATTTAACAACCTTTTTTAAAAAAACATTGCTGTCACAGTCCTGGTTTATTCTCCTAGAGTAAGTGAAACAAGATATCAGATTATTCCAGGGATCTTTTTAAAGATAGAATTGAACATGTTATCTTGTTTGTGAGATGACTGACCTATTAAAAGTAATGCCTACAATTGCTAGTCATAAAAACACTTACTTTTACTTTTTAAATTATAGTTTGTCATACGTAGTTACATCTGAAGTGATTAACGGAGAGTCTTGTCCCTCAAGGTTTCTTCTCTGCAGTGTCTGCTGTTACACATCATCTTCATCTATGTCTGAAGACCACCCAGAAATGAAGTCTGAATAGCCTCCTGCCCCAGCAGCTATACACTACTTCATGGAGAACTAACAGTATATTTCTTTAATATAAATTCTTCCTTATACATGGTGGAAAACAGACACGCGATTCCCTGGATGCACAGTCAATAGCACAGCTATCTGTCCACTTATGGCTTTGGAGTGGTGTTTCACAAGTACCTAGAGGCCCAGAATTTCATATTGAGTGTTAGGAGCCTAAATATATTTGACACAGGCGTCTAAATCCCTTTGGAAATCTGGGTAAAATGGTGTAGGAGTACAAATCCCCTTGACTTTCAGGCAAGATTTGTGCTCCTTAATGATTTAAGTGCTTTTGAAATAACATCCTTCCACTTCTTTGAGCTAACATGTTGTATGTATTTAAGTCCTAGGTAAAAATTTTGCAAATATTTCAGTGGTACAAACATGCAAAAAGAGGGAAAACTAGCAGTTTGGTCTACTTCCAATTGTTTGAAGATGCTGACAAATAATGAACTAGAACACTGTAACACAGTAATAGAATGCAATTATATCCAGTGCAAAAACTCTTTGAAATCAGTGCGTGTTATTCTTAATAGCACAGGCACAATTATTATTGTTAGAATGCTCATGAAATGAATATATAATTCTTTGAATTTAGCACATATGTCCACAGTGCAATTTATCAGACATGGCTCAATAGTTCTAACAGTAGTGCTATGACCTCAAAGTGTGTGCCAATAGCAGAAACACAATTGTTTTAGAGTATTAATTTATCATAGGGTCCAGAGATATGATTTCAAATTGAGAATAAAATTAAATGGACTTTAATCTAATATGAAGTCAATGGTGCCAAAAATAGTCTATCAAATTTTACTTGTCAACAGGCTTAATGAAAAAATAACCAACGTTCAGATTTGCAAGGGGTTCCTGTTCTACTGCAGAATAGGATGACTTGTTTATAAATACTACAGAGTAAATATGTAGGATACAGCCCCACTACTGCAAGTGCCTAATTTAACACGAGTGGTATGAGTAGAGAACCATGAGCCAGGAAACTGCAAATTTTAATCCTGACTCCTATATTGACTCTCTGTTCTTCAGCAACTCACTTTTCTGCCTCTTCTTTCCCCATACTTTCATCGTTGTAGTCAGCACAGGCCCCTGAGCTAGAGTCCCACTCACATATAGGGGTGCATGTGTGTCAACTATCAGGGCATCCTCAGCAAAGGTCCTTCAGCTTTGGAACTTGCTTTCCCAACCCTTAATTCCCCCTCCTCTGGTTCAAGAGTGTCCTCAGTGTGCTCACTTGCCCAAGAAAGAGAGACTAGGATGACTCTGGTGGAAGACCATAAAGATCAGAAATGTGTTCAGCTGCTGGCTTATGAGTTATGTTAATGATTGGGAAGGAGGAGCTGTGTTCCTGAAGTAGCTCATTTGCATAGCTGTAGGTGCATCAAGGAGCAAAGGACAGGTGCCCCCCTTTTATGGAAGTACAGTATAAAATATAAGTATAGAATATATTAAAATTGGGAAAATAATCATTCAATTAGTTGTTCAAGCTCAACTCCACAGGGCTATTGTCAGTAATAGATAAAGAGTTAATTGAACATCAAGCATTTCTAGATGAGTGTGAAATCTTATTAGTAATTAGCAGTGCTTTTTTTGGAAAAACAAAAGAAAACAAAAAAAAGTTGCCAGTACTTGGCCAGGAACCTGGGGCTACCAGCGGCAGAAGCCAGGATTTCATCGCTGTGAGTACCACTGAGTACCATCACAAAAAAAACCCTGGTAATTAGCATTTGAGTAAATAATTAATTTTAAAGGAAATTAAATACAGTTCAAAACTTTTTGCACATTTTCCTTAGCATGTAGGGCCTGATTCTAATTTCATTCGTTTATAGTCTGTATAAAAAAGAGTAACTCCATGGCCTCCAATGGCAGGGGGAGAGGGAAAGAAAAGAAAATTCAGTCATACAATAGAAAAGATTCCTCAAAGCCATTTTATTCAACAATAAAATAGGCCTGTATATCCTACTGCTTCATTATCTATCATTTACATAGATCCAGTGATGCCTGAGTTATTTTTCCAATCCTCTGGGCATTTAGTTCAAATGATAGTATTTCTGATACAACCATTAAAGTATTAGACCTTCCTGGAGTAACAGAAGATGGTGGCTTATTTGAAGGATTTGCAAGTAGTAATTTTGTGTCTGAATCCCTGGGAACAGATTTGATGCTGCTGGAGGAAACCATATTGTAATATCACAGAGGAGAATTCACATTAAAAAGCAATGAATCAGCAGGATAGAAAGTCTACATGAATTTTATTAGAAAATTAATGGATATTTTCCAAAAAATGGCACTGATGCTACACATTGCTGCAACTTTATCTAAAACTGACAGGAAAGTCCCTCTGAGTACAGTATACCCATAATTAAAAAATTGTGTTACATTATAAACATATCCTATGAGAGCCATTGGGACATGGCACATTTTAGAAGTCGAAAAAAACCCAGCAACTAAACACAAAGTTTGCTTTGATATTTCTTTGTCTCCTAATAACATGAAAGCACTTCACTGAAAACTATGTACTGTGTTACTTACTGGGCTTGGAATGGAGTCTGGGTCAAGCTTCCTCTGCTGTGGACCAGCAAGCTGTCCTGGACCCCCAGGAAAGGCACCAGGATAAGAGAGCTGAGAGCCTGCCATCTGAGGGCCATAGTTGGCTGCAGAATTACAAAAGCCCGTTCATCAAATTTAAAAGGTTTAAACTCTGACATAAATCTTATATTGTTCCATCCAATGTCTGACATGTTATCTTGCCTTACAAATCTTACTGAAATAAAATACAGTGCATTTCCCACTTCCTGCTTTGGCAAAATATGCTTTGTTTGTGGGAGGGGATGGGGAAAAGGACACAGACTCTCTCTTAAACAGTATTTATGAATAAATAAATAAATAAACAAACTTTTCAGCTCTGTTTCCCATTCCTCCCATAAAGGACGTACAGTAGTTTTATAATATGATAAAGCCAGATTTTATATCAGGCCTTCACCCGACTTCTGTTTTTGTAGATGGTTTTGCAAGTGCAATTAAAAGTATCTGCACCTTTATACCCATGGTCATTGCTTGAAGGATAAGCCTAAAATTAGGCATGAAATGACCAGTTACCAAAGTCCCTTCTGCATTCCCTGCTGGGGCATAGTCAGCTGTGCTTCCCATAACTGATTAGGCCTGTGTATCAAAAGTGAAACTTCTCCTTTAGTTTCAGCTTCACTCATGAGATGGCTGAGGGTCCAATGCCCAATATTTAATGCATTTTTTTTTAATAAGAAACCACTATCGGTATTTACCATGTTGCAGATGATGCCCAGGCACTGGGGGTTGTCCTGGAAGTTGCTGCAAGTTGGTATTCGGTGGTAGAGATCCAGGGATCCCATCCTGCATGGCCACTGGAGGCAGGGAGGGTGGAGTACAAAGACTACTCAGATTTGCTGGTGCTGGAGGAATTTGAGATCCAGATGACAGAACCACCTGCTGCTGTGTTGGGGGTGGGGGTGGACCTTGACCTTGAAAAGATGTTGGAACTCCAGAAGGCATAAGAGAACTCTGAGAAGCACCAGGACCTGTGCAAGAAAAGTACTGTTATACATCAAATGATCTGAAAATGATAAACCAAAACCATTTAATGTTATTAGTTGCTAACATATTTGCGGCCTGTGTAAGAAAACTGTAATTTAAACTCACAGTGTCTCTGAAGTTGTATTTCTAATAAATCCTTAGATGTGTTATGAATAACATCTCCCAGCTTAAGTTTTCTCAAATGACTAGTAATTTTGGGTGCCCAACTTGCCACCTTGAGGTCTGATTTTCACAAAATATTGAGTACAAGTCCTTAGAAAAATCATGCCCTTAGGGAATCTTCATCAGGAGAATAGTTACTTTTGAAAGTTCAGGCCTAGGTTATTAATACCAAAGTATATTAAAATATCCAATTTCCTTTTTACACAGTGTTCACTTCTTCCAATTTACTAGGATTGGTCCACTGGGGAGAAAAACAACTCAGCCCTTTTGTGATGTTTACAATCATCTTAAATTTCAGATTCTCATGCACTAAATACTGCAATCGATATTTTAGAAACACTACACAGTGATGCTTATCTATTTATAAGAAAAACAACCTATTTTAACTGGAATTATCATGCTCACAGAAACATTTCTTTGGGGCTTCCATATTGTGAATGTTTGTTGTTACAAAAATCTATATTTTGAGTCAAATTTCACCTGACAGACCTTGTAAGAAAGAATTTTCAGAACTAAAAGTAAGTCATCTAAAACTTTTAAGGTTTTTGAGCAAAATTTTATTAATAAGTTATTATACAAACACTAAAGGATACTTAGTCAGGCATTTTAATTAGCAAACAAAACTCTCATCCACAGAATTTAAGGCCATCATGTCCTCAGCTGGTATGAACTGATATGGCTGACTTCAGTGGATCTGCTATGTCATTTTAAGATTAGCTGAGGATCTGATAGCTAAAATCTTACGCTAATATTTCGATCGACTGCAAAGCTAAGCAAGAAAAGAAACAAAGTAGGGAGAAACACAGAGTAGTGTAAACCTCATATCTTCAGTAGATTAAGAGTATTTAAGGTCTAAATTAAGGTGTATCTTTAAATGATAGCGGCATGGTAAAATATATATTTTCTTCACAGTCATTGTCAGAGACAAGCTATTTATTAACAATAACCAGTAAATTATATTTGACTAGTCTGAAACATATCACAAAAGTAATGTAATAATACAGGATCAAATCTAGCCCTGCGTAAAGGAAGGTGTAACATCACTGTGCAGTTGCACTCACAATATACAGGGTGAATTTAATCTGTTAGTCTAATGGATTGAATTAATTTTACTAGGATAAGAAATATTTTAAAAGGCTTTCATATTAGTGATTAATTGTACAAACTGAGGGTGCCATCCTCTGCTGGTGTAAACTGGTTTCACTTCACTGGAGTCAGCAACTACTAAAGTCAACGAGTGATGCTGAACCTGTGCTAGCTGAGGGTCCTGAATTTGAAAGGTTTTATCTGGTATCATACGACTTTGCAGTTGTCCTCAGTCTCATTTTTAACACATGCATCCTTCTAAACAATGCAAGTGACACATTCAAAAAAACAAAATAAGACACGGAAAAAAACAGATGGGAGCCCAGTTCTGCTCTTATTCAAGACAATGGTAAACTTCAAACTGATCTGAATGAGATCAGGCCCTAAATCTGCATTCTGTAACTTTCAGTAGGACTATAGAACCAACCAACTGAAATCAGAGGGAGGTTTGGATACAGGACAACTACAATTTTAAATATATATATATTTAACAGTTAGTTTTACCTGTTAGATTTTAGCCCCACACTAAATTTAAGTTCAATTATTTAAAAAATGAAATAAAAACACCACAACAAAAACCAACAAATCTTTGCTGGGTACTATCAACACAGAAAGATCCTCCTGAAAGCTGGGAAACAATAACTGTGGTTGGATTTTATCAACAGCGGGCAAGATATAAGCAACAGAGTTAACAAAGGGCATAAGAACCTGCTGATGTGAGAGTTGATATTTCTGGAGTGTTCAACAAGAACCTACTGGGTGCTCCAGCACAGCTAAAAACAAGGTTAGTTATACAACATAAAATAACTCTCCATAATTATGTGAAGCCTTATTGTATTAGCACAATATTTCTTATATTTTCCCAATATATTCCTCATTTCAAAGGAACTTTATCCACTTGAGTTTGTAAGAAAATAAACGAACTTTCATATTGTCATGGACCCAAATTCTCCACTCCTAAACAGAGCAAAACTTCCAATGATCCAAGTTTTGCTTGATGAAAGACCACAGCATTTGACTCATAACCATATCATAGCACAGTTGGAAAACTTGTTTTGTGACTTCTTAGATCCCTACTTTGTTCAGAAAATGATTTTATAACAAGTCTGTATCCCGCACACACGCCTAGAGTTCAGGCCCCAACATGGAAGGGTGAGAGACACATTTTGTTCACTCAAACAGCTTGATTGCAAATGGAAATATTTTATTTGCATGCCAAATACAAAAACTGCGCTTGTCGTCTTCCAGCACAAGTAGAATGAATATCAAGCAGAACTTGGCAGTCACCACAAAGCTTGATGCACTGACTCACAGAGATTCCCTATAAAATGGCCCTATTACTCTAAAAAGCATAAACACTTTAGCTCCTGACTACCTTGCTTATGCCATAAAATTTATGACTTTGCTATCTGCTTTCAGAAACAGGTCTTTTAAAAGCAGGATATAGCTGAACTTTGTCACTGGAAGCCACGTTTGTTCACTGCTATGGTAGTGAATTATGCAACTGCATTATTAATTACTTATACATCAAACTAAAGTGTGGTCAACTCTGAAAAGTAACTGTAAAAAAATGACAGAAGGATTCCTACGGCTATTGTGTCCCAGTAACTTCTACTCAGGTTTTCTGGATTTCCAGATAATTTTTTTTTTTTTTTTTTTTTTTTAATTGCCACCATTGCAAATTCACCCTGGGATTTGAAGGTCAAGCTGGGCTCTTTTACTCTCAATCACCTTTTCTCGCAAAATATTCTGCAAGCCAAATTCTGATTTCATAAGAAGAATACAATGTCACTGTCTTCAAATTATGCTGCCTGGTACATCTGTGCAACACCGTTGTCTTCAGTGTGGGAGCACAGTTGTAAAAAGGGCTTAATTGTGTCCTCAAAGTGGAACTTTGTTAACAATTCTGATGATCTTATGCAAGCAAGAATAGAGTTCTGCTCACTCCTCTCATAGCCATGTTCTTTCTACATTGTTGATGGAACTAAAGACATAGCACACTCTGAAGCAAGCAGATATGAATTTCAATACACTCAGGGAGCACATCTGTTGAGTTACTGCTTTTTACAGTCACTTTTAAAGACAAACCAACCTTTCAAAATACAAGTTTCTAAAATTAGTTTCAACATCCATTAGTGGGAATAGCAATTAAATGCTGGGATATACTGATTTAATGTGCTGTCTTATGAAAAATAGGCAACACAAAGAATGAAAGGGGGATTTTCAAAAGTGCACAATCTTGTCCTAACTGTTTTCACTGAAGTCAGTGGGAATGTCACCACCACCTTTAATGACAGCAGTGCACTCAGCACTTTTGAAAATTTCACCCTCTTGAGTTCCTACTAGAATGTTTAAAGGTAGACACAGTTAAGGAGCAAAATGAGACTGACATTTAGGAATATCTGAAAAAGTAACAATGCTCAACACAGAGAGTGGTCTCCAATAGAAAAACACAGTTTACTTTCAATTTATTTCACAATATTTTAAAAAATCAAAATAGATAAATTGTTAACTCTTTCACCATATTTTACTAATAGCTTTAACTAATGAAAATGGACAAATTACAATGCAACCATTACCATAGTTACTTATTTGCAGGGTGCTGATCTGATTAGCCACCTGTGTTGTGGATAAAGAGGATGCAGTATTTGGATAGGATGGCTGTGACTGGTGGCAATATGGGGGATAGCCAGGTGCTGTAGTGTTGGCAGGTGAAGTACCCGGGAACCTGAGAAGACAAAATTAATTTATATTATACAAAGAATAATCTCAGCCAATCATAATCCAGAAAGTCTAATATCTCCTCACAGATGACACTGAAAGAGAAGGTTATTCACCTTGGATATGTCTACACTTGCTAAATTTAGTTCGAATTAGTTAGTTCCCCATTCATTTCAATGGCCGGTTAGTTCGAACTAAGAAATGAGTTCGAATTAACATGGCCACATTGGTTAATTCAAACTAGTTAGTTCAAATTAACCCGTTAGTTTGAATACCCTATTCGAACTTATTAGTTTGAATTAAGGAAGCCCTTAAGTCGAACTAACTAAAGCCTAGTGTAGCCATGGCTTTAGTTAGTTCGAATTAAGCCTCCTTAATTCGAACTAACTTGCCAGTGTAGACATAGCCCTTGTGTAGTATCTAAGGTTCTTTGGACGTGTATCCACATGGGTGCTGCTCCACTGTACGGTGCGGCATTGCTTTTGCATTTGGAGTCAGAGATCTTCAATAACAGTACCTAACAGACCACACACGTGGACCCCGCTTGCCTCACATAGTATGCGTAAGTATATATAGTGCTGTGCAGTCTGACCTCTCTTGGTTCCTTCTCTGCCACAGAACCCATATGCTATGCTCTGAAGCAGAGAGAAGGAAGATGGGTAGTCGAGCATCCAAGAGGACACATATCTCGAAGAACATCAGTTACGGCACAAGGTGAGTAACCTTCTCTTCTTCCTTGAGTGATGTCCCCATGGGGCTCCCCTGTCGGTGACTACAAAGCGGCATCCCAGCAGAAAGGATGGGGCTTCAGAGTGGCTTGTATAACCAAGGATAGGACTGTACATCCAAGGATGGTGTCTGCAGAGGAATCCTGCATAATGGCATAGTGTTGGGTGAATGTATCCAAGGATGGCCATGTGGCCACTCTGCATATGTCAATAATTGGATCATTCTTAAGAAATGCAATAGAGGTTGACAGTGCTCCTGTGGTGTGTGTTATTATCAAGGGAGGAACCTGTGAGGACAGGTGGAACAGAGGGAGAATTCTTGGTCCCTTGATCACACCTTCAAAATTGCTGTTCATTGGAAGTGTACAAGATGCTGCCCCTTGTACAGAGGGCTGTCTGTGATTACTGATATTATTGGGAAGCATTGATGGCAGGATTGGTTGTTGAACTACTGCTGAAGGTAATAGGTTCAGCTCGAGATCTGGGGGAATCTGGTATTTTCCTCATCTCCTCTTTGGTTGTAGAGTGTATATACTCAGAGATCTGAGTGTAGCTCAGGAATCCCTTAGCGAGCATCTTCTTGGTACGCTCCAAAACCAATTTTTGTCCTTCAAATGGTAAGTCTTCAACCATATTTGTACCTCCTTGGGGACTCCTCAGAGATATAACCAGGAGGCTCAGCACATTACTACCACAATAGCAATGGGTTAGATTGCTATGTTGGCTGAGTCCAAGGACGCTTGAAGAGCTGTGTGGGCTATAAAATGGCCTTCTGCTATTAGGGAAAAGAATTGCTCCTTTTTAGGCTCTGGGTGGGTTGACAAAACTCCTCCAAATTGGTGGAGTTAATATAAATTTATTTCAACATGAGGGCCTCATAGTTTGAAATTCTAAACTGGAGGGTGGTGGAGGAGTAAGATTTTCTCCCAAATAAATCTAATCATTTTCAATCCCAGTTGGGATGGGCAGATTGAGATTGGGATTGTCCATTCTTTTCTTGTGTCATGTTAACAACAAGAGAGTTTGGAGTAGGGGGTGAAAATAAGAACTCCATGTTCTTTGCTGATAAGTAGTATTTTCTATCCACTTGTTTGCATATAGGCAGCATAGAAAAGGGGGTCTGCCATAAAAGACAGGTTGATTCAAGTAGTGCACTATTGATAGGTAATGCAATCTTTGCTGCCAAGTACGTATGGAGAATGTCAATTAGCTCATGCTGCTTTTCCTTCTGCTTCTCCAGATGGATGTGTAGAGTATATGCCACACAGCAGAACAAGTCCTGAAAATGGTTAAAATCATCGGCCGCAGTAGGAGATGGTGGCATGATATCTCATCAGGTGAGAATGATAAGAAGTGCAAGGGTGATGGCGCCTTTTCCTCTTGATTGTCCTCATGTTCCTCTTCATGCTCCTGCACTGGTTCTTTCTGTTGTGCTTGTGGAGACCATACATCTGGAGGTTGTGAGATTGTTGAGGATGGGATATTGTATCTGCTGTGCTGTGCTGGTGTGATACCAAATTGAGCCTATATGTGGCCTGAGGGTACAAGTATGGCCAGTTAGGTGGAAGAAGGATGTGTGGTTGCATCTAGGGAGGACCTTGCCAGGAGTTTGGTGTTGAAGGATAAGTGTGCAAAGTCTGTGCTATTTGCCCTGATGCTGATGGGGTAAGAGATTCAACGTACTCTTCCTCTTCTTCAGTTGAGAAGTGGGGAGCCAGTCTCATTGGAGAGAGTGAGGCACAGGTTGACTCAGACGAATGTGAGACTTGAGGTAAGAATTGTTTAAGGAATGGAGACTCCAGAGTATCGGATACTTTTAGGTCTGATATGTATCTGTACTCTTGTGGTGCATGCAGCATCGACAGCACCATTGTCGTAAATGGTGCCATGAGGTGGTTTTCAGCATAGTCAGCAGGTGGCGCCAGAGATTTTTCTTCAGAGTCGATGGCATAGTAGTGGTTGAGGTCATTGTCAACGTCTTGGCCAGTGCCATTATTGGTGCCATCAGCTGTTTCAGAGCCACAAAAGGCTCGGAGATGTGGATGAAATCAAGGACTTGATTCAGTCACCACAAATAGAAGGTGGTGTTGATAGCTGGTGATGTGCCCTCGTATAAGTCTTTCAACTTTGTCTTAGGGGATGAAGAACTCAATTTCTTTGCAAGGCCCTGCCCCCGTCAGAAGCCATTGATGCCACTGATCTAGTGGGGCAGCACTCTGGGGTTTGTGCCTTAGGAGTTGAAGAGGAGGATGCCCTCTTTTACCCTTGGCCCACTTATAGGATGTTTTTCTCTAACTTATGTGTGAACAGTGAGAGTCAGTAGTCAATCCTGGTAATTGTAAGGGCCTCTCCAGGGAGGAACATGAGTCTGATGTCCCTGTCCTTTCTTGGTCTAGGTTTCAAATCAAGGCAGTGGGAGCACTTCTGAGGAATGTATTCTCTCCCAAACAATGAATGCACTCTGCATGGTCATGAGTTATCAGGAAGGCAGCCCCACAGGAATTGCACCTCTTAAACCTGGGAGAACTGGGCATTAGGGTTAAGTAACAGCTTCCCAACTGGCAAAGAAGGAAAGCGGGAAAATGGAAAACTACACTATGTTAAGTTCCAGAGGAGTAGCTGTGTTAGCCTAGTTCAACAAAACAAACAAGGAGTCTTGTGGCACTTTTAAAGACTAACAAATGTATTTATCACATGCAGTTTCATGAGTTGAATCCCTCTTTGTCAGACGCTTGAAATGGAAATAGGCAGGCAGCAGAGAAGGAACTGAGGGAGTCAGACTGCACAGCACTATATACGATTCCTGCACACTGCGTGAGACAGGGGAAGTGTGTATGTGCAGTCCAGTGGGCACCGCTATTGAGGATCTCTGACTCCAGATGCAAAAACACTGCCACATTTACAGTGGGGCACCCATGGAGACATCATTTGAAGAAAATTATCAAGAAGCCTCAAATTCTACTCTCCTGTATATTTATAGTACAATAGTCTAGAAGTGCACACACAGCAGAAACTGTGTGCCTATACATAGAGCAGGTATTCATTTGCTTACAGTTTCTTATTAGAAGCAATTAAATGTGTCCGGCGAGGGGCTGCATGACTTCACCTGTGTGTGTGTGTGTGTGTGTGTGTGTGTGTGTGTGTGTGTGTGTGT
>ML685791.1:11191357-11242760 GCA_007922175.1 Pelusios castaneus
TGTGTGTGTGTGTGTGTGTGTGTGTGTGTGTGTGTGTGTGTGTGTGTGAGAGAGAGAGAGAGAGAGAGAGAGAGAGAGAGAGAGAGAGAGAGAGAGGGGCCAACAAAGAAGAGAATTGGGAGGAAAAAGAAGAAACTGAAGGCAGGAAAAGAGCTGGAAATACAGCACTGGTGGCTGGCAGAGAAGGAAAGAATAGACCATAAGCCCCACATGACCTGCAAGCCATATGACTACTATATATTTTCTTTTGTAAAGTTGCCTTGTGTGCCCATCACCAATGGGAGGTCTTCTATATTGTTCTTACCATAATCTACCTCTGAACACAAAGGGACCTCTCTTTCCTGTAAGTATAACTTAGTTTTCTTATTTTTTTGTTCTAAGCATGTTCTGAGTTACAAAACCAGTTCTTTCTAAGGTGAGAATATATGCAGTATGTAGGGAAAGTGTAAGGATAAGGATATAGTACATAGCATACAGCGGATAAGGATAATGACTGGGAATAAGGACTAGAACTCACGTTTCCTAGTATTGCCACTGACCTGCTGTGTGACACTAGATCAGTCACCTCGTTACTCTGTGCCCCTGATTCCTCTCCCATCCTTTGTCTATCTGGTCTATTTAGACAGCAAGCTATACAGAGCAGGGACTGTCTCTCACTAAGGGCATGTCTACACTACAAATGTAAATTGATCTATGTTAGGTTGACTTGCAGTAATTACTGCAGTGGTTCATGTCAACATTATCCTTTTTCTGTCATTGGTGTGCGTCCTCACCAGGAGTGCTTTCACCAACTTAACAGGGACAGTGGAGGGGGCTGAGAGACCAGAGAACAAGCAGTTCCCTCCCGGGAGCTTGGCTGCCTTCCCCGCTCCTCCCAATTGGCTCCTTGCTCCCAGGGCTGGATTAAGGCTCCTGCAGGCCCAGGACTACCCACTTTTGTGCCCCCCCAACAGCAGCACCCAGACTGGGGTTGGGGCTGGGCGGCGCTGGGGCTTGGCAGACTTGCCAGCTGTGCAGGGCATGTTGGCACTCGGCACTGGGGCCTGGTCGGCACATGGGGGGCTTGGGGCCTGCAGACTAGCCAGCTGTGGGGCAAGACAGTTCTGTGGGCCAAGTATGACACAGCATAGACTGACAGCAAGTGGGCTGGCCACTGGAGGGGCTCCGGGCCTGTTGGCTGGCACCTGATTTATTTTTGCAGGTCAGCACTCAGTGGGGCCACCCTTAGCCCAGAGCTGCAGCCTCTAAAGCCTCTTGGTTAATCCAGCCCTGCCTGCTCCCCTGATCTCTTGGTTCTTCATTCCCCGCTGGGAGCTTGGCTGCTCCTCCCCTCTAGGCTCTTGGGTCCCTGCTGTCATTCTTGTCAATTTCACGTGCTGGAGCCATGAAACTGACAAGAAAGCTAGGGCTTCTGGGGTTGCTCCCACTAGATTCCGGCTGTCCTTTGGGAGCCCAGCTGCACAGAGGATCCCAGCTCCCCACAGGAGAACCAAAAGCCAATATAAGTAACCAAAAGGATCTACACGGACATTGCAACGCCCTAACTACACCAACATAAGCCCACGCCTCTTGAGGAGGTGGAGCTATGATGTCCGTACAGTAGGGCACTTACATGGGCGGGACCAAGGCTGTGGTACGTACAATGACATAATTAGATTGAGGTAAGCTGCTTTATGTCGGAACTCTGTAGTGTAGACCAAGCCTAAGTGTTTGCACAATGATGCCCCAATCTAAGGGGAGGAGGGGTGTCTCTAAATTCTACCACAACACAAGTAATAACTGAAAGATCCTAATTTTGATGCCTAATTGAACACGTATAAATACATTTTTATTTAAAATAAGCTATTCACAAATATATCTGGGTGACAGCTAAAAGGGAAACATTAGTAGGTTGACTCACTGAATATAAGACACTGCTGTTAGACAGCATCAAATTAACAAAGAAAACGCAACCAAAATAGTTCAGAGTTTGAAAACTTATCATACAATTCTTTTTGTTACTCTTCAGAAGTCACTTTATTCAAGCTAGTTTAGTTGCTTTTCCAAGGAAGCTAGCTGCATGCATGTTTTTATTTATAACTATACAAACTAAAGATGGTACTATTGAATCACTCTGTGGTCAACCTTCTCCATCCCTCTTCCATATCTTCTTCCACATTCTCCTTCTTATTCCTCCCACCATCTTCATTTTCTCCTTTCCCTATTTCCTCTCACTCTCTTCTTGTTCTGTCCCTTCTTGTAATCCTTCCCCCTCTCTCTACTTTCCCCAAATATCTACCAAAGCTCATCAAACATCAACCTTCCTCTCCAAAACAAACCATGGGACTTAAAGCAAGAGAAGGCAGCCATCAGCCTCCAAGAATTTGACAAAGTCTCATTATAACATATCTTTAGAGCATGCTGTTGAGTTTTGTCTGTGATGTTGGAAGCTGGCTTAAAGAAACTGCTATGCAGGCAAACTGAATATTAATTTGTAGACATGCACAAGCTTTTAGTCTCAATTCACTGGCCACTGATGTAACATATTCATCATTATATTACAAAACAAGAGCTTCTAGTCATAAAATGGATTCAGCTAACTAAAAAAGAAATTAATTTTCTGTAGCTTGTATAACAGGCAGTATTTCTAACACCTATTTGTTACCTTTGTTCTTCTAAGTAGATGAGACAAAAAGAAGTGTAATGATACTACAGTTTCTCAGTCTGGCTCGTTTTCTATTTTAATATTTCAAATCAAACACAGAAAAAAGGTCAAAGGTAATGCTCTACTCAGGGAATACATACAGATTATTTGAAACACATGGTCCAAATTACTCCTCAGTCTACATTAGATAGTTACTTGATCCAAGAACCCAAAGATCTGTGTTTTCCCCCTGGTGAATCAGATTTACACTTCTAACCCCTCATACCCATTCCAAAGCACAATGTTCATTTGAAACAGCTGGTCTGACTTGTTCCTCGGAAAAGCAGATTATACTAATAAACAATAATGAGCATTAGAAGTTGACTGGTGCCCACCATGGATGGATGTACTGCAAGAAAAAGGACAAAAGCCAATTGCCTTCAATCACCTAAGTATACAATAGCTTAGCATCAGTATACTATTAATGTGCACAGTGAATGAACTATTCCTATTATATTAAAGCTTTTAATTGTATATATTTTAATAATTCAAATATTTTTAAAGAACAATCTTGGTTTGTTTATGTGATCTGAGCTTCCATCTTAAAAACAGTTCCAAAGAGAAGTTAGGAATAGAAGAATAGTTTCCAATGTAGTTGTAAATTTACCATACTCCTTCTAGGACCTCCTTTTCCCCACAGAAGACTGTGTGACCCAATGTGTGACCCAAAATTTACTTTTAACCCACTTAAAACCTAAACCTGGAATACCAAACAGTCCCCAAGTTAGATGGGTTAGAAATGGCTGAATGTAATAAGCAGTTCAAGCTTGAATACCTATGGAACAACTATGGAAAAAAAAATATATATAGAAGAAGTTAGATGTGATCCTTGTTAATTCGTAAAGATCACCTGTGTGGCTGATGTCCTGTTGAATGCGGGCCATTCTGAAAGGTAGTCTGGCTATATTGCTGGGTGCCAGGAGGTGGAGATCCAGCAGAAGCAGGGGAGCCAAAAGGCACAGTAGATTTCAACATACCTAGAACAAGTCACATTTAAATACATTTATAATAAATGTAAAAATGAAACCCCACCATTAAATGTGGGTTTACTGAAACACAATGTAATCAGTGGAGCTCTGTGCAGACACAAACTTTGTATCTCCATCCAAATCCTTGCAACCTGCAAACATAGCCTGTAGATATAAAGCGGTTATCTGCAGATTTGTAGGGCCCTCATAATCAGGATATGTAAGAATTAAGGTTTCAACAGCAATAGTCATGACTAGATGAATTCAGAATAAGCCACAGAAATTACTTAAAAAAAAAATCCATCAAAAATGCTCCCCTTACTTCTTTCACATCCTCCTCTCTATCAACATTTCCCTTCCTTTACTGCTTTCATGGATGCTAGTTTATGTTTGCTAAGAAGCACAGGCTACAGACAAAGAGATGGTACAGTGCGCAGGCCTCAGCTAGGTTATGACTACTATGATGAGAAGTGAAGGCAAACCGGCACAATGTAGATACCCTTAAACTTTATAAAGGGGAAAATCCAGAAATGTGACAGGAACACTATAATGTAAATAACAGAATAATAATATAATTATAAGGTAACATCAAATACTTACTTAGGAAAATAATAAACTGTAAGTTACCATCACAATAAATTTTTTTTCAACAATGCACAGGGTCGCCTGAAGAGGGAATCAAGAACTTTTCTCCCTAGCTGCTAAGCCTAGCTTCACGCCCCCGTCTTCAACTCCCTCCATCCTGTGATGCTCTTTTGCTTTGGCACTGCGATGATCCCACCTGTTCACCCAAAAATGACAGCTCCTCAAGCTGGAGGGCCACTCCTCCTCCTGAGGGACCCAAACCCTCTGTCGGTGTCCCAAGGGTCAGCCTCTATTCCCCTCTCAGCTGGGCTCCTTGCCCATTGCCTTCAAGGTACAACTTCCCCTCTAACAGCCTGCTAAGCAAATGCACTTTATGTGTTAGCACCGCCTCTTTTCACCTCCTTCCTCTCTAACTGCCTTCCAAGTACCTCCTTTCTGGCCGCTCCCGAGTCCCCTCCCCAACTCAAGCAGCCTTCTCATTGGCTGCTTCTCTCTCCAAGATGGCATTCTGTCTTGCTGCATCTGAGCTGCAGGCCCTCACGTTACTCCTGCTGGTTGTAGCTGCAGCAGGTGCTAGTGCCAAGGTAATTACAATGGAACAAAGGGAGAAAATGGGGAGAAGAGGAGAAGGAGAAAAAGACGGAAGGTGAAAAGGATTCCGAAGTGAAAAAGATAGAGAAGAGAAAGCTAAGAAATTAAGAATCAGAGGCTGAGCATACATTACACAAGTACTGCCTTACCTGACTGAGGTGCTGAGTAGGATGGGTTTGGGTCACCATAATGCCCATAAAGAGGTGAAGAAGTAGGTGGTCCAAAGCCTGTAGAAAAACCGCTGATACCCGGTTGGGATTGGGAGTATGGAGGTGTTGCGACATAACCCTGTTGACTCATTCCGACACTACTCTCATTACAAACAAGAGTCTTCCCTAAGAATCTATTAAAAAAAAAATATAAAAAAAATTCATCAACTCTTACTCCATTGGCATCCTATGAGGCTCACATTTATGTTACTAAAAGGGATACAATGAAAACCTTTAGGCAACAACAAACTGGGAATCAGGAGAATAGTTTCATTCCCAGCTCTACCACAACCTTACTGTGTGAACTTGAACAAGCCACTTACTTTATCTGAACAAGGTCACTCCATCCATGTTTTTTTGGGGTGTGATCTCTCTGGAAGGAAACTCCTTAAGCTGTTCTATGGAGGGGGAGAGGATAGGGTTCATTTGCCCCCCAGAAAACAAACCGAGCCCACTCCCTGGTCCCACAGGTTACACAGGAAACATGGGCAAGGCAGAGTCAGCACCCCAGCAACTGCTTCTCCTGTCCCAATTAATCCCTTGTATCAGGGCATCTTAAAGAAGAGGAGAAAGGCATGGAGCTAGCTGTGCAGTTAGCCTCCTGAATAAGGCACATCCCCAGTAGTGCAGGAGGATTCAAGGTCCTTTCATGCTGGTTTAGCTGGAGCAAAGCATCTACAATGCAAAGGTCAATTAAACTCTGTAACCAAATCCAGAATGTCTCACATTGGCGCTGCATCTCAGGCTTTGGCCCCCCTTCACACTTAAGCTGAACAAAAAGTTATACCCCTTCTTGTCACAGCCATTGTTATTACTCCAAGAGAAGCAGGCAAATATGTCAGTAATTACCAGTTACTTCAGTTATCTACAATGCCACCCTAAACCCATTGCTCAGCCTGCGTTGGTACCCAGCTTCGCTCCTTACAGACGTCCCCAGCCAACCTCTGGTCACAGGCTGAGCTATGGGACATGGGAAGCTCACAGAGCACAATGATGGGGTACAGGAGACCTGCTTCCTAACCAACCGCTGGTGGCTGGCTGGGCAGATGCCCTCGTTCGCTTTTAGAGACCCCTGCCAGCTAGCTAGCTACAGCCCCTACTTTTTTACTCTGTGGCAGACCCAATCTTGTTCTTCATTGTTTGCTCAGGGCTGACAAACCTGCTTTATGTCCTCAGAACAGGGATCCTTCTAGCAAATTCATAAGTGTTTCAACAGACAAGAAGCCTCCACCCGTTCCCAGGATGCTGTCAGCACCCTAGCCACAAGGCAACTTCAGCTGCCATTCTCTCCCCTTCTATCCTCAACTCGTCCCCCATTTATTAGCATTTGATTTAACAAGAAACAAAAACCAAGACCTACATGTGATTTCAGACCTTCTGATGCCAGGCATTTAGTTTCATTTTGTTTAGAGGATGAATCTCACCTGCACCATTTGGGCTGAGTCTTTAGGCATATCATTTCGTTGTTATACAGAAGTCTTGTTTATAAGCATACTTACCAGTGCTTTTCTCTTGGGTAGGGCTAAAACTTAAGCTAAATATTATAAACTCTGTAGTATAGTGCAGTGTTGAGCTAAACTGCCATATTTCATAACACTACGTTGCACTAACATAGCACCTTTCATTAGGGGAAACGAAATGTTTTACTGATATTAAAATTATTTATTTACCCAGCTGTGTGTGGTAATTCTCTTAATTCCTGTTTTACAGAGTAAAGAAACTAAATCAGTGAGGTTAAGATCAAAATTTGAAAAATAAAATCCACTGATTTTTGGTAACCCACATGAGACTGATTGTTCAGAGATACTGAGCATCCAAAACTATACATGAAGTAAAGAAGAGCTGTGAGTACTCAGCACTTCTGAACAGTCAGGCCTGAAGTACCTCAATTTCGGCATCCCCAAAAATAAGGCACTCCAAATTAGTGGGCACTCCTGAAAAATGTTGCCTAAGCATCCTTCCCAGATCGAATAGGACCCCTCAGTGAACAGAGAACAAGACCCAGTTCGCCTCGCTCCCAATCCCATGGTGATAGCCCACAATTCTCCTACATACAAGATTCCACAATTGTTTAAAACATCTTTGTTGAATGTTAAGCAGTTCCAAACAGATAAGATGACAGAGCTGTCATTTGTTTCTTAGCTACTTAGGAAAGACTTGGAAAGAGAAAAAACCTACAGGGTGCTTTGTTACAGTAGTACTTTTTTTCCCCCAGCAGAGAGAGACGTGGCAACATGAGCTTTGGACAGTCTAGAATGGATTTACTTAATGGTCAGCACTAAAGCACAGTATGTAGGAAGAGATGTTCATTCTGAGGAAGTTTCAACAGTTAGCGTCTTTCTTAGCCTTGACAGTATTCAGGGGAAACAATTTCCCCCATACTCACAGAGAGAGAGAGGGGAAAAAAAAATAACCTGCCACGTCAAACTTCTCACACATATTAAAAATACAAAGAGATTGTGTGTAAGAAGAAGAGAAACTCTCAAACATAAATAACATAATGCAAACTGACAGAGCTGACTCATTACACACTGTATTTCATATCATATATCTCAATAGTGTGAGGGAGTTATACCTATATATATAGACAGAACGAAAGTTTTATTTTCTCTGTTCTCTGATTATCTTATGTCTTTCCCAAAGTCAAACAACAAAACCCTCCCTAACACCTCAGTAATTCATATGACATTGGTTCATTGCAATCCTGTAACTCTTTCCATCCTGAATGATTGCTCTGCCCATGCAGAGTTCCACTGAAATCAAGGTGGCTCCACAAAAGCACGAGGGCCATCTATATGGATTCGGCAATAGGATGTAACTATAACATAAAAACAGTCTCACCCCAGTGCAAGGCAGTTATTTTTATGATATAAAGTAGTAGTGTGTTTGGTGTTATACAATACACAAAGGAAGACAAGGTTCCTGTCCCTAGCACCTTACAACCTACCTTAGACAATCAGTATATAATAGAAAGCTAGACAACAGTCCAAGCTCAAAGCAGCATGTATATTTGTGTGTATATTCTATACAAAAATATAAGAGTTGATTCATCTTGCAAGGAGCTATGGCAGGGTAATTTTAAATTCCCTCAGTTTATTAAGACTACACATGGCTAATGTTTACTTCAATACAAATATAATAGTTGCAACACAGTGTAACACTACAGCAGGGCCCTCCCCTTCTTGATCCCATTACTGTTCTGTGTACAAAATGCATCTTCCTGCTTCACCTTAATAGTGTTGTATATGAGAAAAAAACAAGGAATCTGGTGGCACTTTTAAAAACTAACATTTATTTAGTGCATGAGCTTTCATGGAGGAAAGTCCCACTTCATCAGATGCTTGAAGATGAAGAACTTACAGAATGGGAAGAAAAGTGGGATTTTCTCCCACCAAAGCTCATGCAATAAATGAATTTGTTCATCTTTACAAGTGCCACTAGACTCATTTGTTTTGCTGCACTAGACTGAACTTGTGTATGAGAAACACTCCTCCACTACTCTCCCCACTTGGGTTACTCATGGATGACATATACATTCACAAGACTCCCCCCTAGTTCTGTGCATGTTGAGCGCATACCCCCCCATCTCAATGCTACCCAGTATCATGTATATAGGATGCACCCCATCCCACTGTTCTCCAGTGCTGGATGCATGCCTCTCACCTGGGACATGTATATAAGATGCACTCCACCCCACCACTGTTCCCCAGTACTGTGCATACAGATGCAAATCCCTCACTCCATCTCTCTGTGCACAGAATGAAACCCAGTGCCCTATATAGATATAGTATATGCATTCCTCCCCAAGATCTCCAGTTCTGCTTATACAAGACGCACCCCATTGCTCTACCCCAGTGACGTGTATACAGGCTGCACCACCAAGTCCTCAAGTATTCAGAGCGCACCCTCCCTCATGCCGTACCTCAAAACTATATACATAGGACGTACACGACCGAGCAGGCCCCCGGTGCTATGTATATAGGACGCACCCTGTGCACTCTAGCAAGGGAGAATATAGACTATATTGCTGTGTGCATATCACGCACCCTGGTTACCATTACCTGTGCACCGTGTGCAGCCCCCCTCCCCCGTGTCTCTCTGGCTCGCACACTCGAGGCCGGTCACACAGCAGCTGTCTCCGGCGCGAGGCTCCCGGCTCCTCTCCGCGCGCGGCCACCCAGAGAACTGCCACGTCTAACAGCGAGCGCGGGAGCGAGCGCCGAGTGCACGCGCCCAGCTCACAGCCCGGCTCAGGCCACGCTTCCTGGCTCAGGCGCAAGCCCAAGAGAGGACTCCGAGCATGCGCACCGACAACTTCGAAGCCACCGCCCTTACCAGCTTGAAGAATTTGGCTCCCTTAGCAGCGCTAGGACTGGAGAAGGGAAGGGCAGAGGAGCCGCAGTGGGGTGGGGCATGGTGCAGCATGGGGTTACTTGTCCTTTCCCTGCTGTGGGTTGGTGCAGGTGGAAAAAGGATAAACATTAATGCAGAGAGCAAGGTGGCTATTGGGTGTTTTTCTTTAAGCCCCAGCTCTTGGAGTCCTGAGAGATTCAAGCCTCTAAAAAAAAAAAGGATGCTGCAGGGGTGGGGGAAACTGGAAAGCATGCCCCCCCTTCACCCCCCCCCCCATTGGTGCTAACCCCACGGGCACATAGAATGACTTTCCGTGTTTTAAAAACTCATTTAAAAACCAGCCTGGTGGGTCTTTTGAGGTCTTGCTTATGTTTCTGGAGTGCTTGAAGGTGGCATCAGTGTGAGGGACACTTCAAAATGTGGTAACTTATTGTAGTCCGTGATCCTGCAGAGAGCACCACAAAAGATAGGCTACCTACGGGCCCAGGGGTGCGGTTTGCTTGATAGGCCAAGGCTTAACATTATTGTGCAACGGTGGTGGATGGAAGATGGTAGAAAATGGACTGAGTGGGACATTCCTGGGCAGTGCTTTCACGAAGAGAGCAATTGTGATCCTTGGGAGTATAAATAGGGAAATATCAATAGCAAGCAAGAGTAGGGAGGTAGACAGCCAGCCCAGAGGCGGGGCAGGAGAGTAGAGCCCAGCCTCTAGCTTCCCCCCAACTCCCCAGTGCCACCAGACAGAAGGTTCTCACATTGTTTGAACCCCTGAGCATAGGCCCCCCAGGCCTGTGCATTAATCCGTCCATGCTGGTCAGAATAATACCCAAAGGAACTCTCCACCTAGTTTCCAGGCAGACTATTAGGTCTTGTTTTAGGTTTGGCCCCGTAACTATTTCTTCCAGCTTTTTTAAGCAAAGGGCACATTCTCACTCCAGGTTCAATGTGGTTTTAACTCAGCCCATAACAAGGTTTAACCCAGTTCATAAGAATACTTAAATACCCAAATATATATTTTAAAGTGAAAGAGGCCATAAACACTAAGGAAATAAAACAAGGTTTGATTTGGAGTCCCTGATCTATATGCACTTTTTTCATATCATGACCAACCGCTTAACAGGGATGGGTCACTTGCCAATCATGATACCACTCTTTACCAGCAGCAAACTGACCTTGGTTAAATGAAAAAGCTTAATTATAGGACAATTTTAAAGAGGACCCATATTGAAAGTCCACACAGGCCTAGTGAAGCAAGTTTAATTGATCAAAAAGGCTTCTAGAGACAGAGAGCTTCATAAACAAGGCTATACTTTGCAGAAAGGGTTGCTATATGAAGACTCATGGATGCTTCACTATTCTAGCTGATACTCCCATAGTTGGTATAGTTTCCTTTAACCTTCTGCAAGAAGACATACATTGCAGAGTTTCTACAATGTAATGATACACTTACTTGCAGCACATTATTTGGCCAGTAGATGTCTGTGCATATTGTGTATAGAGTTCCAGGGAGAGGTGGTCCATGAGGAAAGAAGGGAGACAAAGCTGGTATTGAAGCTGTGGAGAAACCTTCCTATTAGTGTCTATAGTTAGTTTTATTTAATGAATACTTCCTATTTAAGACAGACTGAGTCCATATATCACAGCATATAGTAAAGTACCCCAACATAAGGGGAAAAATGAAGAGGAAAGAGGATCTCTTCTAGGTCAAAAATTTGTTTGTTAAGTGAAAGTTTTCCTTCCAAGTTCTTCAGTCCTTAGCTCCAAACGTTCACTGAATCCATTGGCTGGGACACTGTTTTCTCTATTATAAAAACTTTTATATTTTCATTAGCAAATTATACCAGAATATGTTATTTAACTTAATCTGCAACTTTTAGACCTTTATATATCTTCCTTCCTGCCCTTCAGGAATAAACCATAGGGAAGGGCCATCACTCTTCCCTAGAATGACCAGTCTGAAGAGCTAGAATTTCAGGGTAACTAGCAAATGGGACTGGTTGTTTTGATGGCCAGGGTCCTGGGACCTCACATGGAATCATCATATATGACTAAGCTGTTGTTAATAAATGTAAATTGTGTCAGTAGCTGAGCTCTAGTTTCATGTCATATTCAAGGAGATTAAGAAAGAACTAGGCTTGAGGCCTGACTAATGCCCTACCCCAAATAACTAGTTCCAGTTCTTTATAGCAGTCTGGGTCTTCTCTCAGAATATTGGGGTACTTTTATTTGTATTGTTGTCTCCTCTCTTTTCTTATTTTGCTGTCTCTGCTTCAGTACTCTGTTCTGGTGAAGTACTTCTGCTGCTACTAACTTCATCAGACACTTTAAAATTACTACCACCCTTTTTTAGGGTTCCCTCTGTTGAAGCTCAGGACTTACTTGGTTCAACTCTTCTCTGACTTGTGTGGTCACAGTCTCAGAACACCTGGATGGATTAGCCCACTGTTCTTGGAGAGATTTGTAGGCTGAGGATCATAAGGTCACAGGCCACTCCTCCAGTCATTTGCAGTAGACCTATTTGGCTTGCTTCACTCACAAATAGCTGAGTAGGGCTATGACAGCAGCTCCCACTGAGCAGACACTGATTTTATATTTATATTATGCTGTTCAACTCAAAGGATCACAAAACATTTTACAAGCTGTTATAGAAATTATACATTATAATCAATGTATCACTATAATGGAGCCACTTCAAAGTAAAAGATGGCACTTTTTTAACAGGACATAGCAACACTAAACAATACTTTAAAGGCTTGAGGTGAATCATGCCATATCTATTTGAAAATGCAAGTTGGATTTAAATAAGCAGAAAATAATTTACCCAGGTTGGAATGTTACCAGCACAGAAGGTTTAATACCCTTAAACTGTTTAATAACTACAAGCAGTTTAGGATCTTGTTTATTCATTTTATTTAAAGTCATCTCTCTCCACAAAACAGTGCCTTAGACCATGTTGAGGTACTGTCCGAGGGAGAAGTGTTACTCAATAAATCATTTTCATATAGCGGTATGGCTGCAGGGCACTTTTTTACACCTGTACACAGTGACTAATTTGGAGACCTTTCCAAATTGGAAAGATGCATTTTGAGACAGAAGTATTTTGCAAATAAGTAAATAAACAACAAGCATTTTATTCCTCAATTCTAATGATTTCTGCAGTATGCTTATAGAAGAGCTGGAGGTTTACCAGTTTTAGAAAAATCTGAAGACAATAGACAATTGTAATTCAATTCACAAATGCTGCAGAATTTGCAAACATTTTATGTTAACCTTAACTGAATATCAGAACATCTAGGAGACAGAAAAATATTGTTCCTTTTTTAAGGTGAGTAAACTGAGGCACAGAGAAATTAAGACTACCATTTGCAAAAAATTGTCCATTAACTCTGAATACCTCAGTTTTTGAGTTCCCAATCTAAGGCATCTCAGAGGTGCTGAGTACCCATAACTCCCCTGAAATCAATGGGAGTTTTGCAAGAATACAAAATGCTCACTAAAGATTCCTTAGCTCTGATTTTGCAAAGACATTTTCTTATTTTTATATATTAGTAGTCCTTCTGAAATCACTCAGACCTCTCACCTCTCATAGTGTATAATGCATAAATTTAAGACATATGTAAGTCTCTGAAAGATCAAGACTTTAGTATGTATCAAGATAACCTTTCTGTTTATTAGTTTGTACTTGAGAAGTTGCTAATAAACAAAGCATAAGTAGAGTTATTTGGCAGATGGCATAGGATCTGCAATCTTCCCTGAAAAATCATAATGATGATGGCTTGTAGAAAGAAACCCTTCAAAATCCAAGTATAACGGAGAGATACTATACATGTGGCAGATACAGCATTTTCAAGATTGAACACATTGTGTGAAACATGATGCAGCTATTTTATCTACAAGCTACTCTATCTTTAGTGATCATGCATGGGAATTTACAAGATTATTTTGGCTATTTGAGGGCTTTCATATTTTTCTAATTAATTCAGTAGAATCATGTGGAGCAATTGAAGACTAAAAATATGGTTATTCCCCCCTCCCACACAGCCCCAACAGAACTTAACCTGAAATTAAAGCTAGTAAAAACCAACCTGTGTACTAAATGAAATAGGGGACTTGCATGAAAACTATAGCATATAGTTTAAGTTAAAAAGTAGTATGATAAGGCCTATTCAGAAGAGGTCAACATTAAAGTTGCATAATGTTTCTTATATTCTGAGTGCTTGATTTTGCAACCTTAAATTTATATTAAAATAGGAGGTTTTATATACGGTGTATGCATATATGCTTGCTTTGTAAAATAGAATTACTAAGTAATAGACAAATCAGACAAAAGTCCACAAACATGTATCACTGTACAAAAATTACTAATAAGAAAAAATTCACAATGCCTTTTTTAAAATATAGAAACATCTCATTGATGTATTTCATTTGCCTTACTCATGCATGTAGTTTTCCTGAAGTCATGCAAGGAAAGTGGGCTGGTTTGACCTTTGACCCATTCTTGATACTTCTAAACCACCCTGAACACACTGTTGAACAGCTACAGGGTTACTGTTTCTAAATGTGTTACTAGAGATGTTATATGATAAACTGAAAAGAATTTGAATCAAACATTTCAAATAATTCACATCACTATATTTAGGATGGAAAAATTCAGACTAGGAGGTGGAGTATTCAGGTAATTGTCTCTTCACTAGGGCATCCCAGGGACTGCTTCACATGAGCAAGGTGCAAGCATTTGTCTTTCCTCAGGGTGACCGTGCTGTTGTTTGAGAAGTGCCTGTTCTTCTCTTATAAATAAGTCGTGATTATAAAAAGTGTGGTTATATTAAGTAATGTAAATTCTTTCTGAAATACAGCACTACTAAGGGAGAATATTTTTAAGTGATCTATATAATAAATACAGGTTTTGAAGTTGGATATTTTGTACAAAGATAAGGGACTCAGCTTCTTTGGCCCTCCCATTTGCCAATGCCTAGATTTCACCTATTCGAAATTATGCAAGTGTGGATAATTTATGACATATGAACACTGCACTGATTTTTGCCACTGAATACTGACTATCACATTTCTTCCTCTTTAAGTTAGCTCCATTGAAATTGGTGGGATAAGATGAAAGGGAAAAAAAAGCTAGATAAAAAAATCCCTGTGTAATTTTACTCCCTTTCATTTTGGGCCCAATCTTTCAGTGGACTATAGCCTCATATGTTTTGGGTGGCCCCATTATTTATTGATTTCACAGAAATTGAGGGCAGTGAGATTCTTGAGAAAAGCACTTAGGAGCTTGGGTCAAACCCTGCAGAGTGCTAAGAACTATGCCAGAATTAATATTTATCTGATGCTGTGAACTCTAGTGTAGGGATTCAAACATATGTGTCTTCAATGTTAGAAATGTGGAAATACTATTAACGAGTAAAGCATAATCCTGCTCTGAAAAGCGATGTTGTAAAAATGGCATTGTGAGGTTTCCTGATCAATGTCCATGAATAACTCCAGATGAAATTTGCACACTGTGAATAAAAAGAAGTTTTTTATGTAACAGCCAGCCGTGCACTCTTATTCTAAGACCTGAGAGTCAAACTGGATTCTGTCTTTCTTTCTTATGCACCATCATCAGTAATGGAAATCCTGCAGGCTCAATTATGTCCTTATTGATTCTTGTACAACAGATTATATCCTAAATTATACATGTGCAGTACTACTGAAGGCTAATGAGATTAGACACTTTTAATTTACAACATAACTTGGAGACTGTGGTTGCCTAAGTGTAACTGAGAGGAGAATTTGGGCATTAATTTTAAATTTGTATATTATTGTATCTAGTATGGAACTGAAAGCTAGGAGTAAAGGTTTTTGTTGTGGCGGTTGTCTTTAGGAACTTTTCAGGTAAATCTGTAAGAGAGAAAAATAATGGTCCTCTTTCCTTTGATTTTTCTCGAGTTCTGTACAAGATTTTAGATCCGGTCTTGAGTCACAGAATAAAACTTTGAGGATTTTTCCTGCTCCTTTTTAATCATTTAGGCCCTGATCCTTAGAAGTCATTGTAGTGACTCCATGTAGACATAGCCCTCCACCTGTCTGGGTAACAATATAGGACTGGGGACTTCCATATCAAAATGGAGTACCTTAAGGAAATGTGTGATTTAAGGGAAATATTCCCTCTACAAATATCATGAGTGGTGTCCTTAAAATAGCTCTTTGCATAGGATTCTAGTTAGTGTCAGGCCAATCTGTTGCTAAAGCAATGATAACCCGAAAGCTTGTGAAATCTAATTCTCATGATGCTGTCAGTTCTACGATGTTTCTCCCACTCAACTATTTCCTAGTAGCAAATTAAAATAGGAATGCAAATAATTTTCATAATTGTTTAATGCACAAGAGGTATGAATTCCACATGCGCTCAACATGTTTAGTTGAACTCCATCAGCAGCCTTGTTTAGCATTAAACACATCAGTTTGGCACAGCAGTTTTTTAGAGGTGTTTTTGTATTTGCTTTTCTTTAAACAACATGTATATAGTAGTTAGTTCTTACATCACTGTTTTTGTTATACTTACTGATGTGGCATCCAGATCTAAGTTTATTGCTTTGTAAATATTTACTGTCATAGTACATTAAAATCAAACAAATCACATATGTGATACAATATGATGGACAATTCTTTTCTCACTATTTTGTATTTCTGCAGGCTTCAGGTAAACAAATTTATCATTACCATTTACTGTTTGTCTGGTGGTAGCCCACAGAAGGCTCATTTATGCAACAGGACCCCATTGTGCTAGGTGCTGTACGAACACAGAAAAAATGGCCTTTGCCCCAAAAAGATTGTAGTCTAAGTAAATGTGAATGTCTTTGAACCTCTTGGCTAATTTTATTCTCTATTCACCTATAAATTTATACTATGATCATCACAATACTGTTTTGTCAGAGGACGTTACATCACCTGAAAGTTTAATTCAAAGTTGAATGTTATTGGGTTCATGTTCCAATTAGAAACTGAGAAAAGAGAGTTCTGGAGAGGGGGAAATAGAGGCGGGGATAAATGCAGCAGAGTGAAAACCAAATGCTGAGAGACTGTGGGGAAAAAAGAAGCATGGAGGAGGAAGAGAAAAATGCTGATTTGAGCCTTGAGCATTCTCTCACTTACACTGGCTACATACTGGATTTATTCACATCAGAATTCTCAAGGGATGAAGTAAGGTGACTAATGTCATCCTCCATACTTTTTTATCTTGAGGGTTCTTATAGCTTTAACTTTGAATTTATTGGACTTGAGGTCCAAGAGCTTTGTAGCTACAGAAAATAAGTAAGATTTTTTTACTCTTAAATATGTATTCTGACGCTTAGCTTCACTAATTTTTTTGTCTGGTAAAGGGAAAACTCTTATTGAACTGAATGCCAGTTTTCTGTGAGTAAGGAGTGCACAAGTAGGGATTCCTAATACATTCATTGTGTTTTCCATTCCTTTAATGTTTATGATGTGCATGCTAGGATGATACGGAACATGATATTTCTAAGAGCTCGATGCTTGCAGTAAGATCAGCACTGCGTGATCCGTATCAAATTATACCGTAAAACAACTTGAAATTCAAACCACACTAATGGGGAAGATGAGAGTAACATTATGCATGTGACAGAGAGAAAAGGCTGCTTCATCATATGGTATAGTTAATAAAATCCCAACAGTTTCTAAATTAAAAAAAAAAAATATCAACCTCCCCTCCCCAGTTTTCTGTTATTACCAAATCTCCTGGGTTTCAGATTGATTCCTTCTCCTAGTATGGTAAACAAAGTTATGTCATGTAGACATAACAAAAGCTTCACAGGACATTAGAGGGGTCCCTAAGAGATGTTTACCAAAAAAAATTTTATGTCTGGTTGTGTTGCTGAGAATGCCATTTCCAGAAATTTTTGTTAATGTTTTGTCCATGGTATAATGCAGTTCCATGGAGGAGAGTCATAAACAGTTTACTTTAAAAGCAACATTGAAGTGAATAGTTACAAAACTTGAAATAGTTTAAAATGAAATCAAGCACAGGCTGTATTTTTAAAAGTAACCAAATATCTCAGGGTGCGTCTACACTTAGAAATTAAGTCAACTTAAGGATGTTTAAGTCGACTTAATTTACTCCACGTCTACACTGGGCTTTCCGTAATTCGACTTAAGCTGCTCCTTAAGTTGAATTAAGGAAAAGTTAGTTCGAATTAATAACACCTCGTTTGAGTTTGAACTAGCGCTTAAGCCGACTTTTTTAAGTCGACTTAAGCCAATGGAGACGCGGAGTAGTGCCTATTTGGACCTTTTAAAGTCGACTTAAAACGTTAAGTCAATTTAATAAGGCTAAAAAGGGGCCACATCTACACTTGAAAAGTTAAGTCAACTTTTGTTAAGTCGACTTAATAAGGTCCACTTTAAGTCAACTTAAAGTCGACCTTATTAAGTCGATTTCATAAAGTCGACCTAACTTTTCAAGTGTAGACATAGCCTAAGAGATGGTATTTTATGAAAAATTATAGCGCAGCAATGAAGTGAATTAAAAAAATCATTTAAAGAAAAAGACCCCAAAGAAATACAATGTTTCAGTAACAACAGAGCTCCAGGAAAGGATAAAATACATTTGTTAATGCCATGTCTCATCTAGCCATAACTAGAATTTAAAACAGAGAGATTAAGCATTCTGCATATGCTTACAATGAATGCAAATATGTATAACACTCTGCATCAGTCTTACTGAAAATAATTTCTAAAATTATAAATATTACCAGAAGACACACACAAATATATAGTGTGTGTATTAATAACAAAAGTAACAGAATTAATTACAGAGTGAATTAACTGCTGTTATTCATAAAATTTCATAATAGAGTTTTTAATTTCGAGGTACACATGAACTAATTGCTTCTCTTAAAAGAACTCTTTTCCAATTCAAAGAACCCAATATACTGTAAAACAAACAAGGAGTCCTGAGGCACTTTTAAAGACTAACAAATTTATTTATCACATGAGCTTTCATGGGTGTAATCCCATTTCATCAGATGAAAGAAATGGAAGCTGTAGCATGTCAAGTGAATAAATAGAGAGAGGGTAAGTCACAAGGTCAGTTCAGTCTTTTTTAGTAAACCAATAAAGTGGGTTTACACCCACGAAAGCTCATGTGTTAAATAAATTTGTTAGTCTTTAAAAGTGCCAGAGGACTCATTTGTTTTGCTGAAATAGACTAACATGGCTACCCCTTTGAAACCTATCACCATGCAAGGCACTGACTCTAGCCATATGAAGTAGAAATCCATCAGTTTCATGAAACAACTCTCACAGATACAGACAGACATCATCTGCTTTTCCAAGTGCAAACAAATGGACATTATGCCAAAAAGACTGTGGGTGAAAAATAATATATATAGGAAAATAGGATGTTAGAAATAAAATGTTTCAGGTATTCCATATGTGGATTCATTTTTCACTAACCTCCTAGAATGTTCTAGGCCTTTGTAGAATGTCATGAACCTTCCAGACTTTGAGAACTACATTTTCCTTGAACCTCCTATAATGCTATCACCCATGTTCTTGAGCATATATAACAAGCAGGGTGGCACCAGTGAGTCAGTGAGACATAAGAACCAAGTGAAGTGTAGTGAGAGCCTAGTTGTGACATTGTGAACCTTGTTTTATTGTGTAATTGTGGTATCAATAAATACAGATTTACAGATCCTAATATGCAAATTTATCATCTTATAAGATAGAGATAAATCATGCATGCAAAATGTGCATCAGTTGTAAAATGGGCTACAAATGCTATAAAAAAATAAGGTATTCAAAAGCTTAACAAATGGAGGTGAGGGGCTGTCAAAAACACCTTTCGCCAGGTACAGCATTTAGTATAGGCCAGCCCTGTTTGCAGATCTTATTCTTCTTTCTTGCTAAATACTGAACCAATGCCCCTACACGAAGTTAAAGGGCACACTACTATTTTGCACCTTAGGCCACGTAAATAGAGGTCATGAGGACTGGTTGCACTAATTAAAGTTTCCATAGCCCTTTTGTAAGACGAGAAGTGCAAACTCTGATGCCTTGGGCAAATTCTAGCTCAGGAAATTATATTCTATCTAAATTCCCCTGCCGTTTCAGTTGGCTAGTGTATCCTTTACTTCCTGTTCTAAACTGTTGTGTAGTGTTGTTGCATGGTGTTAAATAGCTGCTCTATTCCACCCTAGGAGAGGCTTCATTGTGATTGTTAGGTACATTGACACTGTGAATAGCGTGCTGTTTATTGGTATAATATCCATAAAGCCTTTTAAGATAGCTGAAGAAAAAATGCTATAAACATGCAAAATATTATTATTGCCTGTGAGGCCACAAGTGCTATGGCTAGGGCCCTGGAATGGGAATCAGGAGTTTCTATTCCAGATCTGCTGTGTGATCTTGGGAAAGTTGCTTCACTTCCCCAAATCTAAAGCTCCCCAATGTAAAATGGAGATGCTTATACTTAATCTTCCATTGTAAAGTATTTTAAGGTCTATGGATGAAAAGTGAAATACAAGACACAGAATATGTTTTCCAAACCATATGCCTGCTTTACTTTAATAGGTTCAAATTGATCTCCTGGTAAATCACAGAATGCCTCCAGAGATCTCGATATCAGAGAGTTGTAAGGCTCTGACCACTCAGACTAGCTGCATCTACTCTGTCTTACTAATGTAATGAGCATTTTGGCAAGCTGATCTGGAACATTCATATCATTTGGATTCAGTGTTCTGAGAATGCTGCTGTGATGTTTCAGCTGAGGAATTTTAATCCGTTTTTTAATTAACATGGATTGTCTAGCTATTTGAGAGCCAAAGACTGGACCATTAGTATTTTCTTTAAAAAATAAAACTTCACTACTGTGTTATGTATTTACATGAAATAAAAGTATGAATTTTTATAAATATCTATATCCATATATATGAGCACCACTCATGAACGCAGAAGAATCATGCATGATGTGTGATGCATTAAATAGACAACATGACCTCCAAAATAAGAATAGTACAGAGAGTTATGCAAAGATGTTTGCTTGGTGAAGTGTGTGCTGGCATTTCCCAAAGGCTTGATATTTTTCACCCTTTCAGCCAGAGACATATGAAGTAGTTTCATTTTTGTTGGTTTTCATCTAATATTTCATAAAACACATATACAACCGAGATTTTAGTATTTTTAAACCTTAGATAAGTGTACTATCATAGGTAAATTCAGAAAGAGCATATCTCAACAGGTTATTCAACCAGTTATTCAACTACCTTTTTTCTATTGTCAAAACTGTTATTTCCTGTTGTCCAGGAATAGTCTGAGTACCAAATTTCAGCCAACTGATAGTTTGTAAAGTCGATGACTATTTACTGTTTAGTCACAGGATTAGCCAAATGATTGGTCACCTACTGTAAATCACATGGTATTGTTTCTATTCCCTGATTGGATGGCCAAACTTTATAAGCAGGATGAGTCCTTTTCCTATTTATCCATGAACATTCATAACAGTTGGATGAACTTATTGGATGAGAGAAATAGCTTTCTGAAAAGGTCATCAGAGTCCTTCAGACGTGAATATTTATTCACACTATTGTTTACCAGTCTTTTCTTTCCATAAACATTCTTGTGAAAAAAAATCCTCTCCCCTAATTTTTTTTTTTTAAAGTTACAAATATCAGCCAAGTAAACTGATGGGTATTATAGGCCAGAATAGTTTTTTAATTCCCAGAATATTTATTTTCAAGAATACTATTTTACTGTGTTTATTCAACTCAAATTTCAACTATTTTTTCAAAGGGAGCTAAAACAATCACATTATATATGACAGATCTAGTGAATAATTGGAAATGTAGCCTGTATGACAGTGAGAAAAAGAGCAGCAAGGGAAGGGAAGTGGTAGTAGAGTGGACTGGTCCTCCTTCATTTAGGACAACACTCCCAAGCTGATCCTGGGAGAGAAAACTCAGCATTGCAGTGAAGTACCTAGGGACAGCAGGGGTTAAACGGTTAAATATGCTTGGACAGTGGCCCTTTTTAACTTGCCAGTTTCACAGCATGAAGCATATAATCACTGCTTCAGTTAGGAAGGGACTGAAAGGCTGCAGAAAGTAAGGATTGTAGCCCAGATAATTAGAGATGGAGATTTCTGGATTGCTTGTTTCTTTTTGCTTTATGTGCTGCAGTTTAGTTACTGTAAAATACACTTGTGGCCAGTGGGACGTGAGGAAGAGAGTTTACTGGTGTGGCTTATTCGATGTTGTTATCGTTCTGCTAAGTATCTAAATACAGATAGCAAACAACAGTCTCCCCATCTTTCTTGATAACTAGGGTCTGAAATATCGCTCTTATATTGGAGAGGGCTTGTTTCTGCGTAAGCTTTTATGCTAGGGGGAAAAAAAACAGAGGGACAGACAGAAAGAATGGAGAGGGAAAGCAAGCAGTGCCATATCCTTTCTCCTCCTCTACAATACTTCTCAACATTTCACCCTGCAGGCATGGCTTTTGTTCTGTGGGACTAGCTGGGAGCAGTTTCCCTAAGGCGCATGGGGCCACACAGCTGCTCACTTTTGGCTGAGCTCCTTGACAGGAGCAGACCATATCTGAGTGAGTGTCTCTGTCACCTGGGGCACAACTGTCACTCATATTTGGTTCAGCTGTGCCCACTGCCCCTGGCAAGGGTCTTGGGCCAAAACTGAATAGCCAGTTCAACAAGGCGGGGGCTTTTGTGGTCAAATTAGGACCATCTCAAGAAACCTTGAACTGTACTCCAGCCTTCCTATTTAATTGCTCCGTTTACCTTTCTTCCCCTTACAATTATTATGATCTGCATTGAGGCTCCAAACAATATCACGTCCCTGTTGTGTACCGTACAAAAATATAGTAAGAGACAGCCTTTGCCCTGAAGAGCTTATAATTTAAATTGACAAGACAGAAAAAGAGATGGGAGAAAATGATACTACTTACAAGCAGAAAACAGAACTGAGACACAAAGGCTATGTCTACACTTGCTAAAATTAGTTCGAATTAGTTAGTTTGAACTAACTAATTTGAACTAATTTTAGTTAGTTCGAATTAACTTAATTCGAACTAGAAAAAGTTAGTTTGAACTAAGCAAATGCCATTCATGGCACTTTCTTAGTTTCAATTAGCGATCCCCATTCATTTCAATGGCCGGTTATTAATATGGCCACATTAAATCTCCTTAATTCAAACTAACTTGCCAGTGTAGCCATAGCCAAAGAAATTAAATGGCTTGACCAAGCTCAGACAGAGTTTGCAGCAGAGTCATGAATAACATATTCCGTTTTCTTGAGTCCCTAACCTCATAGGTGATTGAAGATAGGCACTTAGCTTCGGTCGTCCAAATTTGGCTTTTTCGAAAATAAATGTCCCAAAATTTTATACAGATGAGTGGCCAAAATTTAGTTTGAGATAAACAGTGTATCAGTGGATTGAGCTACTTAATAAGAAAAGAAAGACAAAAGGAAAAATGGATACAGTCCATTTTGTATCATAATCTTTTTTGTTCTGTGTTTGTACAGCGCCTAGTATAATGGGGTCCTGATCCATGACTAGGGCTCCTAAATACTACAATAATGCAGATAAAATAATACCAACCTCCATAAACACATCTTCTCTCTGGAAGGGAGGATGCTAAGAAGAAGGAAGCCTTCACTGAATCCAATCCCAAGTATTCCACACATACCTTGCAAGTGACAGAAATTATAGTCCTATGCAGCTAAAAAGAGTGATAAATGTATGATGAAGAAACCAGAGATCATGGGCTAGCATATCCACCCTGCATATGCAAGCTCAGCTACAATGTACAGTTATTGTATTACAGTGAGTAATAATAACATCTAGAGCCTCCAATAGAGATCCACTGTGCTAGGTGCAGTAACAGATAGTCCCCTATCTTGAATTTGCAAGTCTAAATAGGCAAGGCAGGAAAAAGTTGGGCACAAAGTTATTGTCCCCATTTACAGATGTGGAATTGTGGTGCTTGCCTAGGATCACAGAGTAAATCTCCGTTAGTGTCAGGAGTTGAACTGGGTTTCTTCTCTTTCTGATTTCTTCAGTAAAACTTGCACCTGGTTTCACCACTGATGAATTTGATCCTATGAGACTTTCATGTAAAAAGCTACATTTGCTTTAAAACAGCAAGGAAAAGATTGTCTGTGCTGACTTTTATACTCAATAGCAGCCCGTTGTGTAATCACACATGCTACTTTACTAGATCTATATTCAGTGACTAGATAACATTGGTACTAACTGGCATTACATGGAAATGTCATGAAATACAGTACTCTTTTTCTACGAAAACAAAAAATATAGTTGGGCACATGAAAAGCAGAGAGAAATTTTAGATCTTATATATAAATGTCAGGCTGGTATTAAACATTCAGTTCAACAGGGTCACCTACCATTTAATAGACTACTATGGGCCAAATTCTGCACTACCATTTAAAATTTAGAGTTTTCTACTAATGGTGACAAGTTATTCTGGGTTTACACAAATCTCACCAAAAGCAGAGTTTAACTTGGTGTATTTGGTGTAGTTAGTACATTAACTAGTCATGAAATATTTGCAATGAATTCTTTCTGTAAGAAAAGGTTAGATTATAAACGAGTTGCTTACACTCAATATATTGATAAAGGGTAGTGTGCTAACTGAGCTTCACTTTCTGATGGTAACTGAAAGGTCAGTGTGAAGTGTTATGTAAATGCAGTACAATGTTTATGTATCTTATTCAGTTCAAGAATTGAAAGCTTTTGTAAACTGTAGCTGTGGGCTTTATTAAGTAGGAAGTTTAGGTGATTCTTCCATGTAAAATGAAAGGAAACCTTCACCCAAAAATGGAGCCTTGTTTTTGGATAGTTTCAGGAGAAATTCACCCAACTAATGGAACTGAAATTTAGCCATTTCTGAATATTTTTCTGCAGAGAGTAAAAATTAAATTAAACTTGAGTTGCAAAAGCCAGGTGCTAGGGTTGGGCAAAATATCAGTGTAATGACACCAGACATAAATAAATTTGTTATTCTTTAAAAGTGCCACAAGACTCCTTGTTTGTTCAGATAGATTGAGGTCTAGGTTCATGAAATTTACCCAAGATCGCAAACATTTTTATGAGTTAATTTTGTCCGAGTTTCACAGTTTTCCCCACAAACAGCCCCTGGGACCTTCTCCTTTAACTCAAGAAATCTTTTGCGGTGTTCTACACATTCCTTCTTTCCTACATGCCAGCTTGTATATCCATTGGTATTATAAGTGACAACCAGTAATCAAATTTGAAAAATTATTTTGGGGGGAATTCATACCTTCATTTTCTATATCTGCAATGTAAGAATGGTCCATAACCAGGGCTTTTTTTGAGATGGTACTCAAAGGTACTGAGTACCGGCACCTTTTTATCACAGTGATGTGGCCCTGGCTCCTAAAAACAAAAAAAAAAACCCCCCACTATCCATAATACTGAAGGGACTAGCATACAAAGCTTTTTCAATCCTGACTTCTTATCCAGTTCTGTCAGTCAAAAGTTGTTGCTTCTTCAATATCTGGTACGGTTTTTTGTCCTGCTACTTTCTCCTGGGTAGCTGTACCACACTTCATATTGAAACTCAAAAAGACCCCAAAATCAAAAAACCCCACAAAAAAACAAACAACCTCCCCCAACCAAACCATAACAACAACAAAAAACCAGGTGCTTTTCTCTCTTCTTAATGAGGTTTTCCTTTAATAATATTGAGACCATTACATGTTGCCTATGCTTGTGTCAGATCAAGGGAATAAAATGTTATAAGACCACTTAAAATCAAACGGTATAATCCAATAGCGCACATAACATTTAGTTGTTGGGTTTAGCGTGCAGGTACTGGATGGTGTTGATGGCCTGTGATACACAGGATGCCAGGCTAGATGATCTGGTGGTCCCATCTAGCCTTGAATTTTGTGACTACATAGTAAAGCATTCTACAGAATGGCCCCAAAATTTGCACACTATTATAGCATTACTGCACTACTAAACCAAATTTAGAAAACCAATTTTTTTCTTTAAACTAAGAGAAATGTCTGCAACACATTACAGACATGAAGATTCGACCTACTCCTATGATTGTGCCTCTCCTTTATCTTTATGTCTACACTAGAAAAAGTTAGGTTGACTTTGTTAAGTTAACTTAATAAGGTTGACTTTAAGTCGACTTAAAGTCGACCTTATTAAATCGACTTAACAAAGTGGTTATCCTGAACGGGGACTTAGTAAGTCAACCTAACTGCCCCTAAGTCGACTTAATAAAGTTGATTTAAGGGTTAATCCATGTCCACACTGTGCTTACGTCAACCTAAGGAGTCGACTTAAGGGTTAGGTCGACCTAACCGGCGGTTCTTACTAAGTCGACTTAAGCTTTCATTAAGTCGACTTAAGGAATTTCTTAAATTGACTTAATGAAAGCCCAGTGTGGATGGGAAGTAATTTAGGTCAACTTAAGGCTACTTAAGTCTACCTAACTTGCCAGTGTAGACATACCCTATATGCTCAGATTCAGATTACATGTTCCCCCTTGTCTTGTTGCTTAAAAGAACAGAAATCAATGCAGAGGAAACAGCTTTTAGGAAAGGGCAACCCCGATGCCAACAGTTCAGGTAGAGGATATGGAGGCAGCTGTCACATCATTTGTGCTAGTAAATCAATTCCTGATTTTTACTCAGTGCTGGAGACACTTTGCTGATGAATGATGACTTTAACTAGAAACAGTGTTTTAGTTTGTATGTTGGGTTTTTTTTTTTTTTTTTTTTTTTACATAGTTCTCTTATGTGGTCAAAAAAGATAGAACTATCTCTGACCATGTACATACTTTACCAACAAATATGTGATCACTCAAACACAGGTGCAGAGGTAATTAGGGTTCTCTTTCATATAACACTGCACTCCTCCTGCTGTGCAGAAGATCAGATATGGGGAGATAAGGCATTATCTTTTCCTTTTAACTTAATGATTTAAAAATGCCTAACAACAAGCTTTGGGTGCCTTGATAATAGTGTACAAACAGTTCCACTACTTGATGATAGAAGTTCTTAAAGTTGAAGGTCGGACAGATCACGAGATTCACTTGACAGCGATATGAAAATACTAGGTTGTTTTAGCTGGGAGGGTTTCTTTCTCTTGTTCTCTTTAACTAGCTGTAAAACTATTTTGCTGTGCAAAAATAGTTTTCTGTCTCCTATATCAAGTCATCATTGTCCTTTGTCAGTTGAGGAAGGTAGAACACAGTGGTGGTGGGAAAGAGATGACTAATTTTATAATGTCAGAGCAAGTATGGCTTCTTCAGTCTGAGATATTTAGTCTGGTATCCTCTTTCAGAGTGTGATTCTCAGTTCATTTTGATCTATTAATATACTAAAGTATGATATTGTTTATCTTCCAATGCCACAGATCTGTGTAACACTTTACAGTCATTAAAAAAATACAGTCCTTTGCAGGAAGGCTTTACAACTTAGGGGCTAATTTGACTACTTTTTAGCTAAGTTACTTATATTCCTCCACCCCTCACTGGGATATCTGAACACTTTACAATCTTTAATGTATTTGTCCTCTCCCTGAAAGATAATATGCTGTTATGCCCATTTCACAGATGGTGAGCTAAGACTCAGAAAGACTAAGGATTTGTACGTGACCAAGACTGTGGCAATCTGGGGTGTGAATCTGCCTCACAAAAGCCTGCTGTGCTCTAGCTGTCAATGTGGACCCTGTTGAGGCATGTTAAGAGGTCATCAGAGCACTCTGAGCTAATGTTATTTGAGAAGAAAAGCAAAGTGCATTAATAGTTAATGTTTATTAGCAGGGAACACATGGATATTTAAACTGCAGCAGGCAAGTGAGGGGTAGCTTCATATCGCAGCTTGCCACAGCATAATTGGTTGGGTAGACAAGCCCTTCATGGTTTGCCCAAACTTACATGGAATTTTGTGGCAGAGGAGGAAATTGAGGCTAGGTCTCCTAAATTCCAGTCTAGCTCACTATCTACTGGTGGTCTCTGGTGGCATAAATTCCAATCATCTGTCAAAAAAGCCAATTGTTACACCTCTTATCTAGTCCCCGCGCCCCATGTGGTGGGCAAAATGAATGCCTGGCTAGGAGGAAAGAGACATGGCTGAAGTGCTACAGTGATCCTATATGATATACGGTGCCTTTTTTAGGCCACAACAGATTGGCACTATTTAGAAGAGCTGGAAAGCTGTGCTATGCTCTGTTGGTGCAGCTTTGTGGGTGTGTAAAAGAGGCACTTGTGACTTCCAGAACCTGGAGCTTGCTCTACACTGGGCCAGTCCCCAAGTGCAAACGGGATATTGGTAAGACTCTAAAAATATAATTTACTCAGATGATCTAAATAGAGTCTATCTTGATATCCTCTATTCCCTCCTTTGTTTGGAGGGTGAGATCAGGAAACACAGAGATTAAAGTTTAACCAGCCTGGTACCATTTGCAAAGTATAAATGTGGTCTTAAATGATCACTGGGAAATTTACACGACTTGCTCTGGTGTTTTCACGGAGCTGTCAGAGCAGAGGCTCCTGCAGTTAAATATAGCCTTTTTAGCCTCATGGCTCAGTCTCTTTTGTGTGTGGTTTCTCAGCATTATTTTATTTTACTCTGAAGGTGGGCTGAGCATTGGAGTCTGACGAAACAGTGGGCTGAGCCCTTGATCTATGAGAGCTCTTGCATTCTTGTGAATGACTGCATTCTAGAGAGCAGTACGCAGCAGTGGCAGCAGAGTGGTGCTCTGCTTCCCCAGCCCTGCCTGGCAGGCGAGCCTCAAATTCAGTGAACATCTACAACAGCTAGAGAACTTTTTCATCTTCCTCTGCAAGTGAATGCTGCCCAACTACACCAGGAAAATGGGCACAGGGGATTATATCTGCATCACCATGAGTGGAGGAGCACCTTGGGGCTTTAGATTACAAGGCGGCAGGGAGGAAAAGCAGCCTTTGCAAATCGCCAAGGTAGGACAATGAGAGAGATGTTATCAGTGTTTTGTGACAAGAAGGGAAAGGAGGAAGCAAGCTGTTGTGATCTATAGAGCGTCCAGTCAAAAGCCTGATGTAAGCTTTATTGTGGGGCTAGCTATAAGTTTGTTGGAAATGTATTTGGGGAGCCATTCTACAGGTGTAGATTGTGATTTTTGTTCATTTGTAAATGATGGTAAGAATTATCTTTTGATTACTTACAAGCACCATAGATGTTTTCTTGCATGTGAAGGGCTCTATCTTGTGAGGCGATGAGTGCCTTCTGTGCCCACTGAATTCACTGGGTGTGGTGGAGGTCACTCAGCAGCCCACAGGACTAGGTTTCCAGTTAGCGAACCCAATTTTTACCATTGATTTGTGAGCCTTCTCTAGTCTTGGCATGGAATAAGTAAAGGATATAGCATAAGAAAGCGTTCCTTCTATTTTGAGACTCCTGAAAGCATTACCCAGAATGTTACCACTTCATATTAATGAAAAGTACACTCTTTAATAGGTGCAAAACATGCCTTGATATACATTATTTAGATTATAACCTGAAAATTGTTGAGCATATCAATTTATAGATGATATGAAAGTAAACACAAGAAGTCTAAAACAACAACTTGAACGGATGGAAACTGCCTCAAAAGTAACTAACCACGAAACTTTAGAACAATTTTTTAAAGTATCTTGGTTTAAAATAAATATTCATTTTATTACACAGACTACAGTTTTTCATCATTATTAGAATGTAGAAAGGTTGTTAGAAATGTAGATTGATAGCTATGTTGCTGCATTCTGTCACCTTAGACAGGGGACCATTCTGTGCACAGCTATGGTATCAACACAAATTCAACACTGCCAGAGCAGAATTTGGACTACTGAATATAATAAATCCTGCCCGAGTAACTTGAAGTCCAGAGATTAATAAGTATCTTATACCAATAAAATAAAAAAGAAAACAAGAAAAAAAAAGGAAGGAGGGGTATATTCATTATCCCAATAGTACTGCTCAGGACTGCGTAGATTGCTAAATTTTTAAGAATTTGATATATTGGAGGGGACTGGTAAACTAGTTATTTAAACTTGTACTTATTTAGCTGGTAGCACATATACTAATCAGAGTTACATTTAACTAATTGGGTCAGTTGGTTTTTCCAATGTAGCAGAAATATTAGATAAAGGAAAAAAGGATTTTACTTTTTTTAAATCCAGAGGGTTTTTGTCCATTCTTTTGCTAGGAAAATAACATCTTCATTCTGTTTTCTCTGAATTGATTTCCAGCCATAAAATTAATCTTATTCAATAGTCAAGCTGCAGTTTATTGAACATATTTCCCCTTATCACTTGTAAGTATGGCGGTTTTGAATGTTTATTTTAAAATATGTTGCAATACGCTTAACAGTGTTTTTTGTTTAAAAATGTCAAAAACTTGTTTGCATGCAACTTTCTTTGCAAGTAACTTCATAAGTAGTAAGTGATGGTGGAATTCTGCCCTCTAGTGAAAACATCAAGGAATGCAAAAGTCTAAAGGAGATGGAAAGAAGCAGGGTTGATTTTATTTGGGCAAACCAAAGCAAAACAGTGGTAGTTTTAGGTGTGGTCCACCTCTGTTACAGACAAAGACAGGCAAAGCCCAGCGTTTTGCAAACAAATACCCTCTACACCACCCAAATCCAGAACCAGGGGTTGTTTGGCTCTGGATCCTAACTCACTAGAACCATTATACCATGTGAACCCTGGGGTTGGGAGAACTAGCCAAGTGATTGCAGTTGTGGCTTGTCTCTAAGAGCAAGAGTCAACAGTTTTTAGAAAGGATCATTAAGGAAGTGTGTGTGTCTCTGTGTGTGTGTGGTGCTTGTAACTAAAACCAATCAAATGTCCAAGTAATGCAAAAACTTAAGAATGTGCTCTACAAAACAAAAAGGGACTGTTAGACTAATGACTCATGAAGTTGGCTATGGGTACCAGAACTTTAATTCCTCAGCAGCTGGTTATGATATTGGCCCAGATCCAAGGACTGAAAAGTGCCACTTTTGACTGACCCAAGGCTGCACCTTCACAAAGCCAAGAACTTTTCTGGTACCACTACTTGTCAACACAATGCATCTTTTCCTATCATGACCAACCAGGGAGAGTATCATTAAAACCTTAGGCTCTCTCTACACTAGAAAAGTTAAGTCGACTTAAAGTCGACCTTATTAAGTCGACTTAACAAAAGTTGACTTAACTTTTCTAGGGTAGACATAGCCTCTTTTCGACCTTATTAAGTCGATGTAACACTTTAAATCGACATAATAAGGTTGACTTAGGCACTAATCCCCGTCCACATTGGCTTATCTCGACCTAATAAGGTCGATTTATGTGTTAATTGGACCTAAAACCATGTGTTATTAAGTCGACTTAACTTTTCCTTAAGTCGACTTAAGGAAGGCCCAGTGTGGACGCGGAGTAGTTTAGGTCGACGTAAGCTTCCTTAAGTCGACCTAAATTGTAAGTGTAGACGCACCCATTGTTAGGCCTCAATAGGGGCCTGCTGGTTCTCAATTAGAAGTATTCCAGGCTATCCAACCCTGTCTACTGTATGGACTGTACTGACATGTTCTGGGTCCCCACATCAGGTTAGTTCAGCCTCTACATTCTAGTGAGACTTTCCTCTTCTGAGGGCTTCATTCTGTGGACAGACAACTTTAGCTTGTAGCACTGTCAGTCTGATACCCTTCATTAGCACAAAGATTAATAATGATTTAAAAAAATATATCAGGATAATTTTGTCCCAAGCTTTCAGGGTATATATTTTTGATTACTCAGCTAATGCATGTGCATATATTTTCCTATAAAGCTATAAGAGCCAACAATGTTTAAAAAAAAAAGAGGGCCGGATTCTCCATTGATGAGAGTCAGCATAGTTTGATAGAAGTCAGCTGAGGATCAGGCCCTAAATCTTTATTTCTGGCGTCCTGAGCCAGCAGGAGTTGGGAAATCTCCACCGATTTTGCTCTGATTGGTGCTCAGTGCAATGCAAGTGTTGTACAGAACTGACGTGCTCTGGAGGGAAATCCAGCAGGCCTGTGAGCTAGCAGAACAGTAGCTCTGATATGATGCAGTACTCATAGGATGAGGAAGTGTGGAAGAGAGAGAGAAACAAAATAATCCATGAAACACTGGAACACAAATATAAATCTCTACAACAAAAGAGCCCCACACAACTCTATTGAAATCAGTACGTTTTTCTGTGTTCAGCAGAATGTTTTTCATAGAAGATTAGGGTTAGAAAGGACCTCAGGAGATCATCTATCTATCAATTCCCTGCTCAAACCAAGACCAACCCCAACTAAACCATCCCAACCAGGGCTTGTTAAGCCAGGTCTTAAAGGATGGACATTTCACCATGTCCCTACATAATCCATTCCAAGGCTTCTCTACTCTCTTTGTTATGTTTTTCCTAATAGCCAACTAAGACCTCCCCCACTACAACTTTGTACCATTTCTCTTCTGTCTTCTGCCACCACTGAGAACAGCATACTTCCATCTTCTTTGGAACCTCCATTCATGTAGTTGAAGGCTGCTATAAAATTCCCCCTCACTCTTTTTCTTCTGCAGACTAAATAAACCCAGTTCTCTCAGCCTCTCCTCATAAGTCATGTACCCCAGCCTCCTAATACTTTTCCTTGCCATCTGCTGGACTTTCTTTAATTTCTCCACATCCTTTCTGTAGTGGGGGACCAAAAACTGGATTCAGTACTCTGTATGGCTATGTCTACACTGGGTAATTTAAGTCGACATTAACTAAGTCAACTTTAAGTTGACTTAGTGTGTCTCCACTTAAAATTAAAGTCGACTTTGGGGGGAACTCAAAAAGTCAACCTAGAGCGTCCACACTGGATGCCTAGGTCAACTTCTAGGGGCTTAGGGGGACCTAGGGCAGGTCCACGGGGGCAGGGGGCTCAGCCTTTGCCCCATTGTACCTAGGTACAATGGGGCAAAGGGGGACAGGGACCCTGGCAGGGCATAGGGGCAGGGCATAGGGGCAGGGTGGGCAGGGCTCTGCCCTGCCTTGTGAGGGGCATGCCAGGCTCCCTCTGTGCCCCCCCTGGCAGGGAGCTTAAGTCGACTTAAGCAAAGTGTAGTGTAGACGCAGGGTAAATTAGGTCGACTTAAGTAAGCTTAAGTTGACTTAATTTACCAGTGTAGGCGCAGCCGATGTGACCTCACCAATGCCAAATATGGGAAATAATCACTTCCCAGAATCTGATGGCAATCGTCCTAGAAATGCAGCCCAATATGCTGTTAGCCTTCTTGGAAACAAGGACACACTGCTGACTCATATCCATCTTTTTGTCCATTGTAACCCCCAGGTCCTTTCCTGCAGAAGTGCTACTTAGTCCGCTGGTCCCCAGTCTGTAGCAGTGCATGGGATTCTTCCATTCTAAGTGGAAGACTCTGCACTCCTTGCTGAATCTCAGAAATTTTTTTAGCCCAATCCTCCAATTTGTCTAGGTCACTCTGTTACCTATCCTTCCCCTCCAGCGCATCTACCACTCACCCCAGCTTAATGTCATCATCAACTTGCTGAGGGTGCAAACCACCCCATCATCCAGATCATTAATGATCTGCGGCACTCCACTTAATACCAGCTGCCAAGTAGACATCGAGCCATTGATCACTACCCATTGACACCGACGAGCCAGCCAGGTTTCTATCCACTTTATAGTCCATTCATCTACCCCGTGCTTCTTTAACTTGCTGGCAAGAATATTATGGGAGACCATATCAAAAGTTTTGCTAAAGTCAAGATATATCATGTCCACTGCTTTCCCCACATATACACAGCCAGTTATCTCATCATAGGAGGCAACCAGGTTGGTCAAGCATAACTTCCCCTTGGTGAATCCATGCTGAATGTTCCTGATTACCATCCTCCCTTCCAAGTGCCTCAAAATGGCTTCCTTGAGGGCCTGCTCCAAGATTTTTCCAGGGACTAAGGTGGGGTTGACTGGTCTGTAGTTCCCTACATCCTCCTCCTTCCCTTTTTTAAAAAACTGGCACTTTATTTGCCTTTTTTTCAACCACCCAGGACCTCCCCTGACTGCCACGAGTTTTCAAAGATAATGACCATTGGCTCTGCAATCACATCAGTCAACGACCTAAGCACCTTTGGATGCATTGCCTCCAGCCCCATGGACTTGTGCATATCCAGTTTTTCTAATAATCCTGAACCTATTTTTTCACTACTGTGGGCTGCTCACCTCCTTCCCGTACTGTGTTGCCCAGTGCAGTAGTCAGGGAGCTGACTTTGTCTGTAAAGACAGAGGCAAAAAAAGCATTGAGTATTTCAGCTCTTTCCATATCATCTGTCACTAGGTACCCCATTCAGCAAGGGGCCCACATTTTCCCCAACCATCTTCTTGATGCGAACATACCTGTAGAAACCCTTCATGTCCCTTGCTCACTACAAATCCAGTTGTATTTTGGCCTTTCTGATTTCACGCCTGAATACTTGAGCAATATTTTTATACTCCTCCCTAGTCATCTATCCAACCTCCCACTTCTTATAAGTTTCCTTTTGTGTTTAAGCTCATTGTCTTTATCATTCTAAGAACTGGTGGAGAGGTAGAGCTTTTCCCTCCAGCAAGTTACAGTATTTTCTCTGGATTATTTTTTAATTTGCTAGGAATAATCAAACAGAAAACCTTATCCTGTAGGTATGACTCCATACACAGGTGCTGGAACTAAGATGCTAGGGATACTGCTGCACCCACTGGCTTGAAGTAGTTTCCATTACATACGGGGTTTACAGTTCAATGGCTCTCAGTATCCCCTCTATAAAAATTGTTTCTGCACCCCTGACTCCTTATGAAAATGCAGACATTTAGTTTATGATAAAAATCCCAGTTTTCAGGGGCTTATAACGTGGCTATAAATTTTAACTGCCAAAAAGAAGTTTCTAATAAGTTAGTCTGAATTATTCTTACAAGTTTAATTTCAGGATGGGTGGCATGGGAGGAAGAAGCTAGTTTTGTGGTATTATACTTACTCCTCCGCTCCCAAAAAAGCATTTCTCTCGAAACAAGTTTGGTTTAAAAATTGTTAGGCCCATCTGATGTAGAGATATTAAAACTGATTAACCTACCACAAATCCATCCAAACATGGCATTAATGCTTATGTCTAAACACTCTATAGAATATTTACAGAATTATATTTCTTTTTAAAAATACTAGAGTTTGAGCAGTCTATGGATTGACGTGGTAAACTAGAGGTATTCTTTTCAATGACATCAAAAATGTGTGTTTTAAACAGAATGTTAATATACATGTTGCTCCAAGAGAATGAAGTGGCTTTCCTGGTTCTTATTTATTAGAATGAATGTTTTATTAAAAATAAATATTTAGTTATTCAGAGTAATAAAAAATATGGAATAGTTGAAGTCCAATATATGATATATGTATGAAGGCCCTGATTCATGTATCTATCCCTATTCCAGGCTTCTGAAAAAACAATGAAACTGATCAAACTGCCTAAAATTCCAGGATGCATGAAATGAAGATGGCATTTTTTATTTTTATGTTTATCTGCCTTCTGTGTCTGCCATGATGACATAAGTGAAGGGACAGAAGGCAACCTTGTCTTTGAATGTCCTGGATTTCCTCTCTCTCATTCTCTTTTTTCACTGAATCTTACTCATCACCTTAATTTTATAAATTATAAAAACTAAATTAAAGAAAAAATAATTTCCAGAAAACCATTTAAAAGAAAACCATTATTTCCCCACCTAATTATGTTAATTTTGGTAGTAAACACTTAACACCAGTTACATTATATGTAATTAGCCAGATTAATTTCTCCAGTAGCTCTATTGAAATCAGGTGAGTTAATGGAGTTTAACCATAGATTAATTTGATCCATTAAGTATAACAAATATGTAAGCAAATGAGTTCATGTGTAGCTATTTCAAAGTCTTGAGAACTTAAAATAGGAGACTTATTTGCAGAGTAGCAACATAAGCTCCAATACTCAGATCCATAACACTTCGAAGGACATTCAATCCTTTCCTCCCATATTGCTATCTTAAAAGAAAAAAGATTTACCACTAAAGGTAAAGAAGAACAGTCTGTAATTCCCTGTGAGATTGTGGGAAAATTAACACTCTTGAGAAGTGGGTCTCATTGATTATTGATTTCTGATCAGCTCTGGGAATACTCTGGTAAAAAATGTTTGTGCCAATAAGAAGATTCCTCTTCAAAGGTGTCAAGCTACCATGTGTTTTCTCTGTGGGCACAAACATTAGATTTGATTCTTCTCTCACTGATATAAATGACAGAACAAACTCTCACTGCATAGAAAGACAGTCCTTTGGGGGGGGGAGGGGCAAAAAACCCCCACAACACCAAAACTAGAGACTTTATACACTTTAGCATGACTGAGTTCACTGTAGGCTTCAGAATAGTATTTACAAATGGAATAAAACCCACTGTAGATTTCCCTTTGTTTTATACCCTACAAGATTGCAAGTACGTCATTATAGTCCTATTGCATTGTAATATCAAAAGTTGTGTGCAGTTATTTGAAAAGAAACAAAAACCCAAAAACGTAATGAACAGTTTTGAAATTCTTTATCCAGTGACTTTGACCCCAAGAAGTTTGGCTCTCACATACAATGACATTTTCCTCTTTCCTCAAAACATGAAACAAAGTGAAAACCTTCACATTTTAGGTTTTCATGTTCTGTTGCTACAATTATCCAGAGCTCTGTCTGGAACCCTGAAATACTTGGCTAGTTTAGGGTTCAAATCAAACAAAACCAAGTAGGTTCCATAGAAAAGTTTTAGCACTCAAACACTGTGGCATAACGTTTGAAATCTTTTGCTGTATCTGGATAATTTTTTTTTTTTAGACTGTTTTACCTCTGGCTTAGTAATGAAACATATGGCAATTGGTTACATGATTATGTTAGACTTAGGAACTTCTGCAACAAAACTATCTGGTTTCAATTTGGGTTTAATTTAATCATATTTTGTTCAAAAGGAACCTGAAACTGAAAGTGAAACGCAAAGGGTTTGAAACAACACTGAGAAAAGTTCATGCTTAGGTACAATTCATTGGTATTTTGTAAGCCATATAGGGGATGGGTCCTAGCCATGTCAGCGATTGACTCTCTTTCTCTATCGTGACCCCAAAATTAAAAACAGCTGAAGGGCCTGATATCTGAAGACTGACAGCAGGGGCCTTTTAGGGCTTGTCTAGACAGAGAAAATAAGTCATGTTAGAAAATGAGTAAAAAAAACAGACCTGAAGAAAATCTCTGTGTGAGTTTCAAAGCTTGGATCTCGCACCAAAAGAAATTGGTCCAATAAAAGATATTACTTCATCCACCTCGTCTCTCTATATATTAAGAACAGTTTTAAACACTACTTTGGGCAAGTCAAGTTGTCTTAGCTGGTCATGGTCAACTGTAAGAGGCAAATTAGGGATAGCTTCAAACACTTCTGGCCTAGACTAGGTACACATTAGTTACTGGGTGTTAGCTGATACATTTCCAAACATAACTTGTTTTCCCAGTCTAGAGAAACCCTTATGTTGAAATTAACATCTGCTGATCTGAGAGAGCCTATATTTATTGATATGCCGGGCTCCGAATAAGGCATATTTACACTGTCATGAGTTGTTCAGAGGGGTTGCATTTCTTTTCTGAAGGAGACTTTATTAAGTCCGTTAACCGACACTGACCAGTAAAATTTGCCTGTGCACATAGGACTTGATCCAGCTCCTATTTAAGTCAATGGCAAACTTCCATTCACTTCATTGAAGCAGCAGGAGGCCCTTATAGAGATTTGATAAAAACTTATTTTGAAAATTGAAACAAGGAAAGCTTTGTACGCCAGCTGCAGTGCCAATGAAGTCTTTAGTACTAAGATACTGTTAGTGTAGTGCTGCATAGCAGAACTGATATGACAGTATACCGGTTGCATATGCATCCTCCAACCCAAACTGTTCCTGGCATGCTTTCCAAAAGTGTTTATGCAAATACAATATGGTCTGAATATCAAGCAAACATTCATTTGTGTTTGTTTCTAATAGATAAACTTCAAAACTTCATGCCAAGATAGTTTTCAGTGGAATAGAATGAGCAATACAATACATATTGGCTCACCCTAAATAACTTAAGAAAGCAAAGTCTGTATCTAAATACTAAATTACATTATCTCCTTTGTGTAGAGCTTTGCTTCAATGTTTGAATCCTTTGTTGGAAACCTTTGAAGTGTACTGTATGCCATATTTTATTGTTTTGTATTTCTTGTCATTCTATTCTTATTAACTTAATAATAAGGTTTCTTGGCCAACTTTGCAGCAAAACAGCATGATAGAAAATGATGTTTATAAAATCCTTTAAGATCAGGTCATTAGAAAGGGTAACTCCAGTACTCGTGTGTATCAAAGAAGGAACTCTAGCATTCAGTGTGGAACCTATGTTGCTTTACACATATCTTCTCAAGCAGAAATTATTAAAGGGGCCAAATATTCAAGGGATTAATGCTCAGCGCTCATCACACTATAAAATGGACTGCATTTTTAGATATTGTTTCCAATTTTTGTTCCTGCAATTAATTGTGCACAATAATGAGAATATTTAGACAGTTAGCTACCAGACTGCACCCAGAATTCATTTCAAATACTATTGCTGACAGGAAGAAAAATTATACCACAAAATTGAAAGGCAAGTTGAGGGTCTTAAAAATTGGGACCAAGAAACACATTATATAAGGGATGACATTTTCTCCATTCTTTCAGGTACTTGACTGTAGAGTCTGATGAGACAAGCAAATTGGTCACATTGGAAGATAATGGAAGGGCTGCAGGATCAGGCTCCAGATTGAGAACAGACAAAGCAGTAAGACATGCATCAGTGATAGGGCTGGTCTACACTGGGAACTTATATAAATACAGCTACGTCTCTGTGGGGCGTGAAAATTCCACACCTCCAAGAGATGTAGCTATGCCAACCTACCCCCTGGCGTAGACAGCCTTTTGGGGAGGTGGATGACCTGCGGTCATGAGAGAACCCATCCCATCAGCATAGGTAGTGTCTACAATAAAGCACTACAGTGGCTACGCCATCGTGTTTTATTTGCTGCTCACATTCTAGTATAATATAATGCTGAGTAGGAGGCCAAAACCTCTAAAAGAGCTCAGAACCCAGTATCTCCCTGTGGCTATGTCTACGCTTACAAAAGCTAGTTTGAATTAGTTAGTTCAAACTAATTAATTCGACCTAATTTTAATTAGTTCGAATTAACTTAATTCAAACTAGCATGGCCCCACTAGACCGCTAGTTCAAACTAGCCGTATCCATGCAGGGCACTTGCTTAGTTCGAATTAGTCAGTTGCATGAAGGTCAATCTGCCGATTAGTTCGAACTAAGCAGTTAGTTCAAACTAATATGGTCACATTGACTTAATTTGAACTATTTCGATTAAGGGTTAGTTCGAACTAAGCAATTGAATTTATTAGTTGGAATTAAGGAAGTCCTTAATTCGAACTAATGAAAGCCTCGTGTGACCAAGGCTTAAATTAGTTGGAATTAAGCTTCCTTAATTCGAACTAACTTTCAAGTGTAGACATAGCCCTTAAGAACAATGTGAGAGGGGGTTATGCTAAGCACATTTGACTATTTCATTTGGGTGCCTAATTACTTAAATGGGAGTTGAGGGTTTGTTTGTTTGTTTGTTTGTTTTTGGTGGCGGGGGGGAGAGTCTAACCATGATCTTCTCATGTTGACTGGAACTTAATCCCCATGGGTAACATGCCATCTATTGTAGCACTGACTGGACCAAGACAGGATTCTTTCCTCTTGATTAATAGACAACTTCCAACCCCCATTTCTCTGATTTTCTCCATAGATATACATTTCAGTTCTAAATCCACTACCTATCACCTTTGCTGGATACTTATCCTAATCCTGATCAGAAGGAATGGGGGAATCTTACATACATATAGAGTACCAGTTAAGCGCTGTGATAACAATTAATGATTTAATGCTAAAAATGCATGTTTATTAGTGTATACATATATTTCCATGCATGGAAATCTATGGAGCATAAACTGTACTGCCTTAAGTTGAAGACATTTTAATCTGCATTTTTTAGGAAGATTTTGGTCCTCAAGAAGCACCCTATATGACAGCCCTAGGAACAGGGCTTGTCTACATATGAAAGTTAGATCTGCATTGGGTAATGTGAATATTTAAACCTCTATAATAACACTTGTGCAAGTTCCCATGCAGTCATTGTTATGCTGATAGGAGATGCCCTTTTCTGGTTTTGCTTAACTTGCTTTGGAAAAAGCCCCCCAAAGCCATTCATTTTAAAATAAGTGTATCCACATGGAGAGTTACATCAGCATAACTACACAGAAAAATATAACTGGTGAAGCCTTCCCGCAGAACAGACCCTCATATAATAAAGGTGGCACATATCAGAGCTGTACAAACTTCCTGACATTATCTCACCAATGTTCTTCAACTATCTACTCAAGGATCCACATCTAGTTAGTCCTCCCTACTCATTCAAATCCCTAGCTTCTCTACCAGCAAGGGTGACAAGTTAGGTGCTCAGTGTTCTTGGAAACCCCACTAGGCTCCTGTGTGCATCTTTAGGTGTCTAATATCTTTGAAAGTCTGGCCCCAATTCAGGAGAGAGTATAAATTAAATCCCATTTGCTGAATGTGGACGGATTTAAGCACATGCTTAAATGCTTTGCTGAATATGGATGGATGGCTGAATCCAGACCTCAGCTGGGAGCTGGCCTGGGTGATCTTTTATGGAGTTCTGCAGAGCAGGAGCCTTCATATGCAAGTGCCCTGATCTTTCCCTTTGGCAAGGAAAGCAAAGACAGTTGATACCCCTGCCTGGTCTGGGATCAGTAGAAATCTGCTGGAGTTTTCATGTATCTTGCCAGAAGTGACTATTGTATTTGCATAATTTTGTTTGTGGTGTTTTTCTGCTAGTTTTGAGCACTGCTTTTCCCACCCTGAGGTAGTGAATTCAACCCTTTTATTTAATTGAATTCTAAGCACACCATTCCCCCACAGACACACACACTTCCACTGAAAGGTGCCTGCTAAGTTGTATTTTTTGCCAAAATCTCCTTTCCTTACTCTACAAACTGCTTCAAAGTAATCCTAAAAATACAAGCCAATCCAGCTGCCCTTCCTTAAGCAACATTCTCAGTGACTTCACTGACAGTTTTGACCAAGAAAGGACTTGGACTTCAGTCCTGCAGACTTTGATCTCTGGCACTTGCTGTTTGACTGAAATAGCGATTGCCACCTATGCAAAGCAGAATTCTTTTGGAATCTCTGAAGGGTTCTGAAAACTCACAGAATGAGTTATTGCTTGGCACAGAGGTGCTAATGCTAGCAGGGCACAGCTAATGTAGCTGCTGCATGCCATTCAGTAGGTTGTTCCACAAATTATACTTTGTGGAGTTCATGTCCGACGCCCGCTGACAGATTTTCTTGATTTAGTTATAAAAAAAAAAATCTAGAAATTGTCTAAGAGGGAGGAATAGTTTCCTACTATTCCTTACGGTGAAAGGATAGCAAAAAGTGTTGGCTAAGTAAACATTGCATAATTATTTCCCTGAACAATAATGAAAATAATAGTCCATAATAGTTGTGAAAGACTCATACACATGATTCTTCCAATTAAAAGGAACAACTACTATATAAGGGTGTCTATTTTAAGGAAGCTGAAACAGTAAAACTACTTCATGTGTTGGAAGGTACTTGTTTGACATTCATTGCAATCCTAAAATGAAAGACAAAATTTGCAAAATGCTAGGCTTGCAGGGTGCCTATGTAACCCATATGCGTGAAAAAGGCTATCTCTTTGAGAGATCTGCTGAGGGTGGGTTACTGTTGCTGGGCAGATTAGCTACCCACAACCAGAAACTTCTGGAAGCAGGGAGTGGTAGCATTTTGAGCATGCTCCACAGGGTGCCCTGCTAGTGTGATGTGGTGTGGTGTGGTCAGTCAGATGACATGAGAGCAGCAGTCTGTGCAGACAGCAGGCTAGAGCTGCCTTGAGAAGAGCCCATGTGCTCAGTTTTCAGGAGAGAAGCTGAGCCAGGAGTGAACAAGATTTTTTCTCCCTCTAATGGAGTCATCTGCAACAGACCTTGCAGACATGCATATGGGACTGAGGGCTGGTTGCAAAGGAGAAGGAAAAGCCTACATGGAATGCTACAGAGGATTCCAGCAAAGAAAGAAGAGGACAGCTATTTCTTGCCACTCAAGCCTCTACATTTGAACAAAAACTGTAGCTGAGAGTTGGGTGAACTCTACCTGGCCTTTGGGACTCTTGGGTATCTGTCATGCAGGGGTTTGTGTAGGGATTGTTCTTGGTTAATTGTAATTTGTTTTCTTAGGATAAAGTTCATTTAGTTAGTAGTTAATAAAGTTCATTGTTATGTTTGTTTTAGTAGTATTTTAATGTGGGGTGGTAACTCTGAGCAATCTTTGCTGTGAGTCCCATACAGACTGGATCCTGGGTCTCCAGCTGCTTTCTCCATAGGGATTGGGGTGTATTTCTGTGAGGCACTGGAGAAGGGCAATTGAATTAATTTTAGCCCACCCGGAGGTTACACCTAGACAATCAGCATGGTTTCATTCAAGCTCTCAGTGATTCAAGTCAATATACAATACAAAGGAACTGCTCTTCAAGTTGAATTAATAGGGTATTGTTACAGAAAATACATGACATTTTTACATACAGTTGGTTATTAAATATGTGTTACCTTAACCAATGTTTATGTATTTTGTCATGGACAAATTAATTAGATAACAGGGTCTGGACTGAATTTAGCTCCTGGATGTTTGGTGTGTGTCACAGATTACCCAGAACAGTTTTGGTAATTTATGTGCTCTCAATTATAATCTAAAAATCCCACTTTTAATTGAACCATCAACATGCATGTATACCTGAGTTGAGTAACCATCTGATCATAACGCAGTCACATTATTGAGAATTACCAGAGGATGCGTTTTCATACAGTCTTACAAGTTCTGCTTAACTGAATGTGGAGGCAGTTACATCTTAGAGAATTACTAGTGTTAGTTGCGGTGCTCTTTCTTTGTGGAAGCTCTTGCAAAGTTTGCTCACTACTTTAGCCTCTCTGATGAAATCACTTCTTAGGTACAGAAGTGCTTACTGGCTAGAGGACATCTATGAATGTAAAACAGAACAAGAAGTGCACATTATCAAAAACATTACAAATGTCTCTGAATTTAGATTTCAGGGCAGGCACCAGATGTTCCTATACATCTGTAAAAGTACCTACCAGATTTTGGGTGCTCTAATATAATTATGAACTGGGATGCTCTTACGATATTTTTTTTCTTGCCTAAATTTATCTTCATAGGAATTTTGCCATCAGTGAGAAACTTTGTACATTTAGGATTCCCACGGCACTTCATGGGCGGGAAGCTATAATATATTGAAGGGTGTGGGAAGTCTGCCACTAGGAAATCTCCAGCCATGTTTGAAAGAAATACTTTTTTTGGGTGCTTATCTGATCCAAAGCTACAGTCAGAACTAGAGATGAATCCAACACAAAAATCTCTGCTGAGAAGTACCACTGGAGAGAACAGACTAAATGAAGCATTCAAATGCATTCACTGAAATAATTGTGGCATATTGTGTACAACTCTGGCATGTCACTCAGTTGTTTTCTTCAACTGGTGTTTAGCAGAGCGGCCCTGGAAAAGCTGCATAGGTCAGAATTAGCAGATTCACACGTGGCATATAGTAATGCATTGTGCCTTCAAAACTGAGACTAATAAATTTATGGAGAGGATGGTATGATGGGATGGTCTAGTTTGGTAATTGGCTGATCTTTGACTACGGGTGGTGGATATGCCAGTGGGCAAAGAAGGGAGATTGATGGGGTGGGTTCTGAGTTATTACAGAGAATTCTTTCTTGGGTGACTAGCTGGTGAGACTTGCCCACGTGCTCAGGGTTTAATTGATGGCCATATTTGAGGTCGGGAAGGACTTTTCCCCCAAGGCAGATTGGCTAGGGCTCTGGGGGTTTTTCACCTTCCTCTGTAGCATGCGGAATGGCTCACTTGCTGGTGGATTCTCTGTATCTTAAAGTCTTTAAATCATGATTTGAGGACTTGACTAACTCAGTCATAAGTTAGAGGCTTATTGCAGGAATGGTTTGTGAGGTTTTGTGGCCTTTCGTTGTGCAGGAGGTCAGACTAGTTGATCATACTGGTCCCTTTTGATCCTAGATTCTATGAGTCTATTGTATTTAGGTTTTAGTCCAAACTAAGTCTATATCAGAATAGGAAAAAAAAATCATGCTATGAATGCCCCATCATTTTTTTTTTTAAAATCCACACAAATCTTACAGCTTGGGCCTGTTTCTGCTTGGAAGATCCTGAAGTTTGCCCCCTGACCATGAGCTTGATACAACAAACATTGAGGTCAATGGGAATCTTTCAACTGACTTCAGTAAAGATAGGATCAGGTCCTAGACAGTGACGAAGTTATCAGTCTTCTACTTTATAGGGCCATCAGATTAGTTTATCATAAGCTTTCTGAGTTCATATGCCCATTTGTGACTCAAACAATAATGTGATTTATAAACTTGAATTATTTAGCAGGGGGGGAAATGTTTCAAACCCTCACAGTTAGTAGTTTCCTCCTGTAAACTATACAGTAATTGTGAAAAGCAACCTAGCGAATCTAAATTAAACTAATATGAGGGGATACTGTGTACCTTTTATACTACACTGGAGAGAACAGAGCAAAGGAGTTGATAATTAGGTCTGGGAAGATAATCATCTTTGTCAGTTTTTAAAATGTCGTTACATGACTAAATGAAGCATTCAAATGCATTCACTGAAATAATTGTGGCATATTGTGTACAACTCTGGCATGTCACAGTTGTTTTCTTCAACTGGTGTTTAGCAGAGCAGCCCTGGAAAAGCTGCATAGGTTAGAATTAGCAGATTCACACGTGGCATTATTGATTTAAACTAAAATGAGAGCAGACCAGACTTGAATTTAGGCCCCTCTGAGTCTTCCTTAATCAGTTTTGAAGAACAATTAAGAGCAAGCATGGTTCATGAGCTTCTGGGCCATGCAATGAAAATGAAGAGATAACAGTTGACCACATTTTGGAAAAAAATCTTAGTTGAAATTGAAAAAGGTGGGGTCTACGTGATGAATGATTTTAGGGTGACCAGATGTCACGTGTGAAAAATTGGGACAAGGTGTTGGGAGAAATAGGCACCTATATGAAAAACTCCCAAATACCAACCAGACTGTTCTATAAACCTGGGATATCTGGTCACCCTAAATACTTTCCAAGGACTCCAGACTGAAGATGGCTAAACCAATTTACATAAAATAGGAACCAACCTAGAATTTCTCCCAAACCTTGAACTGAAGCATTTTAAGGACTGAAAATAATCAGCGTTAACCCACCCACGCCCATCCCATTTTCATGCAGTTTTGTATGCCATCCAGAGCTGGAATGGGGTCTGTTACAGCACTACATTTTTAAAACAGGAGGAACCATCGTTGGTGTACATCTTCTCCCTTTATCAGAGTCATGGCTACATTCCTACAACCTGCTCAGAATATTGCCACTGTCTCATCTAGTTCACTGCTGTTCATTCACTTGCTAAAGAATGTTTAAAGCTTCTGCTAACAGGTTTTAACAAGTGATCAGAGAACCTCCAAAATGAGGCTGACTCAGCAAGACGTGGCCCTGGAACAGTTTTTATAGTAGGGATGCTGAGGGGAGCAACCAAATATTTGGGTTGTAATTACTATTTCAAGCCCGTGGGAGCAGCAGCATCCCCAGCAACTATGCCTACAGTAGCCTCCTGGGCTATGTCTACAGTTGCTAAAATTAGTTCCAATTAGTTAGTTCGAACTAACTAATTCGAACTAATTTTAGTGAGTTCGAATTAGCTTAATTCGAACTAGCATGGCGCCACTGGAGTGTTAGTTCGAACTAAGCAAGCACTTGAGTAGTTCGAATTAGCGATGCCCATTCATTTCAATGGCCAGTTACTTCGAACTAAGCAATTAGTTCGAATTAACATGGCCACATTGGTTAATTCAAACTAGTTAGTTCGAATTAACCCCTTAGTTCGAATATCCTATTCAAACTTATTAGTTCGAATTAAGGAAGCCCTTAATTTGAACTAACTAAACCCTAGTGTAGCCATGGCTTTAGTTAGTTCGAATTAAGCCTCCTTAATTCGAACTAACTTGCCAGTGTAGACATAGCCCTGGTGTTCAGTGGGAGTGTAGCAATCTCACCATTTCAGTAGGTACAGCACAGAGTCTCAAAATTAGGTTGGGTTTAGCAAAGCACTTGCATCTACAAAATGTGGTGGAATTTTCACCAGAACAGGCTTCTGTGAGATTGCTGGTCCCACTAGCTTCTGAAATGCTTTTGTGTAATGCTGCTGTCTGAGTGAGAGAAGGGAACAGATGGCTATACAATAAGCCCTCCTCCCTCTGTTATTTGATAGGAAGTAGCTTTGTAGATTCACTTCAGATTATTCCGTACCTGCTCTCAAGGACAGAAGGGGAGAAGAACTGGGGGAAAACAAAGAGGCAAAGATACACGAAGACTATCACCATGTAAATACATAGAGAGCCACTAAAAAGCAAGGATATGTCCAAGGAATTCCCATTGACTTCTACCAGATTTGTACATGTGTATCCAAGAAGTGAGTATGGTCTTTAGCCAGGAGGAGTGGAAGCTAATGATATCTGAAAAGGGTAGATAAAACTGAAAGCTTAGTGTGGACACAATCATACCAGTGCAAATGTGCTTTATGCCATGAGCTCCTTTACAATAACATGAACAGTATGCCTTTGCCAGCACCTTCCCATGGCTTTGCAGGATATTGTAGTGACTCTGCCTCAATTTTTCTCTACCCCACCAACACACATTTACTGCCCTGTGTCATGTGACATCTTATAAGAACGGCCATTCTGGGTCAGACCAATGGTCCATCTAGCCCAATAGCCTCTCTTCTGAAAATGGCCAATGCCAGGTGCTTCAGAGGCAATGAACAGAACAGATAATCCTCAAGGGTGCATCTACACTTGTAAATTAAGTCGATTTAAGCTTGCTTAAGTCGACTTAATTTACTCTGCGTCTACACTACACTTTCCTAAACCTCATTTTAAGTTGACTTTCTAAAGTCGACTTAAGCCAGTGTAGACGTGGAGCACCCCTATGTCGACTTTAAGTCGACTTAGGGGCTCCAGGGCTCCCCCACTGCCCTCCCTGCCAGGGTGGCTGGCACAGGGAGAGCCTGGCATGCCCCACCAAAGGGCAGGGCAGAGCCCTGCCCACCCTGCCCCTATGCCCTGCCAGGGTCCCTGTCCCTCTTTGCCCCATTATACCCAGGTACAATGGGGCAAAGGCTGGGCCCCCTGGCACTTGGCAAGGGGTGCCTCCCCGGCCACCATGGACCAGTTCCAGGTCCACCTAGCCCCTAGAAGTCAACCTACTCGTCCAGTGTGGATGCTCTAGGTCGACTTTGTAGGGTCCCCCCTAAGTCAACTTAAAATTTAAGTGTGGACATGCTAAGTCGACCTAAATTAACAAGTACAGACATAGCCCAAGTGATCCATCCTGTCACCCATTCCCAGCTTCTGGCAAATAGAGGCTAGAGACATTTCAGAACATGGTTTTGCATCCCTGCCCAGCATGGCTAATAGCCATTGATGGATCTATCCTCTATGAACTTATCTAGTTATTTTATAGATTGCTATTAAAGACTTGGCCTACATATCATCATCTAGCAAAGAATTCCACAAGTTGACTGTGTGTGGTGTGAAAAAAATACTTCCTTTTGTTCATTTTAAATATGCTGCCTATTAATTTCATTTGGTGACCCCTTGTATTATGAAAAGAAGTAAATAACACTTCCTTAGTTTCTTTCCCAACACCAGTCATGATTTGGATGATAGAATCATATCCCCTCTTAGTCGTCTATTTCCAAGCTGAAAAGTCCCAGTTTTACTAATCTCTCTTCATATGGAAACTGTTCCATATACCTAATCATTTTTCTTACCCCTTTTCTGTACCTTTTCCAATTCTAATACATCGCTTTTGAGATGGGGCAACCGGATCTGCACACAGTATTCAAGATGTGGGTATATCATGGACTTATAAAGAGGTATTTTCTATGTTATCTATCACTTTCCTAATAATTCCCAACATTCTGTTAGCTTTATTGACTGCCTGCCATTAAACATTGAGTGCATGTTTCCAGAGAAATATCTCTGGAATGACAATGACTCCAAAATCTCCTTCTTGAGTGGTAACAAATAATTTAAACCCTATCCTCATTTTATATGTATAGTTGAGATTAGGTTTTCCAATGTGCATTATTTTGCATTTATCAATATTGAATTTCATTTGCCATTTTGTTGCCCAGTCACCCTGTTGTGGTTCTAGGCTAGGTGGATTGTTGAGTCTCACCCCTTCCAGGGCAATAAACAGTCCAATAGACCAGGCATCCTATAACTCTAGGAATGGGTTGATAATCCCAGGGCCCTACAGAGTTCTGACTCTTTGCAGGGGATGGTAGGAGAACACATCCACTCACTCCTCTGTGTTCCAGCCCAGGAACCCTGTTCTAAGCAGCTAGGATTAGTTCCTCCCAATACCTTGCTGCTGGCTACTTCTCATCTCTTACAAGCTTTTTCTAAACTCACCTTCCTTGATTCTTCCTCTTCAGGAATCTGACTTGCACCCATTCTGCTGCTGAAGGGGTCTCCTCTCAAGGTCTTTCTAGGAATCATCTTCTCCGTTGATCTTCAGCCTTCTTATTCCCCAACTGTTGCTGGCCCAGCAATTAGCTGCAACTGAGGAGATAGCAAGCCTACTTGTTAACCCGTTACTGGCTGTGGAAGAATGGGGTTTAAACATGGTATAACTGTGTTCTCACTAGGTGACTATTCTGCTTTCACTAAAGTTGTTTCAGATTGATACAGTTAAAGCAACACAAACTGTGTTTAGACTAGGCCTCAGAACCAGTTCACAGTAAAAATCCTGCTGTAACAGCCCTTAGGAGCATCGCTGGTCAGAAGGGAGACTCATCTGCATGCATGCCTTGCTAAGGGTTAGACCCCTTTAGGAAGTGCCCAAGGTGATATCCTCTTACCAATATACAGCTTGTGTAAATAACAGGCTGTATGAGAGAGGGGTCTATGGGGGCTGGTGTTGATAGAATTTCCCCTCTCCCATCTATGCCGCTCCATTACTATATCCTCTTTCACCCCTTCGGCAGCACAAACACAGAAACGGTCCCCACACTTTAAAATGCCTTTGCAATAGATCTTGGCACATCCATTATACTACTGATCTTCCAACTCCCTGTAGTGACTTCCTGAAGCCGACTGCTTATTTAGCAAGAACTGTGCTGGCTCCACTGGATTCAGGATTTTTTACACCTTCAGAAGTGTCAGAGGTATTGTTTATTCCTTCATGCAGATGTCTGGATTCCTGAATGGAAAAAGGAGGAAAACCAGATTTGAAAAGCAACATAGTTTCTCTTTGATTCAGTGACACAGATGCACTTCCCGTGGGACTGGTCCTGGGGTGTGCAAGCAGAGCAGTCACCCCAGGCGCTAGCTTGCAGGGAATACGAGACTGTTATACTGCTCCAGAGATGGGCCAGTTATTTTGGGATGTGGAAGGGAGGCTGTTGATCTGTTGCTAAGGCAGAGGACGGAGGGACACTGAAAACATTTTCCATCATGGTTGACAAAATGGCTATGGCTGCTCCTGACTTCCCATGTGTGCTTGGAGAACTGATTTTCTGCATGGATTTGTGCATTCAGGCACACTCAGACTGGAATATTATAAGTCATACTAATTCTGCCCAGCAACTATAAGCAGGCTCTTCAGTAAGGATTAGAGAAATGAGGTCACAAAGGGTTGACTATAAATGGAAGACACAAGTAGTGGAGAAGAATTCCGTAGTTACACACAACAGAGTCTTGTGGCACTTTTAAAGACTAACAGATTTATTAATCGCATGAGCTTTCGTGGGAGAAAATCCCACTTCATGAAGTGGGATTTTCTCCTACGAAAGCTCATGCGATTAATAAATCTGTTAGTCTTTAAAAGTGCCACAAGACTCTGTTGTCTTTCTACAATAGACTAACACGGCTACCCCTTTGGTAGTTACACACAGTTACTCTATTAATGACTGTACCCAGTTCTATAATAGAAAGGTAAGTTTCAGGGCAAAATAATGGAGAAAGGGAAACTGAGCACTGACTTCTTATTTTAATTTACTTTCATTTATAAAGGCAATGACTTGAGATGTGTTTAAAGGCTATCCAGTTCTTAACATGAGTGATTCCTAGAGAAACTTGAGAGGTTGCTTGCAATGGTTACCACGCAAAATGTCAAAATAGTTCTTCCTCCCAGAATTCTAGCAATTAAGGTGGGGCCAGCAAATATCATAGCTGTTTTCCGAGGCAACCTGAAATCAGATTATTTTCTTTTGGAAGAAGAAAAGCAGCATATTTGGTTACAGTCCTATTCTATTATTGATTAACACAGTGCTCTCAGTCACTAGATGACAACTTTGTTATCAGTGATACCATCGAAGTGGGATTTTTCTCCCACGAAAGTTCATGTGATGAATAAAGTTGTTAGTCTTTAAAAGTGCCACCAGATTCCTTGTTTGTTTTGCTGGAGTAAACTAACATGGCTACCCCTTTGGAACTTGGCACCAATTCTTTAAACAATAACTTACCATTATGGAATTTTGAGCTGTGTATGTCAAGTACCTGTGTCTTCAAAGAGATAACCTTAAACGGGGCCAAAAAAATACACGAACACCCACTGACTTCAAGAGGTATGGATCACATGCACCCTGTGGCAGAATTGGGCCAATATTTTCATGAACTAACTCTCAACTTGTCCAGATGGGTATCTTTGTGTTTTCTGGTTTTGTTCCTGGGAGAGAGAGAGAGAGAGAGAGAGAGAGAGTGTGGGTGGGGGGGTTGATTTCCTATTCTTAATCTTAACTCACTCCCTTCCAGAGAAGCCTAGCACTGGGACCCAGTAGGTCACAGTTCACAGCAGACAAACAGGACCATCACTGCACGCTCTCTCAGACACTCATTCTGATACTATCCTCCATGACTAATGTGCTGTCTTAATGTCAGACACTTCCTCTGGATTATTTTGCCTTTCACTAAGAGCTTCTGAAAAAGGCACAGTGTATGAGAGAGCGAACAGGGGAGAGAATTCCATTTCCTGTTCTATTTGTGTCTCTTCTCTTTGAGCTTGTATTTGACCTTACTCTGGGAGTGGGTGCACCCTCCATAGCTCAGATGTAGAGGGAAATGTTACACTGAGGATTTTTGTTTTTATAGCTGCCAATTCCTTAATCTCCATGAGCACAAGTATTTGTAAATTGCTCCTTTTAACTCTGTAGAAAATAAAATGTTCTGTTCTCTTATGTAGTCAAGCTATGCTCTCTCAAAATAAACTGTGAGGCTCTAGCACTATTTTGAAAACTGCTCATAGTGAAGTTTCTTTAACTCAGTGGTTGCAACACTTCCTAGAGGGACATTTAATAGCTGAAGAGTCTACAAAATAAACAAAAGCAATAGAAACCACAAAATGAATGAAAAGGAAAGCCCATCTCTTCTGTTAATATAATGATATATGCCAAAAGGCTTGCTATAAACCTGTCTCGGATGAAGTATTTTGAATGGCAAGTAAGTACTTTCGACTAGGGATAGGCTAATCTGTTTGAATAGGTGAGTTATTGAATTAAATCTGTAAAATGGTTCTTTCATGTCATTTTATGTATTCCAGATGTTTGTCATCATCACGCTCATTTTTTTGCTTTTGCTAATTTCAGAAAATGCTTTAAGACTAGTTATCACTTCAGCAGCTGGAGCATAACTTGAACAAGGTACAAGTTTATTCCCCGTA
>ML685791.1:11258670-11312851 GCA_007922175.1 Pelusios castaneus
CTGCGCGCGCAGCTGCGTCCCCGCCGTGCATATATACATCTCTCGTTTAGGTATATAGATATCTCACACAGGTCTAAAACATGAGCTCTTGAACATTTTGGAGCCCATGATCCATAAAATGTCCCAAAGAGTCCCATCCATTACCTATGACATCCCATAGACTTTTACGAATGCACAGAACTGAGGGATTTAAGTCATGGGATAATTTTTTGTCCATTTTGTGGGTTGCAGTTCAAATACATGTAGAGAATGAGGAATGGTTGTACGAGAAAGAGGATACTGTTGCTGCTGCTGCTGAGGCTTATGCAGTTGAGGGATTGGTGTCTGGGGTTTGGGATTGAGCGGTGCTTTTGCAGACAGGAGGATTTTGAGGTTGGGGGAACTTCTCCTTTCTGTCTCCCTACATTGCCTGCCCAGTGTCCAGTGCCACAGTAGTGGAAGTGCTATTCCAAATGGCTGTAAAGGTGGATCTGCAGGCCTTGGAAGGCCTGTGCCAGAGATGACTGTTGAGGAATGGGGAGAAAAGAGGAGTTCATTTCAATGCAATGAGGCTTCATTGAGATAACATGTTAGATGTGGGCTGCCAAAGAGTAAGTGTAAGACAAACTCCTCATGTCTGTCAGAGATAGGCATGACCCACTCAAGATAGGGCAACTGTAACAGGATGCACATCCATGAACCCCAGGGCATGATCTATGTCACTTTTCTGTTCAGTTTTGCAATGTAATTGTGTGATTTGATGCCAAATATGCTATACCAAGTTCCTTTGTAAATGCAACATATTCTACATAATTATATGGTGCCATATTTCCTACAGCAACATGTGTGTACAGATGTGAAGCACGTTATAGGGTTCAGACTCTCAGGATTATCTCTTGAACAGAGGCCAGAGAATTACATGACAAAGGGAATGCAGATGCCCTCCCTGGCTCAGGTAGAGGTAAAGAAAATCACACAGCAGCACAGAGGGGTAGGGACTATCAGGCGTTTGTAAAAACAAAGACACAGACCATTTGGGAGAGAAGCTGCAGACTTTTGCCTGGAAAACTCCATCTTGCAACTCTCTCCAGCTTCATGCAAGATCTGGGCCCTGCCTCGTCATAGGCAGAGAATGTCCATAAAACACCGAACAGCCAAACAACTTGCACATTATCTTGGACTATGAGGTCAGTTTAGGTAGAGATATTAGGTTAGCATGCATTTTACATCTTTTATTTGATAGTGGTCACATCTGACTCATTTATATTATGATTCTGCCTTGATTGGCCATTTTCTCACTTGAAATCACACTCTGATCAATAAACTAGTATTTGTTTTATCTAAAGTTGTGTGGTCTTTAGACGGTGTGGATGTGGAAGACTGGGCATGATCCCCTTTTTTGTTAAGTGGTTAGACTTGAGACAAGGGTGGTTGGGGTGGGTCCCAAACCCAGTAAGACAGTGGCTCCTGGTGTAGTATCTGGGGCTGCCAGGTGCTCGCTTGGATACCGATGCCTGTGTGGCTAGTGGATTTACACCCACTGCCTGGGACCAATTACATGCTGGTGGCTGGTGTGGACTGATTCAGGAGTGAGTGGTCACCTGGCAGGGTGGGGTGAATTGGGGATCAGGAGTGGAGACTGAGGGGTCATAGCGGCACACCAGACCGGATCTGGGGAGCAGCCAGTCACAGCAACACACTGTGTTTGGGTCTGATCTCCTATGTCCCTTTGTCATTACCATCCATTCCTCATCTACTGGCAGATTGCCACTTAGCACAAAGCCATCTCTGTCGAGTGAGATGGAGGAGTTGCCCTACTACTAGTTGGAGAAAGCAGCAGGAGGAGGAAGAAGATGGAGCTAGCTATTCATTCCCTCTTCTGCCATGGACTCCTGATGGATCCTAGTAACTATGGGGCTTGCTGCAATCTTCCTGTAGGATTAGACTCTCCGGTGCAACCTCATATCTTACTTTTGGTGTGCAACCACTGGTGAGAACTACTGTTCTAGTAGATAGATTGCTGATTTAATGAAGATCCTGGGATCAATCGAGCCCAGGTATAACTCCACTAAACTAGCTAGTTTCACTAGGGCTGAATTTGGTCTCACAACCCTATCCCTACTGTCCCACATTCAAAAATCAATGATGGCTGAGTTGCAGGTATGTGAAGGTGATTTTTAAAATATTTATTTGATTTAATTAGAGACCTTTCCCAATTGAAACGGAAGCATCTTGAAATGATTAATTGTCCTGACACTTACAGGGTTTAATTTGCACAGGAAAACTTTATGCAGTCCTCAAATCCTTGATTGAAATGTATAACCCTTGTTGCAATATATCCCATTTAATAAATAGAATGCAGTCCAAGAAGTACAGTGGCTGTGATATATATATAAAGTGTGTGTGTGTGTATGTGTGCACACTTTATATATATCACAGCCACTGTATTGCTTGTGTGTGTGTGTGTATCCATGTATCTATCTATCTACACACGCACCTCTTTTGTATCACATTGGAACTTGTAAGTAGGTGTGTAATAGGCCATGTCAACCCTCACCTTCACCCCGGAAGCCACTTTGACTCCCTTCTTTTAATGTCCATCCCATATATTTTCCAATCCCATCCACCAACACCTATGCAATGCAATAAAACAGTTATAATTCCTATTACCTAGTGTCTTCAGCCTCCATTCATCTTGGCTTCTTGGCCCTTCCTTCCTTACAATCATCTTCAGTCCAGGAACTTTTACTCATTTCCTTCTTGCCTTTTATTACCCTAGCCAACTGATGGGCCAGTTAGTGTCTTAACTCTTCCAGCCTCCCCATCTGATTAGCTAATTCCTCCCAATTTCCTCTATCAGCCAGTGCTATGGGAATTAATTGAGGTCACTGTGATCAGAGAGTGCTTAGCCATCTGTTAGGCCTCAGCACTCTGTCACAAGATATCATTTGAACAAATAATTATAGTAAGACACATCAAAATATAGTGATACATGAAAACAGGAGAAAGTGGCACATACTGTAAATGATTTATAGATTGTTTATAGACTCATAGACTCAAAGGTCAAAAGGGACCAGTACAATCATTTAGTCTGACCTCCTGCACCAGGCAGGCCATAAAATTGCACCCACGCACACCTACAATAAGCCTCTAACCTATGACTGAGTTATTAAAGTCCTCAAATGATGATTTAAAGACTTTAAGTTATAGAGAATCCACCAAAACAAGCAAGGAGTCCTGTGGCACTTTTAAAGACTAACAAATTGATTTTTGTATCAGCTTTTGTGGGACAAAATCCCACTATGTCAGATGCTTTGAAGATGGGGAACTTACAGAATGAGAGGAAATTAAATGCAGGGAAGTGTATGACACAGGATCAGGTCAGGCTGTAACAGCAAATCAAAACAGGTGTTGTGATTCAAACACTGGGGAACAGCACATAGAGCAGTGGTTCCCAACCTTTTTGGCTCGAGGGCCACAAATATAATTTTTAGACCCCTAAGGGGCCACCAGTCTATTTAATTAAATTTGCATTAAAATTAAATTAATTAAATTCAACTTAAATTTAAAATTAATTAATTAAATTTGAATAACATTTTAACATTAACATTTTAAATTAAATAGACTAGTGGCCTTTCAGGGGTCTAAAAATTATATTTGTGGCCCTTGAGCCAAAAATATTTTTTAAAAAATATGGAAAGTTATGTTTTTAAAAGGGGTGGGCGCAGCTGGATGCCCATGAACCGGGACAGTTTGTGGGCAGGCATGTGTGCCCCAGCAACAGTGTGACCCACGCTCCCGCCCCCCTCTCCCGCAGCCCTGCCAGCCCGTGGCCCCAGCCCCCCCCCCGGAAGGCCCCCCTGTCCATGGCCACCCCCAGCAGCCAGCACTCCGCACAGTTGCGCCGGCCCGCCCTCAGCACTTCCTCCAGCCACGCTGGGCTGCGCTGGCCTGTGGCCCCACCTGCAGTCCCAGCCGGGATTGGAGGGGAGGCGAGCGGCTGCAGCAGGGCTCACAGCTGTGTGCCAGGACCGGGCTGCTGTGGCCCGGCTCCCAGCCAGCAGCCAGGCAGCTGGGAGCAGGCCATTTTAAAAAGTCCCACAGGCCACTTTTGTCCCACAAGCCAGGGGTTGGGAACCCCTGTATAGAGGAAGGTGAGGTCAAATCACCTGTTGTAATGAGAAAAAAAAATCTGTAGTCCATGTTTAACCCTGAGGACAGGGACTATGGATTTTTTTCTCACTACAACAGGTGATTTGACCTCACTTTCCTCTATATGCTGTTCCTCCTCAGTGTTTGAATCCCAACACCTATTTTGATTTGCTGTTACAGCCTGACCTATTCCTGTGTCATACATTTCCCTGCATTTAATTTCCTCCTATTCTGTAGGTTCCCCTTTTCAAAGCGTCTGACGAAGTGGGATTTTCTCCCATGAAAGCTCATGTGATAAATATATTTGTTAGTCTTTAAAAGTGCCACAAGACTCCTTGTTTGTTTTGCTGACCTCTACTAACATGGCTGTCTCTTTGGAACTAGAGAATCCACCAGAAAGTGAGCCATTCCCCATGCTGCAGAGGAAGGCGAAAATTAGTTTATGACTAATTAAGGACGCAATATGATGTCTCATAGAGAAAATCCCAGTACCCCTGATTGTTTCTTGAAAAACATCCTGATATGCATGGTTCCCTGTCTGGAAATGAGTGTTGAAGAAATACCTCAGGTCCTAAACTAACCATTTTGTCACTTTTAAACAGAAGACCAAACAAGTTGATTTCATAAAAAGATACAATGAGGAAGTACAAAATTATTCCCAGGGGAAAATATGCTAATGGGATTGCAGTAAGTATTTTAAATAGAAATGTTTCCCCAGAAAAATGTTTTGGAATTGTACATATATTTCCCTTCTTTTCAGAAAATTTTCAAAAAACAAGTGTTTGTAGAGCAGAGTGTCAGTTTTTTTCATCGCGAGGACCAATATGCTCTCTAATTTTTTTCCATCAGCAGAACAAATGTCTGTGCGAGGTCAAGTTTAAAATCTACAAGTGCAGCTTCTCCCATTGCTATTCCTTCCCTTCTTAGTGCTCCATCTTATATCTTAGTGAGTACTCCAGTGAAGTGCTTAGTGTTTTCAACTCCTGTTGACTTCAGAGGCAGTTGACTGTGCTAAACAATCACAGGAGTACTCAACACACTTTGTAGGACTGGGCCCTAGCTGAGTAAAAATGGAGAAAGGACCATGGGGTTTAGCCGTGTGTTTTTAAAGGTGTCCATAATTAATGTACAATACATAGGAGAAACAAATATTTGAGGATACATCTACTAACTCAAAGTACTGTGGTTCTAGACAGCTTCCATCTTCAAATATGGCTGTGTTCATTTCTAAACAACAAAGCTCCTGCCCCTGAACTCACCACTTAAAAATAGTGATTAGAGGGATAACTTGAAAACTAATTCTGTAGAACAATTATGTCCTCTATTTAAAATGTTTTTTCTTTACTTTTGCTCACCAGAAATAAAAAAGCAAAGTACTTACAAGATTTTTTTTTAATGCCTTTTTTGGATAGCAGACCAGTGCAGCTGGCAATTACCTCATTCTTGCCAAAAGTAAAAATACAAGTGGCAGTTTAGGCTGTCTCTGCTAAAGCAAACCCAAGTTATGATCAAGTCTGCAAAGCATCACTTTTAATGCGTTCCTTAAAAAGGCAACCCGAAATCCAAATGTTTGAGACAGCATGGTTAGTTTCAGACATGCTGTATAAATACAGTAATAACTTCTGATACAAAACAGCATGATACACAAGACGTGTGCCAGTAGGACCTAGCAATCAGTTTCTCTGGTCAGGTGTGTGTGCCTTCAGAGTTAAAAGGGCCCAAACTAAAATGCTATAACTAGGCATTCAGAATCCTAATCCCAATCCAGTTCTGACTCCTCTCTCTAAAATGCATCTGACTTCTCTCTCTGAAATGCATCTGACTCCTCTCTCTGAAATGCCCCAGACAAATATCTGGATATAATAAACTCCCCTGGATTTTGAGGATTTCAAATCCAGATCCAAAATTGGCATCTCTGACCTTCTATATTCAATCAGACTCTTCATAGGAACCTACCTGCAGGTCATCTGCTGGTGTAAATCAGAATGGCTGATTGACTTCAGCAGAGCAATGCCAACTGACACCACCAGAGAAGGACCTGGCTCCAAATGTATGCTTGTCATGACAAATTGAAGAGTTTGAAGAGGGTTTTAATGGAAATAAGACCCTGCGTGAAGTAGCCTCATACCAAAACAACTGCAGTATTATAACCTAAAATCTAAACTTAATAGTCAGACACAGACTTGTAAATATTTATGTCCCTGAACTCTCCTCTTCCTCCTTTATCTTCTCTGTCTGCAAACCTGTCTTTCATCACCTCTGAAAAAGTGCCTGAGTAGTTCATTTCCTGAACTCTATCTCCACTCAGATCCTCTTCCATTCCTTCACCTTTTCATATGTTTAACTCCCTCCTCTCCAAGTACCATTTCTTCAGACTCCAACACATAGAAGGTCTGCTCTTATCTTCTCATATACAAAAAGGGGTAAGAACACACAATCCTTGTCCTTAAATAATTCCACTGGATTTCACAATAATTTTAGGACTCAATTCAGAAAAGCCCTGTCTTTTTTCAAGCACTCTGAATCTACCTGCTCCAGCCTATCTCCCATTGTTGGTCTTTCGTTGCTTTTCTACACTGTCCCTCTGCTTATCTAGCCTTCTGTGTCCTCCCATACATTCCTGTACTTCTTCACAGCTCCTGCCATCTGGATCAGCCTGCCTGTGCTTCACAGACTCTCCATTTCATTTCAGATGTCTTGCAATATATTTCTTTTTTCTCTTGCCTTTCTCATTTCTCTCTCCCTCAGTCATTTAGCTGCTTAAAGCATCCAATAAACTATATTAAAGAAACAATGTCAAATAAAGCAAAGCTGTTCTGATATTACTTGATATGAAACTAAAATTCTATGAGTCTGAGGTTTATCAAACTGGCAAGAACATTAACTTAAATGTAACAATTATTTTGCTATAGATTCTGTGTGCTCACAAGATAACATAAATAATTATGACAGTAAATCCACCTGCTTCACAGGCATGTACAGCTACTCAGCACAACATTCTTTTCATTTATGCTTTTCAATAAGTTTACTCTAGCTAGAGGGTGGGAGTGTGGGGAAGAACTGTTTTGATTTTACGACAAAGGCATGTCTGTATACTTGAGATAGCTTTGAAGAAATGCTGAATTTTGTTTTTATAAACTTTAGGCTTTTCTAAAATATTATAATCTTTTCCTAAAAAGAGGGGGAGAGGGGGCGCTTCTGAATCAACTATCATGTACGAATTTTTATGGCCTGGTATATTGTGTTAACATTTTTATCACTGAATAATGCTGTATATAAACTTAGATAATGGGATGGCATTAGTGTGTGTATTAGCCATCCATGCACTCATCCTCCTATTCAGCCTACAGCCAAAACACCAGCCCTTTTTTTTTAAAAAAAAAAGTTTATGCAAAATAGGTGACAGAATTCAAGTTTTCCAATTTCTGAGAAAATTATATACACATTTGCAAATAAAAAATCCTATGATGATATTTTGCTGTATTTAATTAGAGATGGCACAGAGAACTGAAAAAAATATTTATTCACATCCTGGCACTGTACATGCATTGAGTGGTTCAGCACTCACCAATGTAGCAATATTCTACTGGTTAGGAAATTTTGTTCAGATTGCTTTGATTGGATTCAAAAATATAACAGAACCACAAACTGATCCAAAATGACAGTGCCTGATTCTACCTGGAGAATCAGAATGCAGTCAAACGCCACATCACTGTTTGTCCATAGAGAGCGCTGTAAAATGATTATAGGCTAGTCACTGCAAACTCTCTGTGTGAAGAACTATACACATAGAAATATCTGATTCAGACCCTCTTTTATTTAATCTGTACTCAAAATATTAAAAGAAATCATAGAAGTGTAGGACTGGAAGGGACCTTGAGAGGTTTTCTGCAGTCATGCCAGGATTAAGTAGTCGTGAGTCTCTAGACCATCCCTGAGAGTTGTTTGTCTAATCTGTTCCTAAAAACTTCCAATGACAGAATGTCCACAACCTCCCTAGGCAATTTATTACAGTGCTTAGCTACCCTGACAGTTAGGAAGCTTTTTCTAACATCCAACCTAAACCTCTCTTGCTGAAGTTTAAGCCCATTGCTTCTTCTCCTATCATCAAATGTTAATGAGAACACTTTTTCTTCCCCTTCCTTGTAACAATCTTTTATGTACTTGAAAACTGTTATGTCCCCCCTCAGTCTTCTCTTCTCCAGATTCAATAAACCCTTTTCCCCTGCTAATCTTTTCTCATAGATCATGTTTTCTACACCTTTAATCATTTTTGTTCTTTTCCTTTGGTCCACACTGTGCTTAGGTCGCCCTAAGGAGTCGACCTAAGGGTTAGGTCGACCTAACTGGTGGTTCTTATTAAGTTGACCTAAGGTTTCATTAAGTTGACTTAAGGAATTTCTTAAGTTGACTTAATGAAAGCCTGGTGTGGACAGTGACTAAGTTAGGTTGATTTAAGCCTCTTTCAGTCAACCTACCTTGCCGGTGTAGACATAACCCTTGTGTCTTGCTTACAAATGAAACAATTTCAAGATCCTGCACAAAACACATGTTTTATATGTGCAAACAGCAGTAACAGCTTGGAAAGACTGTGCAAAAATGTATAAGAAATGAATATGATAAAGGGATATTTAGACAATCTTTTTCCATCTTCCCTTTATTTCCTTTCCACCTCAATCTAAATATTATGGACCTGGGGTTACCATCTTAAAATAGTACAAATTTTGGCAGCCTGCACTTTCCTGACTCCTCTGCTGTAGCTTCTTCTTTCCCGTCTTTCCTCTCCCCTCCCTCCCCCCTTTGATTTTCTTTCCTCCAATCCTAACTTTTATTTCTTAGGAAGCTGAATTGGGGGTCTCATTATAGGTCCCATTTCACATTTAAACCTTACATTTTTACCTTTAGAGGGCTGCAGCCTGCCTGGAGAGGGGAAGTGGAGGGTTTCCCTGTGTAGGTCCACTGTCAGTTGTTCTGCTGAAGCAGCTTGGAAGGAAATGGCTGCTCTCCTCACAGCACAGTCATCCTCCTCAGGAGGTATGCAGACAGTTTATAGCTTAGATCAGAGAACTGGGCTATACAGAGCTGGCCCAACGAAAGCTCATGCGATAAATAAATCTGTTAGTCTTTAAAAGTGCCACAGGACTCTGTTGTCTTTCTACAATAGACTAACACGGCTACCCCTTTGGAATCCAACCACATAGGTGAACTAAGCGGTCACCTAGGGCGCCACGGTTTATGGGGTACCAAATTAGATGGAAATGAATTTTTTTCTCTAATTAAAAAAATATATTCATATATTATCTCTTATAACATTGGGGAGAGGGTGAAGCGCCAAAGTCATAGTTAGCCTGGGGTGCCAAAAACCTTTGGGCCAGCCCTGGGGCTATGCTCCACATGCTACAATGCTTATGAAATATGGAGCTGTATCAGGAATCTCAGGATGTGTTGAAAGTCTTCCCACAGAATTTTCTTTCTTTTATTCATTTATCTTTCAACTTGATGCATATTCTTGCACATGAGGTATTGTTTATCTGTGAGATACAGCACTCTGGAAGGCTGATTTCTCCTTTTCTAGATGAAAGTAATCTCTGTGGCATGCCGGAGATTGTAACAGCCAAACAGAGGATTTACATAGAATATACATGCACAACACTGCCATTATGGCAAACTCATTTTCTGTTTATGAGACAGCTACTCTCTCCACCAAATAGCAACCGACTAGCAAATACATCATCAAGGATTAAATGACTTCTACATTATGTACAAAATAACCACACAATGATGTAACCCTACATAATACATGTGACAGCATAAGCCAATTTAAACTTCAGTAATCAATATGCTAGGTCAAGCTTCAACTGTGATCTGTTATACACACAGAATAGTGTTTTTCCTTTGGAACTACTTGATCATCATGATTATTATATTTTGCTCATGATATTGTTGATATACTTATTTGTTGAGACAAAATTGTTAATTTTTTATTAAAATAAAATCACTCATGTTATTGAACTTGGTAGCCATTTTTTTAATTGATCAAAAACTGAGTTTTCATCCAATGAAAAAAAGAGTTCTTTTGTAAAAAAAGGTTCGGGGTAAACAAAACTGTTGATAATTATTTAATAAAACAAATAATAAAAAACTGCTAAAAAAAAGGGATCATTCTGAGTATTCTGAAATGAAAACAAGACTGAAATTTTGAATTTTTTTCATGAAACTAAAGTTTTTCATTTCTCAGCCAGGTCTAGTCTCTGACCAGAACCCTTAATCTTAACAGTCTTCTAGATACTGGAGCATCTGAAATCAGAACCAGAGTCTAGGGCTGAATTTTGAAAATACCCCTGCTCTAGGCTCATTGGGGCCAAAGTCCCAGATGCTAACAACATTCAATTTAGTACTGATAGCTAGATCCAAATTTTGCATCTTGAGACCATCTCTAATTTGTATGATGGATACCACACAATATAGAGTTCTGATGTTTCCCTCCTTGAATTTTTTCCTTTATACATATTGGTCCTGATTTTCTCTCACAAGGCTACTGTACACTGTTAAATTACGTTTACACCCATTTCAAAGCCTCTCAACACTGCCAGTATGGTATAAAGTTGCTTTCATGTAAATGAGAATGAGGCTCCACATGCCTCTGATTATACTGAAAAACACGTCAGGCAGTTCCTTTTCATAGTATCGGGACATACCTGATTAAAGACTGTCTTAAACAAGCACCAGCAGTCGGGGCCGTCCCTGGGGGGGGGGCGAACGGGGTGATTGCCCTGGGCCCCGCGGGTACGTGGGCCCTGCGCTGTCCTGCTCCCAGCGGGGCAGTGCGGGGCCTGCATGCGTGCCGCAGCCCGTCCTCCCACGGTCGCCCCGCTGCCTTTGGGACCCAGCCGAAGGCAGCGCAGCAGGTCGGGTTGGGAGGGCTATGCCCGGCCCCTGGGCTGGCCCTCCCCGCTCCCAGGGCAGAGCAGGCAGGCCCAAGGACAGAGCACGCGGGGCCCCACACGGCCGGCTCCCTCCCCGGCAGCCGGCTCCAGCCCCCCACACAAGCGGCCCTGGCCTCTTGGCTGGAGCCGGCTCCCGCCAGGGCCAGAGCCAGGACTGGAGCAGGTTCCGACCCTCCCCCCGCCCCAGCAGGCAGGGCCCCGCTTTGGCCACTTGGCCCCGGGCCCCGCTCCCCCCACAGGACAGCGCTGCCAGCAGTGTTGTCACATGAGGTATTTCTTTGATTGGTGAAGTACTGGGATATGGGCAGCAAAAAAAAAGTTTTGTTAAATAGCAAGAAGATGGAATGGGTGAGAATGCTAAAGGGGACAATCTGAGTACATTTCTCGTTCTGGTCCTGCTTCCATTTAAGTCTTTGGGAATGTTGCTCTTTCTTTCTTTCTTTCTTTCTTTCTTTCTTTCTTTCTTTCTTTCTTTCCATGTTACAGGACCAGCTAAATAACAACATTTATCACTGGCATGGGGGATTGAGGCTGACACCATTTTAGAAATTCCAGCGCATATTTACGGTAGCAGATATACAAGATGAATTGATAATAAACTAATGCCATAGAAATGCTGAGAACAATTGGGCATGGATCACTTGCCCCTTCTGACCAGGATCCTTAAAACAGTGATTTCAGGTTGACTACTCCTATGCTTAAAGCTAAGCACAAGTCTAAATATTGATAGAACTGGGTTTTCTGTGTTTAAACTTCTTTTAACCTCATATTTTATTAGGCCTGTAATAACATGGCACCCACCACTCAAGAGCAACCCCTCTTGTTGAGTGCTCCTGCAGTCTTTCCAGTCTGCTGACCCGTCGTTGATACCTTAGATGGGTTTTCAGTGAGTCAGCCCTCTGGCTGAGTCACACACACACTATATGTGGAAGAGAACAATTCCTAGAGGATATAGTGAACCAGAGGCCTATCTCAGTACCCTGCTGTTGGTGTTTCTCTAGCCTTCCCTAGGCTCAATCTTTAAATAGTCCTGGCCCTGGTGTGGGGCCTTATCCCTAAGGCTTCCTCTCTGGAAACAGTATCTTACTGTAGCCCTCTCTAAGGTCATTTGCTGCCCAGTGCCATCAACCAGCCAGGGGCTCCTTCCTTACTCCCCCAGTCTCTACTAGCACTGATCTGTAAGTTATGCTGCAGTTCCCTTTGGCCAGCCAGGAGAACCCTCCAGACTCCTTTAGCTCCAGCAAAGAACTGCCTGCCTCTGGCCAGGGGCGGATTACTGCATGGGTCAATGGGGTTGTGCTGAGGGACCAACCACAATGTGGGGGCCTACTGCTCTGCCAGCACTGGGTAGGGGAGTAGGACGGGCCGGCCCAGATGCCAGGCTCTGAGGTCCCGCCGTGCCCTCAGCCGCACCGGAGACCATACTGCATGTGCAAGTTGGTCAGCCCCACCAGCCCCAGAGGCCAACCAGTCAGGCCGTGGCTGGCCTCTGGCCCCAGCACCCCCCGAAGCGCTGGCCCACTGTTGTGGGGGAGGCCCAATGGTGCGAGAGGCCCAAGGGCCCTGCAGCCCCTAATCCACCTCTGCCTCTGGCCCTGCAGTTCTGTTATATAGGGCCTTCCTGGGCTCTGATCAGCTGCTCCCCTCAGTCTCTCTGATTGGCTGGTTCCCCTATAGGCACTCTAGCACACTTGGAGGACTTCCCTACTGCTCCTTTCTGGGACTGGGTGTGACAGAACCTTGAGGCCTCCAGTAGGAGGTCACTGGGCTTTGTCCACCCCATCACAACCTCCTGAAAAAACTAATCAGTATTCCACACAATCTGATGCGATGGCAGAGTAGTGCAGATAAAACAGCTGAAATAAAATTCCAATACAAAGTCACGTTGCCATCTTCAAGATGAATAAATTGTGTCAACTTTTCCTCTCAATCTACAAGCCATCTCATATAATTATCATATAGAGATGAAGTGACATTAATAAGGAATAAAATCAAAATAAAATACACTCTGTTGTTAAACCGCAGGTTTTGGTGCATATGAGCCCAACAGACAACAGTTATTTCTGCCCTATCATAACTGCAATGTGACGAGTCTTTCTCAAATGCCTTTTTTAACAAAAGAGGAAACCAAAGCAAAGCTCTGGATCCTAACACCGAGTCTTAGAGATCAGATTTTGTGTCTAACTTTATTTTCATGAGTTGAACCAAAAACTCAATACAGCCAGCAATTTCATCACTACCGCAAAGTGTTGGAAAGCTCAAATTTACATCCTGTCTCTTGTGGCTCTTTGATGTACCTCCCTTTTATTATCTATCAAATGAATATTCTATTTTGATTTCTTTTATCTCATTTTCAGTCCTTTTCTCTCATGGCCTGTGCTACCAAGGAGGTCAGACTAGAGCCGTGGCTCTTAAACTTATATGGGTCGGGACCCAAAGTGGGATGTGACCCTGTTTTAATGGGGTCACTAGGGCTAGCAATAGATTTGATGGGCCCTGGTGCTGAAACTGAAGCTTTAGCCCCTCTGCCTGGGATTGAAGTCACCAGCTGGGGCTGACAGTGAAGGCGGAGAGCTTCAGCCCTAGATGCTGAGGTTCAAGCTTTGATTTCAGCCCTGAGTGGCAGGGGTCAGGTTATAGCCCACCTTGGCCCTCCCACTCAGGTGGCAATGCTCAGCTCCCTCTTGGAGCCATGTAGTAATTTTTGTTGTCTAAAGGGGGTCCCGGTGCAATGAAGTTTGAGAACCTCTGGATGAGATGATCACAGTGGTCCCTTTTGGCCTTGGAATCTATGAATCTGAGAATTAGAATAGTTTAAATTCAGCAAAAGCACAGCACGAACCATACTCAATCAGTCAGCTACTATCTCTTACACGTCCAAATTGGAAAAATAATTTACAGTACATGTATTTGACAAATAAGTTCGTGGTCCAGTTACATTTCTTTTTTCGGGGGGGGGGGGGTGAGGGAGGCTAGTAATAAGCCATGCCATGAAACTCCACAAACCCCCCTTCTTCAAAGCATTACACTAGATCTGGAGTGGGTGTGAGTGTGGGGTAGGGTGGTGTTGTGCCTGGTTTCCAGCAAAACATAACTTCAGAGACACATTCATGTCAACAGCAGCCCTGGTCTTATTTGAAACAGAAACTCCTCGCTAGGTGCCTACCAGGGTGGTGACCCTTAATTCCAGACATCCCAGGTTTGATTAAAACCTCATGAAACAAGTTCATGATTATTAACCCTGCATTAGTCTCCACTTTCCTCCCCTTCCCCTCCCCCCCCCCAATCTTTATTAATAGGACAAAGACACTAATGATGAACTCATCTTTGCATTTGTAACATTTCTTTAAGCACAGCTTGTCTATTCAATAAAAACACTAAACCATGAATTTGTGAAAAAAAAAAAAATATATATATATATATATCAAATGCATTAGAGTCTAGGTCAAGAAAGAAGTGATAGTGCCATATTTATATATTTATGGAAGAATACAATCATAGAGAGCTTTTGGTCTCTCTAGAGTTAAGCTAGCTATTAACTACTTTTTAATGTAAGAAAATTCTCAGACTCTCATATTCATGCTGAATGTTGGAGTGTCAGAAATAGGTGAAGAAGGCCAATTTTGCTTTTATATCTTGCCTATTTTTATTAATTTAGTTCATTTAGTCCAGGACACAGAGTACAGGAAATGACAAGGAGAATATTACAAATTCTGCCTGAGTAAGAATTTGTGGATTGGAAAACATATCATTTACCATTGTTGCATCTGTAAAAAGAGATGTCTCCCTCTTTTCAAGCTCAGTGACAGTAACAATTATTAGAATTATACACATTCCTACTGAACCAAGACCAGGGCCCTTTTCCTTTAAGTCTGCAAACAAAGGCATCTAGCTCTTGATGCAAGAGATCCCTTTTATTGTCAGAAGCTGATGGTCCTTCATACACTCTGTAGCCTTAAGAAGATGAAGTCACACACTCTTTTCACCAGCCCGTCCCAAAGCTGCTGGCTACAGAGAGAGATCAAGAGAGAATGTAGAAGAAAAGCTGACAGGCTCTTTGAGGGAAGTTGGAGAACTGGTATTACAAAAATCTCCCAATGTACAACTCTGCCATTACTACCAATAGGAACACACTAATTAAGACCCTGGATTTTTTACCCATTTTAGGACAGGGACAAAGAACAAAATATGGAACTGCTCAGCACACGGCAAGTAACAGCTATAGTGACACTGATCCAGGGTTGTAGTTGTTGTGCAATAAAAAGCTGCATAATTGGCTCCAATCATACACAATTCTCCTTATATCCTCTTTTTTTCTGTCCCCAGGCACTACTTTTGTCTTGTTTTCTTTTTTATCTCAGAAACTGGAAGGGTTTGCATCTCTGCTTCTCCCCTCCCTCAGCCTCTCACAGTTTTTAAAAAGTCACTAAGACCTTTAATGGTCATAGTTTTATGATTCTGGAATAACTGTCCAATCTCCTCCCTTTTTCCCAAAAGCAGTTGTTCTGATTGAATACAGGCATTGCATTAATTACATGTGCTGCACTCCCACTGATGATGAATCAGTCAAAGAGGAAACTTAAGCAGGTTGATTAATAATGTTGGTTCATTTTTAATATCCATATTTAGTTTTTTATCTAAAAAAATCCCATTGTTAGCATGTTTGTTTTTAGCAGATAAAGAAATGAAGCATTAAACATTTGTTATGTTCAGAAAAAACCCCAGTTGCAGTACAGAATTTTCAGATTAGAATACAAACAAGTAGTCTTGTGACACTTTTAAAGACTCATTTATTTATCACACAAGCTTTCGTGGGAGAGATCCCACTTCATCAGATGCTTGAAAATGGGGAAAATAGTATAAAGAGGAGGGATAAATGCAGTGAAGTAATATAATACAACCTGTTTCGTTTGCTGAAGTAATCTGACCTGATCCTGTGATTACACTTACTTCATTGCATTTATTCCTCCTCTCTATATGGTTTTTTTTTTTTTTCATTTTCAAACATCTGACAAAGTGGGATTTCTCCCACGAAAGCTCCTGGGATAAATAAATTTGTTAGTTTTTAAAAGTGCAACAGGACTCCTTCTTTGTTTTGCTGAACTAACCTAACACAGCTATTCCTCTGGAACTTCAGAATAGAATGTGTGCTGTTTTCAACAAGCAAGCAAAACTCGTATAAAATGCCTGAAATAATGCACAAGTGACCCTCCAACAGGATCATGAAGTTGTTGTTTCTGACATTTTAGTTTAGTGAATAATGCTGAATGATATTTTCTTATTTCATATCCCCAGATAGCAGCACTGTTAAGTGCATTACTGACTTAAGTGAATGATCAAGCTCGGGTGCATATATAACCTGTGTCTAATAAAATCTAGATTTACTAAAATAGGTAGAATAAAATCTCTGGTTCCTGGCCTACTAATAACAGCCACACTAGTAACTTCAGATTTCCATAAAGGGTAGTTGTTAAACCAGTAACCTTTTTCTTCAATATACAGAAGCTACAGACAGTGGATTCTTTTTATACTATTGAAGCACTCACCAGCTTTGAAATTTTTGATTTACCAGTTCAAGTGTGTGTGTGTGTTGTTAGGTCATGATTCTGTGAGGTGCTGAGGACCCTCAACTCCTAAATTCAGCACCTGGGAAGATTATGCCTTTGAAGCATAATTTAGCCATTCATATGATCATATAATATATCAATTAAATAAGAAAAACGTCTAATAGTTCATCTTAATGTTTCTAAAACACTTCTGCAGATTTAATTAGGAGCTAGGTGCCCATTGCAAGCTTCAGAAGGCAATGTACTCTTGGTTATTTTCCTCTGTTTTCCTGGGTACTGTTGTGCTACACCGCAAAATGGAGAAACAATTTAAAAGCAGAAAAGCATTTAAATATGATCCCAACGTGTGGTTCTGAACATCATAACCTGGATGTAGACTCAGTTGGAGGGGAGCAATATTTTCACAAGGGAATCCAAAACAACAGTAGCCTAATTTTTAAGTATTAATTACAGACTTGAAATTCAGATAAGTATAAGGCTTGTTATATGGGGGAAATGATTAACAGAACAGAGTAATTATACTGGAATAAAATCACCCACCCCCAGAATAAAGTATCCACATGAGTACACTGGCATATAGTTCTGCTGTTCATTTTCTTCATTTAGAAAATTCTTAGCAGACCTGAGCTCAGTTTCATAGGAATGTGGGCTTGCATCAAAATCATGCAATGTTTGTTGTTGTTGCTTTAGTTTTTATGTGAAAAAGGCAAAGTTTGGAAATTTTTAACTGTGTTGTGCAGTGAGATTTTTTTCAGTTCAAACCTAAACTCAAAACTAAATGTGAATCTTAAGGTGTATGATTTTCTGTCTATTGAAACCCAATACAGTATGCACACACACACACAAAGCAAAACTATTGAGAATTCATAGCTCTATTGGCAACAATGTTTGATTCAATTTTAAGATTTCAAAACTGAGCATTTAATTAAAGATTATATATATTTTTAGAAAGGACAAGCCCTCTAAAATTCCTACATTTCCTTTTCTGAAATACATGCACTGATGTTTTTGTAATAGGTAAGGGTATTTTCTTTTGATAAAGTATGATATCTGAACTCACTTTAGCACAGGATTGAATCTATGATACAAAAGAACATTTATACAGGACAATCATCACCATTTATGGAATGTGCAACTAAAATCAGAGGAAAGGAAGAACTGAAAAAATGTGCATGTAGAGTCTGTAAGAATCACAGTATACACTATGGGTTCAACAGACCAGTGACTGCCTCTGCGGATGTGGGCGCATATAAGAGAAAAAGCATAAAGCATTTTCCTAAGAAGCAGTTGTAGTTATTTCAACTTTCTGGGTCTGATTCTGCAACTTTTACACAGAAGTCCTCATCTACTTCCTCACCTACAACTGGTGTCTGAGAGTCGTGATTCACCAATGAATTTAAGAAAATGCTTAATTTTAAGCAAGTATTTACTCCCATTTACTTGCATGTGAATACTTTCATGCTTAAAGTTAGCCACGTGCTTAAGTACATGGCTGAACTGAGGCCTATAAAACTGTCAGCAGCTATATAATTAAGTTTCTATAAAAACTTAAAATGAAAAAAGTCAACAAAAGCCAAGAGTTCTTTCCAAGGGTTCTGTTGCCACCAACTGAGTGATTTCACATAACCATATGAGGGTATCAGAGTTGGTGGAATTTACTGTATCAGCCAGCACATCAACTCAGAATTTCAACCATAAGGTTCAACCTCTTTTATTTCAAGAGCCAATCACAGCTTCCAAGTTTAACTTGGAAGTTAGTTGCGCTTTCCAAAGAATTTGCTAAATAGGTTTCAGGTGTTATGCTTTGGTGAACATTAAAAGGACAATAGAGAATAAAAAGAAGAATACTATTACTGTTTTGTATTGGCACGAAATACAGTCTTTCCTCTCTCCTCTGTCTGATTTGTGGGTGGCTAATCCCAAGAGTTTCCACTGATCCCTACATCAAAACACTGTTACAATTCAAACTGATTACTACCTGGTTAACCATAGATGAAGAAAAACAAACAAGGAGTCTGGTGGCACTTATAAAGACTAACACATTTATTTATCACATGAGCTTCATGGGAGAAAATCCCACTTTGTCAGGTGCTTGAAGATGGGGAATTTACAGAATCAGAGCAAAACAAATGTAAGGGAGTATAAGTCATAAGATCCGGTCAGACTGTTACAGCAAATCAAAGCCTATGAAGTCCCACTAGAGTTTAATTAGAGGTGCAAATCGCCATGTATCTAGATAAGAATATGTTCCTTTAGCCAGGGACACTGCAAGTTAAATAAGTAAAATAGCTTATTTCTCACAATACTGTCAGTGTAACTCTGAGAGGTGTCATAAACATTCCAGTGATCCCATTCAAAGAGCCATGTTTCCTGAAAGCCTCCCATTCTAATATCAAATTCTGAGGAATTTATATCATTGTTAGAGTAACCCTCAGTGTGTTCATGTGGTGGGGACTTTCTTCTCCATCCCCAAAGTAAGTCTAACTTCTAATGTAACAATATTGTTCAAGTTTTCCACCAAAAATTTATTCTCAGCCTTTTCTCCCACCCTCTTCCCCCAAGTCTTAATCTGTCAATTTTGACAAGGCAGTTATGTTCATTTTTCATGTCACACAGAATATATTATTCCAGCATGTCATTCACACTGCCCACTGCTTTATATATATACTGAGAACTTTTCTCACTCCGCTGGCCTTCTGCACATATAAACACAAGGTAAAAAATCAACAGAGCCTACATTGATGTGCGCCACTATTCAACTACCCTCTTGCAGGATTAAGAGCATGCACAATGGTGAAAGCTTTTAAGGCCAGATCTCCGGAGGTACCAATTCTTTGCCTAGTCCTTGCCCCTCTTTTCATCCCTGTTCACTCATGAGTGAAGGAATTGATTACACAGGGAATTGAAGATTTAGTACTGTTCAATGTGTAAGACTATATCTAATTCTTAATCTTACTCAGCACATGAAATACATTGTTTTTATTACAGCCTGTGTTGTTTCTTAGACTTTCTCTGTGTGTGATAACTTACAGTACTGCTGGTGAAAAGTGATATATTGTCAACCCTGGAGACTAAACTCATCTCTGTCTAGAATGGGTACAGCACAAGGAACAATACAAGCAATAAAGCTTTATCCCAGCCAACCTGCCTCACCTTGTTTCACCCTCTAGGGGTGAGGTGGTTGACAACCTTCACAGTGAGCCAGCCAGCTAAGATGCGGTTACGATGTAGACAACTCTACACTGAGGACTCTGTGGAAAAACTCGTTTCACAAAGACTAAAGAACAACCATTAGATAGTAACAGCTTTCAGTAATTAACCTGGGCTAGAATGAACCAGCAACCTAGAGGAGCTATATTCTGATACTTGTCATCTGAGCCACCCTTTTCCCTCTCTCTTGAATTGTGTTAAAAAGCACAAGATAGTTTCCTTTTTTTTTCTAGGAGAGATGGATTATCGTTTAAGGAGAATGAGATCCCTTAAAGTATCTTACTGATGAGTAGGGGGTAAATTCCTTGCACACATATACCACACAAGAATGAAAATGCGTAAAGAAGGAAAGGAAGGAAATAGGAATGAATGAAGAATTTCCCCAGTAGCAGAATTTAGTAACTAATGGGACAGCCAAACAAACAAGGAGTCCTGTGGCACTCTAAAAGACTAACAATTTATTTATCGCATGAGCTTTCGTGGGAGAAAAATCCCACTTTGTCAGATGCCAGGAAATCAAGAAAATAATTGCAATTGTAATTCTAAACTTGTCACAATAATGCCCATGTTCCAGAGTGAGAGTCATAGAAATTGGGTCCTTTTAAAGAGTTGGAATTGAAATATAGTCATAGAAAATTAAGGATAATGGGCCTGATCTCAGAGTCCTTTTATAGGTACATTGCTATAGACTTTAGTGAGTGGTTCTGCCTCAGTGAGGACCAGGATCAGTACATTTATATGGCCACCAGTATCAAATCTAGCAGATTCTTAAATGTGAATTTACACAAAAGAGCTACACGTACAGTGTTATAACGTAGGTAAACATTTTGCTTCACAGATTGCATGTTTGTACATATTATGAATAGTAGTGATGGAACCTCTGTCAGTCTGGTGTTTCTGAGAGCTTATACAGACTATCTAGCCTTTTTAAGCTTGCAAAGTTGTAATGAACATTTCATGAACATTTGAGTTCATTTGGCTCTTTCACTTCTGGCTCCAGTGAGAACCAAGGACAGAAGCCCTTAAGTTGTTCCCTTAACTTTCATATTTATTTTAGCTACATCTATTTGACCCTCAAAAATGGTGTGATCAGAGTTTGGGCAAAGATTTGGAAGATGGGAATTCTCATTTTATCCACACTTGTTTGTCGATTAGCGTGGACTTTTAAAAAAAATTGCTCTCTATGGGTGCGTCTACACTGGCAACTTAAGTCGACCTACACAAAGCCGCATCCACACTGGGCTTTTATTAAGTCTACTTAAGCACTTCCTTAAGTCGATTTAACAGCTTAAATCAACTTAATAACATCACCTCTGAAGGTTGACTTAAAGCCAGTGTGCACTGCTGTGTCTACTGTTAAGTCAACTTAACAAGGTCGATTTAAGTCGACTTAAAGTGTAGCCACTCTGTTAAGTCGACTCATTCTGCTCTTATTGTAGTTAGTGGAAGGTTTGTCCTTGACTGTAAGGAAGTAGGATCAGACGGTCCATTTATATCTCATTTAACTGAAAACTATTAAAGTCAATGGAAAACATGAAGGACTTTTGTACACATATAATTCAGAAGTACTGCAACTTACTTTACTCCTTAGATGTTGAAATGATTTTATTAATGTACATCCTGCTGTTTTATTTACTGTACCCAGAGGGACAATGTTTCCACATGAGCTGAATCCCATTTGTTTGGAACATATTTAAAAATCAACTTCCTGATTTCTCTCTTTTCCTAGTTAAATTTGCAATATCAGTAAACAATGCCTAACTACTAGTGAGATGCATGCAGTCCAATGTAGCAACTGAAAAGCTACGTTCCTTTTTACTGGTTTGAACCTTGTTTTACCTTGTGGCTCATTTAAAAACTGGTCAACAGAGAATCGTATTCTCCCATTGCAGAATATGAGTACCCACTGTTCAAGTCAATAGGTGTGATTTATATTCTACTATAATCAGTGGTGAATCAGATCCAAATATAGAAGTATTCATTTAGAACATATTCTTGTTCTCAGAATGCATATGACAAAGCATCTATTTACCTATATTTTAAAAAAGAAAGAAACATTATAATATTGGCCCCACTACAGGAAACAATATTAATATTATGCAATGTCACCAACATAAGTTATTATATTGAATGCTGCCACATTTTATAGAATCTTTTTACAGAAGAATGCTATACTTGAAGGAAAAAAAAGATATCTGGAGACAGACTCTGATTTTACCTGCACTGGTGTCATTTCAGATTAACAAAGACCAAAAGCTAACCCTTTTACTGCAAACAGCATGCATTTTGTAGACTATTTAAACGAGATATTGCTCTTTATTTTAGGGGGGGAGGGTTTGTGAAGGAGTGGAGGGACGTGCCTCTGTAATGACAGGTCACTATCCTATAACTGAAGACCACATTGTTTATAAAATAGCTAATCTTTATTAATGTCAACCTCGGTGGAAAATTCAAGGCCTGAGGCATATGGGGTTGGAATGACTGTCAAGTAAAATAAACTGATGTTTTGGATAATGCTTTCCAAAAGCTTGTTGAGCATTTCCTTGCTTGGCTTTGGTACAGCGTGCTGTGAGATTTCAGGGTGACCTTTGGCTCTTGGAAATGCTGTACACTGTGTCTGCAGAACAATTCTGCACATTCCAGCTAAACAGAAGAAGCAAAAACAACAAGTTGGTTCGTTCCTTCTCAGCAAAGGAAATGCTGATTCAGCACAATATTGTTAACCATATTTAAACTGGAGACTAAGGGACAAGAGGATGGTGGATCTTGCAAGCAAAGTTCGAGTAAAAGAGCTTTGCCTGTGGGTGGACCATGGCTCTTCCTGCAAGATATTAGGATAACGAAATGAGACTTGCTCCTCTTCTCCTTTGTGCTGCTCTCATGCTATACTGTGTATTGCTTTACTGGTCATGTCCCTTCCTCCAGTCTATCAAATCCACATTCTATTATTTCATATTCTAGCCTGGAGATCTGTTGAGAGGATGGAGTGGAATAGATTAACTATGTAATGGACGGAATCCTTCCCTCACTGAAGTGAATGGGAGTTTTGCCACTGATTTCTATGGGGCCAGGATTTCACCCTATATTTCTTCTGTGTGTGGGAGATGTAGGAAAGTCCATGCGAGGAGACAGACTGCACTTATTATTTATTATTATTAATACCACCATCATACCCAACACCATAACTATAATTTGGCCTCAGTGTGCTTGGTGTGGTACAAAAATATAGAATTATATAATCCCTGTCTACATATTTTTCCATCCCTGCCACAACTTTGAGGACTTGCATATCTGTATGCAGGACTCTAGGATTTATTGCCATGTTCCCATTAATAATAATTAAATCCAAGTTTCCTCCGAAGAAACAGAAATAGTTTTTCAATGCAAAAAGTTGGTCTGCTTCCATCAGAACTTGCAATCCCCCCTTCCTTCTTTGGCTCTTACAATTCAATTAAAATTCCACTAAAATAGGGAAAATGTCCTTTTTTAAATTCATCACAAATTCAACAGCTAGCACTAATTTTTCAGATCTGCCAGTGATTTTTCAGATTTGCTTCCCTGAGTAGACTACTGCTTTGAGGACTTTCTTTCTGGGAAATCCAACCACCGGACTGCTTATTCTGGTACCAGACGTGGGATAGGAGTTTTCAAAAGAAATCAGAGTGGTTTGTTTATATTAAGATATAGCTCTGTATTAAAATGTCATCTTGGTGGTTCCCTGATTTCTCTCATAATTTAGATTATTTAGATCCAGATGCTTCCTATTGTGAGTGATTAATTCTAAGAAAACATTTATTTAACGTCTGTGTTTCTCAGATTTCTTGCAAATCCCATTTGAATTTGATATTTGCTACAGTGTGAGAACTGGGGTCAGAGAGCAAACTCTCTTTTGAGAAAGAAAATAATGAGAATGCCTTTGTGACTATCCAATTTGGTAACCTGAAGAACTCATTCCCAGCTCTTTAAGGCACAACAGTACAGAATGGCTGAAAATGACCTGACATTCTCAGGAGTCATTGTTACCATTTAATTAAGTTTTAATTAGAGACCTCACTGTACATATGATTGGAGGTGATCCTCAGTGTACACATTTTGCCCCCTCCCCCTGTGTGCAATGAACGGGTAGGCCAACGGCTTTCATAACACTCTTGGAGGTGCTCTCTGCAGAGAAAAGATCCATGCATAGGGAGGGGCAAGGTTATGGAGAGTGTGAGCAAGCTGTGAGATGTGCATTGTTCACATCCATCTCTTCCCCTGCGGAAATTAGGTTGCAAAACTAATAGAACTGTTCATTTCCCCATGATTCCCTTCTACAGTGAACAATCCCATCGAAGGTGAATCTCAGAGGCATCTGTGCTAGGAACTGATGTGTGGGGACATAGACATCGGCACTCTCTATCCTATGTTTACACTACAGGCTCTGTTAAGTCGACTTAACAAGGTCGACTTTAAGTCGACTTAAAGTCAACCTTGTTAAGTTGACTTCACAGAGCCTGTAGTGTAGACATACCTGTTCACATTGGCTTTATTTTGTCTTAATATGTGGTGTTATTAAGTCAACTTAAGGAAGTGCTTAAGTCGTCATAATAAGTGCCCAGTGTGGAAGCAGCATTCTGTAGGTCAACTTAACAACCTATGGTGCAAGTTTGGACGTACCCTGTTTGCTTCCCATGATCTATATGAGGAATCCTTGCCCCACTGAAGTCAATGGTAAAACTCCCACTGATGCTAACTAAAGTGGCCAGGCTCTCATCTGATGTGTTTGGGAATTGAATGTAGGTCTCATTCTGCAGGGGGCAAAGACTACACTCCTGACTGAGCGATGAGGGGGAAACCCTTACAGACAAACCTTGGGCAGTTTTACCCTAAGATGGAGTGATCTGACCCTGCATTTGAGGTAGCAGTGTATTAACATGCACTTGTTTCCCCCTGCCACCTTGGTAGAAGTGGGTCTTGAAGAGGGATCTGAAACAGAGAGTAGTAGCTTTTTATTCTGTATATATGGGACGGCATGACAACAAACATGGAAACTCTTGCCACACATGAGTGGTGGTGGTGTGCAGAATTGGAGGGGATGTGAGAAACACAATACAAGATAAGTTGGGAAAGAAAAGGTTTAAAGGCTTTTGAAAGTGAGGTCAAGAATCTTGAACTTATTGGGGAGCTTTAACTCGTGCCAGTTAGAATTAGCTCCTCCTCTCCCTTCCCACCTGCATGCTCATTTAGATCCTTCTCAGTGAATGATTCATTCACCTACCTCAGATCTGAGGTTCCTTCACCAATGGGTTCAGTGAATGGTGAGAGCAGCTGTTTGAAGGAGGTAGGATAATCTGAACTATAACATAGCATGTTTCCAAATTTTACCTGTTGTAGCTTTAAACTTAAAGGAGAAGTTAGAAGTGGAAGACTGGGAAGAGTGAGGGGGATAGGAAGTCAGGGGAATAAAACTCTGAGCTAGTTACAGTCAACTGTGGGAGAAGATTTTTTTTCTCTTTGTAGTCCAGGTCTGTATGTATGTATTAGTGGGAAGAGGGAGGTGACATACCAGCACTTTTTCTTCAAATTGAGCCAACAAGTTCTGTTCATAGAATCATAGACTAAGGTCAGAAGGGACCAATATGGTCACCTAGTCTGACCTCCTGTGCAATGCAGGCCACAAAACCTAACCCATCCACTCCTGTAATAAACCTCTAACTTATGACTGAGCTTTAAAGTACTCAAATCATGGTCTAAAGAGTTTAAGGTTCAGAGAATCCACCAGCAAGAAAGCTGTGCCCCATGCTACAAAGGAAGGCAAACTTCCTGCCTTCCCCATCACCCCACTGTCCCCCGAGCCTTTGCTAATCTGCCCTGGGGAAAATTTCCTTTCTGACCCCAAATATGCTGATCAGTTAAACCCTGAGCATGTGGGCAAGATTCACTAGCCAGACACCCAAGAAAGAATTCTCTGTAGTAACTCAGAACCCACCCCAACTAACATCCCATCTCAGGCCACTGGCATATCTACCACCAATAGTCAAAGATCGGTGAATTGCCAGACTAGGCTGTCCCATCATACCATCTCCTCCATAAATTTATCAAGCTGAGTTTTGAAGCCAGCTAGCTTTTTTGTCCCCACAGCTCCCCTTGGAAGGCTATTCCAGAACTCCACTCCTCTGATGGTTAGAAACCTGTGTTCATCACAGAGAAACAGGTATACCAAGGCTGAGAGATAGGTGCTGGAGGAAGCTATGTGTGCAGCTGGTTATGCAGTATTAGCTCAATCTTGATTTGCTCTTAAAATGCTGAGTCTCTCCTCAGCTGAGGTGGCTCAATAGTGTAGATATGTGCACTAACTGTGAGGACAGCAAGCATTCGCTCGGGATTCGATTGAGATCAATCTCATTTCACATTCCCTGTGTTAGGTATGAACTTGAGTCAACAAGCGGTAGAGAACTTGGGTATTAAATCACTCTATCACTTATCTCCTCTTAGACCATACTTTAAAAAGCATTTATACCACAGAATGTAGAAACGGTGAGATATCACTCTGCTAATCAGTGGCTGACCAAGAGATTGAGGCCAGATGAGTAGAGCAATACTTGCTCTGAACTAACCGAGAATCTGATCCTGAGCCAGATGCAGACCTTGCCATAATCATCCACAATTAGATGACTGCAGTGCAGTCTATCTAGTGTTAATGTTGCAAGAATCTTCCTCTAGTGCAGAATATAACTTCCTGCCTCTGAGTAGGGCAGAATGGTGACAGCACATTATTTGTCCACTCTGCCCTCCACACTGGCTGCCCATGAATTTCTAACTGAAGAACAAGGCTCCGGTCATTATAAAGCTCTGAATATTCTATGCTTAAGTTGTCTCACAGTCTCCCCCTCTATGTTACCACCATCCCTCCATTCCAAATCATCTATGGATAGCAGGGGTGGTTTGGCTGTATTTCTCAAGCATTTAATACACACTCACTCCTTCAGGAATATGTCTGAGACCAAATCTGGCCATGTTAGAGTGCAATCCAATAATAGCAGTCCTTCCTGATATCTTGCAATAAGTACAGGTCTCTGTAATGCCCTGTCACTGAGCCTACTGGCTGGATTTCCCCCTATAAAGTTAGCTAGTTGAGTGCTGGAGTTGATCAGCAAGTATATGCTCCTTTTTTTGGAACACATAGTTTGCCAGTACATCTAAACCTTGTAAAGTGTATCCAGATATGGCAGGAATGTGTGCCTTGTAAATGTGTGTAATGATTAGTAATAGTCATTAGCTGTTTTCTAGAAGCCCATCATTTTAGCAGTCTCTTGATTAATGCCAGAATCTTTCAGTTCCTCCAACCTGTATAAACAGGGATGTCCTTCCTCCAAAAGAAAGCAGACACTTGCAGAAGATTCAATTCATTATAGCTCAGTCACTTTTCAGCAAGGAACAGATGTTTTTCTTTTATTTCTTCTTCACAGTGAAATTTGGAGGCAAGCCTTATGATACCACATCAAACAATTTGTGATAACCAAAATGCCAGAGCACAGAAATTGCTATACTTGAATGAACTAGGTGGCCAGTACTAAACAAGTGGGATGCATTTCTCTCTGATCTCATCTTGATCACTTTATGCCCTGATGGATAAGCATTACTCAACCTTGTAATTTTATACTTACTTATACTAAGTATAAAGATACTGGAATCTTAAAGATCATTTTTTAGAAAATATCATTGCTTGCATTACTAGTAAGATATTCAATTTTTAGTGTTCCAAGTGCTTTAGAATTTTATTTTTTGTTATTATTAATTATTTTTTCAATGCTGCTCTAAACAGGGCTTTTTGAAAATTTCCAATCACATTGCTTTCCTAGAGCAAATTGGATTTTCAACCACACAAACATTTCTGTAGAAAGTGTGAGCTTTCCTTGAAAACTTTCAGTTTTTTCTCAGAAAAACAAAAACTAGGAATTCTGCATGGAAAATGATTTGCTGTTCAGTTTTCAATGTAAATGTTTTCAGTTTTCAAGTTTTCACTGATAATTCATTATTTTCCACAGAGGAAAAATAACGATTTTCTGATCTCTAGATTCAAGTTCATGTCTTCATTGTTGTCTATCTCCAGTCCCATGATTTTTGCTTCTTCCTGTGATCTGTCTGTCTGTCTACCTCTCCACCTCAAATCTCTCTCTGTTTCCTTCTCAGGCACTCCAAAAATCACCTACTCTCTCTCCCTCTCTGACACAGAAAGGAAATAGCTTAAACTCTGCAACGTAATTTATTTTTGTTCTAATCTGACAACTCTGGCACACACTGGGTCTGATTTAGTTCCCAGTAAAGTTATTGGAGAAACTGGAAGGATTGAACCCCCAAACAAAAACAATTTTTAAAAATTCATTACCATATATCACAGAGTTAAAAATATCCTTCAAACACATTAACTGTGGCATAGATTTCTGAAGGGGAATGACCAGAAAAAGTGGCTATAAAGAAATATGATAGTTCTCCTCAGTTGGTCATAAATTTTTCTTCAATTCAGCAGTGGATTCACTGCCCTCTACTGCCCTAGATGAGAACAATGATGAACAAAGAATCTTTTGATTTCAGGCAAGACCATTAATACCAATTTAAGGGAACATATTGTTTTGGTGCCATGCCATATGAAACTTTACCTGCCTCGGAAACATTGGAACACTAAAATAGCTAACAATCTCCACTATTTCTTGCGCAGTGAAGACCTTCTACTAATAGTAGAGTTTCCTTTTGAATGACATGGAATTTCACTAAAGATGGTTGCTATTGTTTTATGAAAATCTGGTATTTGCACTGGGATTTCTCTGCATCGTAGAAAGATGTAGGCTAAAATGTTCAGAAGTATCCAAATGAGAGAGGCCTCTAACTCTCATTTTCAAAAGTGACAAGACACTTTGGGGGTCTAAGTTTCATTGAAAGTCTTGGATTAGATTCATAAATGCCTCAGTCACTTTTGAAAATGAAATGTAGGCTCCTAAGTCACTTAGACTTTGCAAGATTAAGCAGAGCTATGTCTAAATATCTTTGGAAATCTGGGTCTTTTGAGAATGGTACCTACAATGACAGAAGAAAAAAAGAACCAGGAATCCTGTAGAACAGGGAATTAGGGTTAAAGAATGGTGGGAACCTGTGACTGGTATATTTTCTGCCATGCTAGTTCATGTTTAGTATGACAGGACAATCAGAGCCATTTCTGTAGCATCACTATTAGAATGCCGTATTGTAGGTATTCTAATTCTACTTCATCTGTCTGAGCACTTCTTAATGTGCATTCAGTCAATGCTGACCTAACTATTTGAGCAATCATGATTGAGGTTCAGAATGACTCATCAAGATGAATAGCTGTCCAAGAGGCCCTACATCCAGCCAATTAGTAATCTCCAGGAAATGGCTTACACTGAGGTTCTTGTATACTTGAATTGTACATTCGCTGAAAATAAATACCGTAGGGAATAGTTTAGAAATGCCCGTTTTGTGTAAAGATTGGTCTAAGTTGCAAAATTTGGATCTGAAAACCTTTTCCCATTCCAAAGTGCAAGTCGGCTCCCTTTTAAGTCATTAATGTGCTTCCTTCCCTTCCCATATACCACTTTCAATATCTTGGTAGAACATCTAGCAGCATCTTCCCAGATCATCACTCTGTGCCATAGGGTACGGGTGAGTAAGGCACTCATTAGCTTCCTGCTAAATCATCCTCCATATCTCATCATTTTTGTCATATATATTACAGTAGCAACCTGGCCTGCGGAGAGAAATTTGGGACCCATGTTCATTGCCCTTCCCACCCTGTATTTCATCTCAGTTACAGGTATTTCAGGGCTCTCCCTGAACTCAAGACCCCAGAACAATTGTCTTTCTTTCCCCACCCTCTCATCAACATTGGTAGCACCACAAGGCACCAGTCAAGATTAGGGCTTGTTTGTGCTGGGTACTGTTCAAACTAAAGTGAAGAGATTAACCCTGTCTCAGAGAGGTTACAATGTACATGCATACATGGTCCCCAAACGAAGATTTTTGTATAGTGCACAGGGCTTGCACAGCCCTGGCACTGTTAATTTATAGACTGACTGACATTTAGTTACCTAGGGCATGTCTACACTTACTAAAATTAGTTCGAATTAGTTAGTTCGAACTAACTAATTCAAACTAATTTTAGATAGTTTGAATTAACTTAATTCGAACTAGAAAAAATTAGTTCAAACAAAGCAAGTGCCATTCATGGCACTTGCTTAGTTTGAATTAGCGATCTCCATTGATTTCAATGGGCCAGTTATTTCGAACTAAGAAATTAGTTCTAACTAACATGGCCACATTGGTTAATTCAAGCTAACTAGTTTGAATTAACCCTTACTTCTAATACCCTATTCGAAGTTATTAGTTTGAATTAAGGAAGCCCTTAATTCGAACTAATTAAAGCCTAGTGTAGCCATGGCTTTAGTTAGTTCGAATTAAGCTTCCTTAATTCGAACTAACTTGCCAGTGTAGACATAGCCCTATAGAGTAAAAGTCTATTTAGACACTGTCCACACTGTGGCTGACACCATTTTAACACCATAGATGTTGCTAAGATAGTGTTCCCTAACTGCTTTGGAGAAGGATTTTTTTCCAAAGAACTTTGCCAGTCAAATCATACAACAGCCTATCATCATAGTCTCTGTTGCATGGTTTTAGAACATGGTTCTCAGTAGGAAAACTTACACCCCACACTGGTAAGAAGAAGCCATGATGTCTTTTTCAAATACATTTATTATTAGCATGGTTCAGCTCTACTGAAGACTATTAAACAGAAATCTCAGCACCTTGCTATATTGTAAATATAAATTTTCCTTAAAAGGACTATAGATACCATACATCAAAGCATAAGGAGAGTTACACACTGAGAACAGAACACAGATACACAGTGGAGTGCATTATGAATCATGTGTTAAAGGGTTTTTTTTAATAAGATTATAATTATATTATAATTCTTATTGTATTTAATTACTACATTTCCCGGATACACTTTTGCAGCTATTTCCAGATTCATTTTTAACATTATAAAACATGTTTGATGGTTCCATGAACATCAGATACATTACACTTATTTACCTTCCCCCAATTCTAATTATTGTGTGTGCATATAGTCAAGAAAAACAGAAAGGGAACACATTTAAATACAGAAAAGAATTGTTCTGTACTTTTCAGACACTGGAAAGTCAGGGATCAAAAAAATGAATTCCTACCTTTCCCCCCCCTGCTCCCTGAACCCAGGAAATAACCAGAAAATTCCAATGGACACCTAAGAAGTTCTCATTGAAAAGTTCAGATTTGGATAGCATAATACAAGAAATTTGAAAAAAAATGTGGACATTTGACCAAGTTTGAGAGAAATGTTGCTTAGAATTCTGTCCTGTGAAAGAGTTTGGGGAACTTTGATTTGGATAATGTAAATTGTGAGAGATGTTAGGGAAATGGATAGGACCATGAAACATTTTAGTGCCAGGGTTATTTCTTATTAAAACACATAAATCATATGACACACAGCCAGTGTTGAGCCTGGCACCAGAAAAAAAATAGATTTGCTCGAGTCTTTCTCTAGACTAGATTTGGAAAAAGAACCGAACTTGTAGTTTACAGAAGAAAACTCTTAGATAGGTCTGCAGCTGTCCAGGGGTTGGGGTTGAATCTGGCTGTGGGCCCAGGTAATTCTGCAGAGGGGTTGTGGAGGGTTCTTTGAACTTTTCTCTTCCCTTTTCCATGGGCACCAGTGCCAGTCGGTCTTGCACATTTTTAAAGAAAATATGTATAAATTGCTTTATGTGGGAGGAGAGGAGTTAGCGTTTCTTAAAATCTCCTCCTCTTCACCTTGCTCCCCTCTTTCCATATGCTGTTTCCACTACCCTCAATTCTTATCTGAAACTAAAACATTTCCAAGATTGCTGCTGCTCCCATATGCACAACTTTGGTGCCATGAGGAAATCTTGGGCCAGGGTACTCCACAGACAACCACCATTCTATTTGTCTCTTGGATCATTTCTTAAGAAAACGCAGTAGAATTCAGTAGAGAACGAGCAGCTTTCAATAAAAATGCCTTCTCTGCATGTATATAGTCCCTTCCATACTGTAGCTCCCATTTCATGTGTCTGATGAAGTGGGAATTCACCTACAAAAGCTCATGTGATAAATAAATTTGTTAGTCATTAAAAGTGCCACAGGCCTCCTTGTTTGTTTTACTGACTAACAGGGCTACCCCTCTGGAACTCAGCAGCTTTCTATAGAATTTTTAAACATACAGAGTGAAATCCTGACTTTGCAGAAGTCAGTGGCAGAATTCCCATTGACTTAATGGGACCCAGATTTCATAGGTTTTTAGAGTAATTTCTGTATTACCTTATTGGTTTCATTACTATTAAATCCTGTATTTTCTTAAGGGCACTCTCTGTGGAGCAGGGCTCCTTCCTCGCTGTGTTTGTTGAGCTTCATTTTCCCCATCTCATGTAGCTTGTGTTGGCCGGGGTAGGGCAGGATAGGGCAGTGAGTTTTTAGAACAAGTTTTTCATCTGTGAACATTCCTTGTGTGTTGGTCGGGGGAACTATTTACTGACATCAGGACTGTACCCCTTCTATAAGCTTTGCTCATTATTGCTTCTTCAAGGAAAAAAGTGCACCCCAAGAGAAAAACTGGGAGCTAGAGTGTTCCATGACTAATGCAGACTTGGTTTGCCTTTCTGTAAAGAGTCAAGATAATTAACATGAAAGTACTCTATTCAGAGTTCAGGTGATCAAATGACTGCAATTATCTCTCAGGATTTTCACAACGTGCTTAATTTAAAAAAAAATAAATGTTGCCACCAGCTGCAGGCTGTCTCAGGGCCTCTGTTAGCAGCTGGTGTTAGTGTTCAGAGCAGTTCCTTTCGGAAGGGCGTATGTTCCTATGACCATCAAAATGGGCAGAAGTTGGATACTTTCTCAGGAATGCACCAAAGGACTGAGAGTGAACTCCTCGAAAGACAGCCCCCTTGGGTCAGTTTGCGGCACACTCTGAGATGAAATGGACAAATACATAAAACCTCACTAGAAAGAAAGAAAGAAAGAAAGAAAGAAAGAAAGAAAGAAAGAAAGAAAGAAAGAAAGAAAGAAAATATATTTAGCTTTCCTTACAAGAGGAATGAAAACATGGCAACTTGGTTTTAACTGTTTAGCAGCTCCACTTAACACCCTACAGGGAAATTGGAATTAAACTCAAGCTGTTGGCCCAAATTAAAAGCCATGGTGATTTGTCCTCACGGTGATTCTAACCAGTGCTAACTAGCATGGCTTAGCTAACCCAAATTCAGAACATGCTTTTTTTGAGCAAAGACCCTTTAATGTGTGATTAAGCCTCCATATAGAAGCTGGTCACAATAACATCCTGTTATTGAAAATTAACAGTTATTCCTTCAACTGGAGTGAGAGGAGCACATTTTTTATGTTAAAGATTCTAGGGTCAATTCTCTCCATAACCTCTGCTGTCTGCATGTATGTGATGTGACAACAGATCATCACACTTATATTGCCACTGCCTGTGCGGAATCAAATTCCATTTTCCATGTGTATTAAATTAACTTTAAAAAAAGTTTTATCAGTTTGCTTTGGTTTGGTATAAGATTCCCTTTAATGCAATTTATTTCACTTGTTGATCTGCAATATTATGAATATACTTAGCATACCATATATCCTGTAGCAGTTACATCAAATGACTCCACTTAAATTGAAAACAAAAACAATACAGTAATGACTAAAGCATTTATAAACATATTTCTAATCTAGGTCTTTAATTAAATGCAGACTTTCGTATAAAAAGATGCAGCTGTTTTCAGTAAATTTGTGTGCGTTTTGCTTTGCTGATTTAACCTCTGTCCTATTCAATCAGAAAAGGTCTGATGAAATCATTGTATAACCAGATGACTTACAAAATAGTGTTCTTCGTTTATAATGTAGTGCTGTTAGTTAATCTTATTTGTCTATTACAGATGCCTCAGCAGGATTTCAGAAACATGCTATTGCATTTTCAGAATGTCTTGAACAAAGAGAGGAAAAACTTTGTTTTTCCCCCACTCCCATCATATCATTCAATCCTACATATTGTTTAATGTCATTAGATTAATTGCCTAATAGGGATGTCAACAATAGTGTGCAGCAGAAACAAGAGCCTCTTCTTTTGTAGATGCATACATTAAATTGCCGTTCAAATTAACTTTAGGACAAATTGGTTCACTCAGTACACCTAAACAAACAAGGAGTCCTGTGGAACTTTTAAAGGCTAACAAATTTATTTATCACATGAGCTTTCATGGGAGAAAATCCCACTTCATCAGACGTTTGAAAATGGAAAGAAGTATAGTAAGGAGGGAAATAAGTGTTATCACAGAATCCGGTCAGATTACTTCAGCAAATCAAACAGGTTGTATTGCTTTAAACTGAGGGAACAAGAGATAGGGAGCGTAAGGGAAGTGACAATCATTGTTTATAATATAAACATAATATAATACAAACAGTGATTGTCAGCTCTCTGTTCCACTCACTTTGAATCAATACAACCTGTTTGATTTGCTGAAGTAATCCAACCTGATCCTTTGATTACACTTACTTCACTTCATTTATCCCTCTTTCCTATACTTTTTTTCATTTTCAAGCATCTGACGAAGTGGGATCTCTCCCACAAGAGCTCATACAATAAGCTGTTTGTTTCGCTGAACTAGACTAACATGGCTATCTCTTTGAAACTTCTCAATACTCCTTGGCTATGTCTACACTTACAAAAGCTAGTTTGAATTCGTTAATTCAAACTAACTAATTCGAACTAATTTTAGTTAATTCGAATCAACTTAATTCGAACTAGCATGGCCCCAGTAGAATGCTAGATTGAACTAGCCATGGCCATGCAGGACACTTGCTTAGTTCGAATTAGTCAGTTGCAGGAAGGTCAATCTGCCAATTAGTTCGAACTAAGCAGTTAGTTCGAATTAACGAATCGAATTAACCATTAATTCGAACTAAGCAATCAAATTTATTAGTTCGAATTGAGGAAGCCCTTAATTCGAACTAATGAAAGCCTAGTGTGGCTAAGGCTTAAGTTAGTTCGAATTAAGCTTCCTTAATTCAAACTAACTTGCAAGTGTAGACATAGCCCTTGATTCCCTACCACTTCGGGCATTTGGAGAAGGTGTCACTTATTCCGCCATACTGTGCATCCACCTGGGGGCATCAAATTCATATGACCAGAGGCAACCTCTTGTGACAGCGCTGCTGTTTGCGCATGTTGTTTCCCATTGCAGATGCTCACAGAATAATTTTTAAGAAATAGTGTTGGCAGCTTCTGGGACCCCAAATCTCACTGAATTTCTTGTTTTGACTTCTCCATCTCTTTATACATTTGCGAGATCCTAGTGACTCTACCAATGGTGTCTAACAGGGCAGGCATTCCTAGTTTTGGTTTTCTGCTGAATAAGATGTCAGCAGGTGACAACCTGCTCCACTATGAAAGTGGAAACAAACCAGTTGAAAGTCTATAGGTTAAGTTTAGAGGAGAATGCAACAAGGGGGATGTTGTGGTGGGTGTCTGCTACAGATCGCCAGACCAGAAGGAGGAGGTGGATGAGGCGTTCTATGGACAACTAACAGAAGTTTCCAGATCGCAGGTTCTGGTTCTTATGAGTGACTTCAATTATCCTGACATCTGCTGGGAAGGCAATACAGCAGTGCACAGGCAATCCAGGAAGTTTTTGGAGAATATTGAGGACAACTTCCTGGTACAAATGCTAGAGGAACCAACTAGGGGCCTTGCACCTCTAGACCTATTGCTCACAAACAGAGAAGAATTGATTGGGGAAGTAGAAGTAAATGGCAACCTGGGCAGCAGCGACCATGAGATGGTAGAGTTCAGGATCCTGATCAATAGAAGGAAGGAAAGAAGCAGAAAACACACCCTGGACTTCAGAAAAGCAGATTTTGGCTCCCTTAGGGAGCTGATGGGCAGGATCCCTTGGGAGGCTGATCTGAAGAGGAAAGGTGTCCAAGACAGCTGGCTGTATTTTAAAGAAACCCTGTTAAAGGCACAGGAAGATAACATTCCAATGTGCAGAAAGAACAGCAAATGTGTAAGGCGCCCAGTGTGGCTTAGCAGGGAACTCTGCGGTGAGCTGAAACATAAAAGGGAAGCTTACAAGAAGTGGAAGCTTGGACAGATGACAAGGAAGGCATATAAAGATATTACTAGGGACTGCAGGGATATAATCAGAAAGGCCAAAGAACAATTGGAGTTGCAGCTAGCAAGAGATGTGAAGGATAACAGAAAGGGGTTCTATAAGTATATCAGCAACAAGAAAAGGATCAGGGATGGTGTAGGTCCCTTACTGAATGGGGCAGGCATCCTTGTGGTGGATGATGCGGAAAAGGCTGAAGTACTCAATGCTTTTTTTACTTCAGTCTTCACAGGAAGGGCCAGGTCCCAGGCTACTACACGGGGTAATGCGGAATGAAGAGAAGAGCGGCCCTCGGTGATGGAAAGTCAGGTTAGGGACTACTTAAAGAAATTGGCTATGCACAAGTCCATGGGGCCAGATGAACTGCATCCAAGGGTGCTGAGGGAGTTGGCTGAAGTGATTGCAGAGCTGCTGGCCATTATCTTTGAGAACTCGTGGCAAATGGGGGAGGTCCCGGAGGATTGGAAAAAGGCAAATATAGTACCTATCTTCAAGAAAGGGAAAAAGGAGGATCCGGGGAACTACAGACTGGCCAGCCTCACCTCAATCCCTGGGAAAATCATGGAGCAGGTCCTCGAAGAATCCATCCTGAAACACTTGGAGGAAAATAGAGTGATCAGAAACAGTCAACATGGATTCACCAAGAGCAAATCATGCCTGACCAACCTGATTTCCTTCTATGATGAGATGACTGGATTTGCGGATGCGGGAAGAGCCATTGACATGGTATACCTCGACTTAAGCAAGGCTTTTGATACGGTTTCTCACAGTATTTTCATTGGCAAGTTAAGGAAGTATGGGTTGGACGAGTGGACCGTAAGGTGGATAGAAAACTGGCTTGTTCAATGGGCTCAGCGGGTAGAATCAATGGCTTGATGTCTAGTTGGCAATCGGTAACGAGTGGAGTGCCCCAGGAGACGGTCCTGGGGCCGGTTCTGTTCAACATCTTCATTAATGATCTTGATGATGGAATAGACTGCGTGCTTAGTAAGTTCACGGATGACACCAAGCTGGGGGAATAGTAGATACTCTGGAGGGCAGGGACAGTATCCAGGGAGACTTGGACAAATTGGAACACTGGGCCAAAAGAAACCTCATGAGGTTCAACAAAGACAAGTGCAAAGTCCTGCACTTAGGACGAAAAAAATCCCATGCACTGCTACAGGCTGGGGAACGATTGGCTAAGTAGCAGCGCTGTAGAAAAGGACCTGGGGGGTTTTGGTGGACGGGAAGATGAATATGAGCCAACAGTGTGCCCTTGTTGCCAAAAAGGCCAATGGCATACTAGGCTACATCAGTAGGAGTATTGCCAGCAGATCGAGGGATGTGATAATGCCCCTCTAATCGACACTGGTCAGGCCGCATCTGGAATACTGTGTCCAGTTTTGGGCTCTCCACTACAGAAAGGATGTGGACAAATTAGAAAGAGTCCAGTGGAGGGCAACAAAAATGATTAGGGGGCTGGGGCACATGACTTACGAGGAGAGACTGAAGGAACTAGGCTTATTTAGTCTACAGAAGAGAAGACTGAGGGGAGATTTGATAGCAACCTTCAACTACTTGAAGGGTTGCTCCAAAGAGGAGGGAGCTAGGCTGTTCTCGATGGTAACAGAGGACAGAACACGGAGCAATGGTTTCAAATTACAGCTGGGGAGGTCAAGGTTGGATATTAGGAAAAACTTTCTCACTAGGAGGGTGGTGAAGCATTGGAATGGGCTACCTAGGGAGGTGGTAGGATCTCCATCTTTGGAGATTTTTAAGGCCCGGTTAGACAAAACCCTGGCTGGGGTGATTTAGTGGGAGTGGTCCTGCTTTTTAGCAGGGGGTTGGACTAGATGACCTCGTGAGGTCCCTTCCAGCCCTATGATTCTATGAACCTATGAACCAATTCACTACTGCCACTGTTATTTAACAGTGCTGAATACAGATCAGAGTGTGACTCTACAACCTTTTTCCGTAGATGCTTTATTATTTTGGCACCATTTCCCACCATTGGGGACAATAAGGACTAGCAGTTTCATGTCTTACCCCAAATTTCACTGCAAACTGCTTAAATTCATGCTTACTCAACCACGTTCTGTTGTCAGACATTACTGAGCCAGGTAGTTCATATCTGTACTTATCAAATTTATTTTTGCCAATCTCCTCATTAGCTACAGTAATAAGGCTATCTCAGGGACGTGAGCACAGTAGTTTAGGACAAGTACACAGATTTGTTTAATGTCGGCTGGAAAAACCTATCCCTATTTTGTTCCAGTAGGGCTAATTTTTCCTGTGCCTTCTACACTGCCTCTTTTGCTTGACTTGGCTTATACTTTTGGTTATGTGCAGCAAGTCTTAACAGCTTTCTCATGTCACTCTTCATTTCAAGCCTATATTAAATGTTTCTGTCCCCTCTCCCCCTGCCTTTTTTTATTTTTGGGGATTTTTCAATCCTTACTTGACCTTCATGTATCCTTTTTAACATATTTTCCCAAGTGTTTTAAACAAAATCGCATCTAACACTGAGACCTCCCCATTGAACTGACAACAGGGCCTGGGGAAGATATGCTGGCCTCCCCCACAATCTTGTGCTCATAGTCTTAACTGCTTTCTGTAGGGGTTCATCTTGAGGTGGCAATTCCGGTCCTAAATTTTGTCTGAGACAGGACAGAGTTTTTTTGTAATTAGGTTGAGATATACACAATCTAGCTCGTGAATTTCCTCCGTTGTACATTTCTTAAATGCTCTTGAGAGTGCATTTGGAGACACCAAATCCAAATCCCACCCAGGTTTACATTCAATTTGCAAGTCGTACATTTGTAACTGAAAAAATAACCTCTATATTATTGGAACAGCGGGTTGCCAGGCCCTTTTTGGAAATGGCAGTACGTGGTTTCTGGTCAGTTTCAGCTTAAGATAGGTTTGCCATAAACAAAGACTTGAAACTTTTTACACCCATGGACTAAAGCCAAAGTCTCCTTCTCATTTTCCTGGTACTATTACAAATGTATTTTCTCCAATTTGATATTTACATATACATATACTCCCTTAGTGGGATACGGTCACCACCACTGTAAGTCCTGAATTTTCCCTATTTACTTTTTACTGCCCGGCTTTTCTTACAGTGCTAATATCACTCTTAGAGGCACCGCATTCATGACTCTCCTGAGAGGCGGGAGATTCCTGTTGAAATCCCGAGGAAGAGAATGAGAGAAGAATCAGGATCTCCCACTTCCCAGGTGAATATGCTAACCACTTGGCTATAAGTTAGGCACCAGGATGCCTCTGGCCAGATTTTGCATGAGGCCTAATCAAATAGGTGTGCTTTGAGCTCCCAACTGGATGAAGACCCAGAATGAATTCTGTTTAAGGTGATCAGACGTCTCTTTAAACTGGGACAGTCTCTTTTTTAAGCCCTGTCCTGGCTATCCTAACTTTTTTTTGGCAAAAATGGACATTTGTCCCATTTGGTGTTGCCAACCCCTCATCCATTGGCAAGATCAAAGAGGACAAATGCCCAGTTTTGCCCAAAAAGTACAGTGTGACCCCTAGCTGGGAGCAGAGAAACATGCCTGGAGGCGAATGGCAACAGTTGCCCCACATAGAGGGTGGGAGGGAAGAGGGAGGAAGGGCTCAGACAAGTGGTAACACCGGCCTTGCACAGAAGGTGGGGAGAAACCAAGGCCTGGGCAAGCAGCAATGCCAGCTTGCGGGGTGGGAGAGAAGGGCTTGGGTGAACAGCGCAGGCCAGTCACCTGGGGGAGAGGGAGGTAGCACTTGGGCAAGTGGCTTGCGCCAGCCCCGTGTGATGTCCTATTTTCCCTTTGGGAAGTATGGTCTCCCTAGTTCTACTAAGTGAAGGAACATGTATTATCTCCCAGATTCTGGATTGCACTGGGGCTTAGGTGGGAGATAGGTGGCTAAATGCCTAATACAAAGCAAAAGTGCACATGTCCAGAGGCAGAAGCTTAGGTGGCTAATGAAGTTTACTTTGAAAATTTAAGTGTCAAGTGAGTTCTGGCACATCCAGGGTAAGTAGCAGCCATGCAGGAGTTTTGTGGATTGCAGTGGCACACAAATCCAGGGTTTAGGCACCTATGTCCCTTTGTTGATCTGGTCCTCAGTACTTACAGGAGCTCTGTTTTATTCTGAGTCTGGCTCCAGCTGGCAGTGCCTAACAAGAGCTTCAGAGCAGCCCACCCAGACTCAGTCTAGCAAACTCAACCCTTAAAGGCACAGCGCCTGAGACTACAGTGTATATAGACCTGTGTATTTTCCTTTCCATTATAAAAGCATACAAATGCACAATCCACAACGATTGGCACTAGTCCCTACAGTTCCTTGGTGAGTGAGAATAGAGAACTGCAGTTAAGGGTTTAGAAGGCCAGTCCCATAAAGGAACTGGTTCAGGGATAGGGGAGAGGCAGATTAGGAATCCTGTCTGAGACTGACATTTGGGGAGTGGATCATATGGAGAATTCATGTCTTCGGGTGTGTTTGTCATGGAAGAAACCAGGGGTGAGATCTGGCATTCAGGAAGAAGAATTTAAGTGTGGTTATGGCTTTTTAGGTGCACTAAAGCAATATGAGAAGAAACTTGGGACGGAGTAAAATCTCTTGTAGGAATGAGGAAGAGAGAAAGAGAGCAGTTTAGAGGGGAATTAGAAGTTTTAAGGTGAATAGGAAGGATAAGCAGTTGATACTTTCTTAGTATTCTAGAGGTCCAAAGGGATAGCCGTGTGTGTGTGTGTGTGTGTGTGTGTGTGTGTGTGTGTGTGTGTGTGTGTGTGTGTGGTATTCTAGAGTTAATGCGGTCTTCACTGCAACTCAGACTGAGTTTCTTCTTGTAGGATGGCTGTATGACTATTTCTCCAAAATTCAACATGATTAATAGTATTACAATTACTGTACTCGCCTGTCAGTTATGATAGTGTTTTGGATTATAACTAACTAACAAACAAGTGCTGAAGTCATGCTCCTTTGACAGAATATTAGCATGGCATAGAACTTTGCCAGCAGGGGGTAGCATTGCTTCATTTTAAAAGCCTTGAAAAGCTGGAAAAGTTTAGCTCTGTTTGCACTTTCTAGCTTTTCTTCCAATACATCGAACAGGTCCTACAATAACATGGAAAATGTCCCCTATCACTATAAAGTTGTCCTGCTGTTCTGTTTAAAATTCTATCATGTTCAAAAGTGATGTAGCTATTAAAAAAAATGTTATATATCTCAAAAAGGATAGAGTTTTGTAAACCAAAGTGGGAGAAAGTTGCCCTGCATGGACTGCTTGCCATAAACACTGGGACTTTATTAAATCATTGGATTTAATAGGTTGCCATGAAATGATTCAGGCCATGCGAGGCTTTTCCTTGTGAGTTTCACATGTCTTGAAGAAGCAGAGAATATCCTGGCGTTGCTGTTCCTGGGTCAATATGTTTCGGGGTGGAGAATGTCCTGATCAGAACTGTTCAGCAATTGTGCCCAGACTTCTGCTCTGCCACCAGACCAGGCTTGCCTTGCCTTGTTCTGCAGCATGCCACTGAGCATGCCTTATGCTATTGGAATTTGGACGCTGATTCCAGTTGCTGCGTCTCATCCTCAGAATCTGCTATAATTTGCGTGCTGCTGTTACTTAGTTCAACAGGACACAACCTGGGCTCTCTAGACCTTTAATTTCTTGAAGAAGACAAATTAGATCAAGACTGAAGTCAGTGAAGTTACATGATACAACAGTGTAAGGGCAATGTAAAAAAGATTAGAATCAATCCAGATTTGCCCTCATGTGTGTCCCAATGCAGTTCCTAGTTTAAATTCTATAGCAGAAAAGGGGTCAGTGATAATTTAGCTCTGGTAGATCATCTACTCCTCACTCTTGCACATCCAAGGCAACTAACAGAACTGTAGCTGAAACAAATTACTATCAAATCTAAATACCACTGTAGTAGCTATAAAGTATCCTAGTCAGTGATTTCTACATGGAGTAGATAAACAGTAAATAGAGACTTCAGTGGGTTTTCCTTGTTAGCCTCTTACTAGTTTACTTGTCTATTGTTAGCTTATTATGCAAGCAGATCTTATTTCCATGTGCTTGGAACATCCATGTTCCCTTGCATCATTTGATTTAATAGGGAATCTTCTCTCACACTTTTAAAGACCGGAACAGTTATCTTTAAGTAGTTATGCTTTGGGGGGAAAGAGGAATATATATATTTAATATTCAAAACCAAAATACTGGCCTTGATTCTGATCAGATACTTCTTTTTTTAAACAAACATGGAGTCCTGTGGCACTTTTAAAGACCAGCAAATTTATTTATCACATGAGCTTCCGTGGGAGAAAATCCCACTTCGTCCAACGCTTTGAAGATGGGGAATGTACAGAATGGGGGGAAATTAAATGCAGGGAAATGTATGACACAGGATCAGGTCAGGCTGTAACAGCAAATCAGAATAGGTGTTGGGATTCAAACACTGGGAAACAGCATATAAAAAAAGGTAAGGTCAAATCACCTGTTGTAATGAGAATAAAATCCATAGTCCCTATTTAACCCTGAGGCAACGGAGTCGAATTTACATTTAAGTTCAAATTCTGCAGTTTCTCTTGAAGCTGTGATTTGTTATTCATTTGTCTGAGCACCGTTATTAACAAGTCGTCAATGGAGTGAGCAGGGAGATTGAAGTGTTCCCCTATTGGTTTTTGAATGTTGTGATTTCTGATGTCAGATTTGTGTCCATTTATTCTTTTGTGTAGAGACTGTCCTGTTTGTCCAATATATAAGGCAGAGGGGCATTTCTGGCAAATGATGGCATAAATCACATTGGTGGACGAGCAGGTGAATGAGCCCTTGATGGAGTAACTGGCCTGATTTGGTCCTGTGATGGTGTCTTTTGTGTAGATATGGGGGCAAAGCAAGCAACATGGTCTGTTGCAGGGATATGTTCCTGCTTTAATGTTTCTGTTGTTTGATCTGTAGTTGCTGGTGAGTATCGGTTTAAGATTGGGGAGCTGTCTATAGGCAAGGAGAGGGCTGTCTCCCAAGGCTTCAGAGAGTGAGGGATCGTCGTGAGGTATAGGTTGTAGATCCTTGATGATGTGCTGTAGAGGTCTGACTTGGGGCTTGTCGGTGATGACCAGTGGTGTTCTGTTGTTTTCTTTCTTGGGCTTCTCCTGTAGTAGTTGACTTCTGGGTATACATCTGGCTCTGTCAATTTGTTTCTTCACTTCTGCAGGTTGGTACTGTAGTTTTAAGAATGCTTGATAGAGATCCTGAAGGTGTCTGTCTCTGTCTAAAGGATCAGAGCACATGCGGTTATATCTTAGGGCTTGACTATAGACAATGGATCATGTGGTGTGTCTTGGATGAAAGCTAGAAGGATGTTGTTATCTATAGCGATCAGTAGGTTTTTGGAATAGGGTGGTGTTCATGTGTCTATTTCTAATTTGCACTGTAGTATCCAGAAAGTGGATCTCCTGTGTGGAGTGTTCCAGGCTCGGTTTGATTGTGGAGTGGAAATTGTTGAAATCTCTGTGGAAATCTTCAAGGGCATCCTTATCATGGGTCCAGATGATGAAGATGTCATCAATGTAGACTAAATAAAGAAGGGGTGCTTTGGGATGAGACATAAGGAAGCGTTATTCTATATTGGACAAACAGAACAGTCTCTACACAAAAGAATGAATGTACACAAATCTGGCATCAGAAATCACAACATTAAAAAACCAATAGGGGAACACTTCAATCTCCCTGCTCACTCCATTGATGACTGGTTAATAGCGGTTAACAGCTTCAAAGAGAACCTGCAGAATTGGAATTTATATATAAATTCGACTCCGTTGTCTCAGGGTTAAACAGGGACTATGGATTTTATTCTCATTACAACAGGTGATTTGACCGTACCCTCTTCTATATGTTGTTTCCCAGTGTTTGAATCCCAACACCTATTCTGATTCGGTGTTACAGCCTGACCTGATCCTGTGTCATACATTTCCCTGCATTTAATTTCCTCCCATTCTGTAAGATCCCCATTTTCAAAGCGTCTGACGAAGTGGGATTTTCTCCCATGGAAGCTCATATGATAAATAACTCTGTTAGTCTTTAAAAATGCCATAGGACTCCTTGTTTGTTTGGCTGACCTAGACTAACACGGCTACCCCTTTAGAACTTCTTTTTTTAAACCACTGATTTCAGTTGAATTCCTCCTGATTTGCACAGCAGTGTAGATGAGAACAGAATTAGGCCCTTCTTCTCCCCCGGTGAATAATGGGCATTCTGATATGGTATGCAAAAGGAATGATCTCCCCAGCACAGCCTTATATAGCTGGATCAGTGCAGCACCACTCTAAAAATAGAATTTTCTTGGACACTGAGGTGCCAGGCAATATGGAAACTGTCATATTTCAAGCTGGAGTTTTGGAAGGTGCATCCTATACTTCCTTTATAAGTGTCCCACAATGGTGCAAAATGCAGTTTGGCCTGCTGAGTACTCTGATGACAAGAAATTTCATTAGCATCCAACAAGCCACAGCATTTTAAAAAATGAATAATAAAAAAGAATGAATGGTTTGGTGACAGGTGCTGAATTTACAGCCCTGGAGACTGTAGCTTTCCCTTTATCCACAGAACAGCATAGCCAGCCCTACTGCAAGCTTCTTCAGACACCCTTGCCAATGGGAAATATCCCTGAACTGGAGGATCCACCGCTTGGGTTGAGAGGACAGGATGAGCAAATTTATAATAAACAAATAAGATTTCTGCCCCCATTATACTGGAACTGTATTCCCTAACTTGGTCAGAGACGTTAAAGTGCCCTATAGGAATATAGAAAAAGGGAGGTCTGAATGTTGAAGCAATGGAGGGATAATCTGTAAAGTTCCTGCCTGACCAACAGAACATAAAACTGTATGGTGTGGTCATTGGACACTAGTCAGCTGTATGGGAAGTATCCAAGAAGCCTGAACTTGCCAGTAGCTATAGTTTTCACTCTGTTAGGGGTGAGGAGTGAAGAAGGAGGGTGTGTGCAGGAAGAGAACACTTGAGAGAAATAATCTAATTTCCTTATGTTAGCTAAAATAGCATCTTTCACTTGACCTTCTCACAGAGCTTATTCAAACTTGTTTTCTCTTTTTAATTTTGAAATCTGAAAAATTGGACCAGCTTTGCTAAGGAATAAAAAATACATGTATTGGAAAAGGGACTGTGCCACTGAACAGCAGTGAAGGGGGAAGGAAAAACAGAAGCTTTTGTGGCCTTATTTTCAGAGACAGTGAGTGGCCAGAGCTCCTACTGAAGTCAATGACAGTCAGTGATAAACAAAATGACAAAGACTGAAGTCAGTGACAGCTGATCTGAAAAGAAACCAAAGAGTAGGCCTAATCCTGCAGTGTACTGAGCCTTGAAATCCATGGGTGTTATGGGGTCATTACCTCTCAGGATGAGCCCTGTGGAGGCACATATGTACTTGGCATGGGCCCACAAAGAGAGTGTTCATAACTGATGGGCTGGCTAATAGTCAGGAAAGGAAGATATCATTTCCCACAGCCAGGTAATATTGGTTGAAACATCATTCTGCAAGGGTATGCTCTTTCATCATTGTTCACGCTATTTTAAGAAGTATGGTTTTTCTAAGCAAGTCAAAGGCGAATGGATCCCAGGGCCTTATATCCTTGCATAAATAGAAGGGCCATGATTTGAACCCATCTCTGCTAGAGAGGATCTCCATTGATTCCAACGCAGATTTCATATCTGAACACTTCGTATCTGGGACAGGCAGACTGAAGGCTCTAATTAGAATTCTATAGTAAAACTCTCTGTAGAACCTTCTACCAAAACGCAATTACTAATTTTTACAACAGCTCCGTGAAAAATGTATTATTGTACAAGAAAGTTGCCACAGTTTCACTTACAGTCTGATTTTTAACAGCAGCACCAAACGCTGCATGGACACTCTAATTTCACTTTAAACCAGGCTTAGAGCTGAGTAAAATCAATTAGGAATGGGTTTAAAGAAAACCTAAATACGCCACTCAAACTGAAGGATTACGATCCATCTAACTAAATCAGTTTAAAGCCTGATTTAAGTTGAACCTGTGCAACCTCTAAATTTAGACTAGACCTGAGGAATGCTAAGGGCCAAATATTCAGGAATACCTCCTTCAGTTTGGATGCCTTACTTTTTTTCGTGACTGTTCTGAGACAGCTAGCGGTCTCAATTTGGGAACCAAAGTTGGAGGCCACTATTAAAAATCTGGGCCTAAGTGACTTGCCTAAGGCAATATATCAAGTCAGTGGCAGAAGAAGGATTAGAATCCAGAAGTTCTGTCTCAAAGTCCCCAGTTTAAATCACTGGATAAATTGCTGCCCCCGTGAGTTAGTAAAGAAATATATCCCTTTGTGGAAAATGGGAGTTTTTGTTTCAAAATTTCCAGCAATCATTTATTCTGTTTTCCATCCCTGCCCATGAGGACAGAAGTGCTGGAAGAATTTTTATAGTGAGGGTGCTGAGAGTGGAAGCCATATATTGAGGTTTTATTACTACTTCAAATGAAAGGGTACTTCTGCACCCCCAGCACTCTTAGTTCTAGCACTCCTGGATGAGTGTCGCTCAACCTTAAAAATTCATTTCTTAAGCTTGGAAACCCTAATACAACAAACTCAGGACTCTGGGTTTATTGGCCTCCCTTTGGGGGTATGAATGTGCTCTGGGTGCACACTTACAACTTAGGTCGTCATCCTCTGCTCTCCTAGGCTATGTATACACTGGCAAGTTAGTTCGAATTAAGGAGGCTTAATTCGAACTAACTAAAGCCATGGCTACACTAGGCTTTAGTTAGTTTGAATTAAGGGCTTCCTTAATTCAAACTAATAAGTTCGAATAGTGTATTCGAACTAAAGGGTTAATTCGAACTAACTAGTTCGAATTAGCCAATGTGGCCATGTTAATTCGAACTAATTTCTTAGTTTGAACTAACCAGCCATTTAAATGAATGGGGATCGCTAATTCGAACTAACTTTTTCCTAGTTCGAATTAAGCTAAATTGAATTAACTAAAATTAGTTTGAATTAGTTAGTTCGAACTAACTAATTCAAACTAATTTTAGCAAGTGTAGACATAGCCCTAGTGGTTCTGTTATTTTGAATTAGCAGGGCTCTGAAATTGATGTACTTCTGATTCCCCAGCTGTCTCACAGGAAAATAGCTGCCAGAGATCAAAGGGATGACAGTGCCAAGGTGCATGTATTTGCACATTTCACATGTACTTCCCCAGATAAAAAACAAAATCTATTCCATGTCTGCTTTGTGGACTTTTCCCTTCTGAGAGCTAAATTGGTAAGCACATTGCAGTCCTCAGCATGGAAAAAGGTGATCAGGAAGTTATTTGGAAACAAAATGGGATAGGAGGGTATGGAGGGGAAATTATCAAGCAAGTTAGGAGCCTGCTAATTGGATTTGCATGTAATTTTTGTAACAACACCTGAAAAACAACTTTTGTGGCTTCCTGTTTCATGACAAGCTTTTAATTTGGGCCAGGCCCATGAAGAAGTTCAGCAAGACTCTGTATGTAGCATTGGCCAAGTTTCAACCAAACTTGGGGAAATCATGTAAAACTTCTGAGAGTTTTGCCTGGTTTGAAATGAAACCAAGCAAAACATGCTGAAGTTGGTGGAGTTACATCTTGAAAAGTGAAACCAGAGGGAAGGGATTGCAGAGTCTCTCAGCCAAAGGATGGGACCTTCTAAATGGGGTTTGATAATTTGATCATTTGATTGACTGGATATTCCAGTTAAAAATAGGCCCAAATCACTGATGCTGGAACCAACTCTCTGCTTTTGTGCTCTCAGCTGAGCAGGTTTGGATCCATGGATTTTCAGGTCTGTGGTTTTGTTTTTAAGTGTCATCTAGGCTGGGGCTGGCAGTCTCAAAAGAACTCTACTGTGTATGTTAGCACGGGAATATTTTTAACAGTTTTATTTCTCTAATAGACACTCATTTTTGGACTCCATTGTTTTAATGCCTGATTTCACTATTATTCATTTTTATTACAGTAGTCTTTAGAGGCCCCAACTAAGATCCAGTTCCAAGCACGTTAGATATTGTATGAACCCACAGTAAAAGACAATCCCTGCTTTTTAAATAATATAATGTCATCACTTTCTCTGCAGAAGTGAGACAGAACCACTTCTTTTCACATCATGGCCCTTTTAGTGTTGACTGAATTGCTGAGACAAGTGACAAAAAATACATCACTGGGTACACATTTTAATATAACACAGTGACATCATTGACAGTGATAGCTGTGATGAGTACTGAAAAAGAAACCTATAAAACACACTTGTTTCTCTTTATGCTGCCTCTGCTTTTCTTTTCGAGTAGATGGACACATGCCTTGCTTGTGTATTTGCAAACTCCTTCTGTGGTCTGGGTTTATTAACAAGACGACAAAAGAATTCTCGCCCAGCCTTCATGCAGGGTTCTTAGTCCTGTCCCAACTGATACTCTCCTCTACCAGGTTTGCTCTCCACACTCTAAACTTCCTAGCTGGCTCCTGCTCTGCTGCAGGCTTACACCCTCTGCTCACACAGCCCTTCTGCTCCTTGAAGTCTCTGCTTGCTTTCTATCAGCAGCCATTCCCAGGGCCTCCTACCTGGTGTCTTTTCTTCTCTCGACAAGCTTCTGTTTCATCTCCACAACTGAAGGACTGATTTTGCCATTTGACCTGCCTGTCACATGACATTGTTCATTTTCTCCACCTGGGGAGTAAAGTAAGTGGATCATTCCCCTCTAAAGCACCAGTAACAGCCTCAAATTGGCCCCAGTTCAAATTGGCTCCAGCATTTACTCCAAGAAGTTCCCCTGAAGTGGCACCAAACTTAGCCTTAACCAGAGACCATAAGATGGTCCCACTGCTAATAGTATACTGACACCACATTTGGTACTAAAACTCATTCTTGGCCCCAAAGCAGGCTACATTCACAACTCTAACCTGAGCAGATAAAGGTGTCCCTCACCAACTCCTGACAAAGACAACAAGCCAACACCAACATAGATCCAGCCTAATCTAGCTAAGGCCCCCAGTCCGGTCCCAACACTTACCCTAGCCCAAACAAATGAACTGCTACCATTCCAAGACTAATTCAGAACCACAAAATGTCCCTTGTGCCAACTGTGGCTGTTCAAGCAGGCTTACCCCACGCAATCCAAACACTGGTCTGATTTAATGATCATTAGAGATGCTTATCCACACAGGGTGTGGCCCTCAGACTTTGTCAACATTACTCTTTTTCTGAAAATCTTCCCATCGGAATAGCTGCACCAATGTTAGCTATGGGATCAGGGGGTTATCATTCCTGGTAACATTTTATCACAAATGGTAGATAAAGTATAGATAAGTGCCTGGTGGCTGCAAGCATTTCTATCCACTGTGTCAGAAAATCCTGCTTGGAGCAAGTTTAGACAACATGATGCTTAATACATTATTGGCCACCTGCAGCCCCATCTGCACCAGTGGTTCCTCTATATTGAAGGAGCTCTGTAGTGGGAGCTTTTCTAGGGAAAAAGCTAGTATAGACTCTGGATTGAATTTGGTGAATAGTTTTAGCTGAAAAAAATAAAATAAAATAAAATAAAATAAAATAAAAGGATAATCATTAGAGAAAGGTGAAATGTTTTGACACTTTGGAAACAAAGTAGAGCGGATCAGGTTTCAAACCCTTTGGCTCTTCTAGAATCTCTTGCTGAGCTTCTGGCTGCATTTTCCCCCTCACTTGTTAATTTGCACACATCCATTCCTATCCATGGCCCACAAATCACGAGACTTCCCAGCCAACTGCCTCTTGGGGTTTGGCCAAGATGACGATCCATCAGACCAGGAAGAAGAAGAAGAAGCTGGATGGGAGTGCTCTGTGACTAGGGGGCCTATTTCCAGTTCCTTGTTGCCTCACATCTCTAGGCAGAGATCACGAGGCTGACATGATAGACAAAATGCTGTCTGATATTCAAAGTCCGTCCTCCCGCCACCTCATTTTTTTCAACTTTGGTAACCTTGAGCGCTACCTACAGCAACAGCATGTAACAAACATTCAGAAGACTGATTTATTTTAAATGGGCAGTGTCCCTTTAAGAAATGAATATCTGGGTTTGAGAGCCAACTTATTTTTAATGCCCACATACCTAAATGCTACATTAATGGTGACAGAGATACTATTAGAACACCTTTTGCCTCCTCCTTCACAGCAAAGACATATCGCAGCAACAGGGAAGAGCTTATATAGCCTAGTAGTATTTATGAGACAGGCTATTATCTTTTGTTGTACCCAGGCCCCTTACTTTTTGTTTGCATGTCTTTTGATTGCAAGATCCTTAGCAGTGGGACAGGGCTCTCGTTTCTGTTTGGAAAGTACTTAGCACATGGATGGCACTCCCAGCAATGAGTAATACCTAATAATGTTGCAGCTTCATTGGCGCTAACCTGCTAGGATAAGCATTTATATTACTGCTCACAGCAAGGTTAGATGTGAGCTCTGTCCATGAGCACTTCTGCCATTGCTACCTCAGTGCTTCTGCATTTTTGGTGGCACTTACTATAATACAGGCAATACATTTTTAGTGTACATTAGGTCACAATGTTCTCCTGTTTCTTGGTTTCCCATCAGAAGATCTGTGATCTCCTTTAAGTTTACAGAACCAGTGCTGAAAAGGAGAGAAAGTACCCTATCCTTGTGATGCTACCTGAGAAATAAAACACTCTCACTAGCATTGTTTTCTCTGCATTCCAAAAGGGCAGTGGCAATTCCATCGTTCTCTCTGGCTAGGAAAAAGAAAAATTGATAGAGAAAAGGAGAATATAGATGCTATGTTCACAAAAAAATAAAAGTGAATTGGGGCTGAAAAATAAGTCAAGCAGCATGCAGTAGTCCACCAGTAGGGAAGGGTTATAGGAAGAAAAAGAGTTGCACCCCGTTGAGTGGCAGTATCTTCATTTTTCCTCTACAAATCAGTCACACACTCTTTTAAGTCAAAGGGAGTATTAGCAGAGGAAATGGTGTGACCCTTTGCCATATAAAACAGGTCACTTCAAAATGCCAACCAAAAGTGTGCAATGTAACACCGCCATATCGTATTAATAAAAATAGTAACTGGAGAAAACCGTCACCCATCCAGCACAATGTCTGTTAGTATAATGAGGAACCTTAAAATAATGCTCAGGGCTCACTGTTGGGAAATTTGCTGTGTCGTCAGCATACCAGATCAATATTTTGGAGGTCATTATCTCATCCCTTCTACAGTTGCTAGCCTTGGATTAATGCCAGAGAAAAAGGCAACCATTAGCAAGATTATACGCTTAGGACATTTAGGAAGAGCTTTTGGGAAATCAGACAAGTTTTTCCTTCCACTGAAATCAGTCTGCTCTATAACTCTAGGAAACACAAAAAGTCCACCGTTTATACTCAGTGAGATGTGCCTCTTTATTCTACTGTGGGAGCATGGGTGTAATTTTTTTATTACAACTGAAACTTGATTGATTTGCACTACAAAATTACACTGCAAAAAGTCTGCTCTGTGTCTGATACATAGGGTCCAGTTCTTTTCATGACAAACACTATATAGGCTGGGAGGGAGGGAGTAGGGACTGCACAGAGACTCCTCTAAGAAGAGACAATAAAAAATGAAATTCCTCATTTATAGAGCTCCAGGAAGAAAACCAGAGAGTTACTAAACAATGTGATGCAATACATCTGATTAAAATGGACACAGTAAAAATAGGGCATTACACTGCATTCTCTACCCAGGGGATGAGTACTGAACCTTTGCTGAAGCAGTACCCATGCATGATTCACTAGGAATTAAGTTTTGAATTTTATTATTGGTTTTGCAAGTAAACCCAAATCCTCAGCTGACATCTATTTCTCACAACATAGCAGATGTGTTGATGATACACCAATCTTCTGCCCTTATACCAGTGTCAGATCACTTAGGATATGTCTACACTAGCAATTTAGGTCGATTTAAGGACCCTTAAGTCAACCTGAATTACTCCATGTCTAAACCAGACTTTCATTAAGTCGACTTAAGAAATTCCTTAAGTTGACTTAATGAAAGCTTAAGTCGACTTAATAAGAACCACTCATTAGGTCGACTTAAGCCTTAAATCAACTCCTTAATTCAACTTAAGGACGGATTGGACGTGGAGTAACCCTTAAATCGACTTTATTAAGTCAACTTAAGGGCAGTTACATCGACTTAACAAAGTGGACCAAGTCAACTTAACTTTAAGTCGACTTAGTCCACATTGTTAAGTCGACTTAATAAGGTCAACTTTAAGTCAACTTAAAGTCAACCTTATTAAGTCGACTTAACAAAGTCGACTTAACTTTTTCTGGTCTTAGGGTCTAATCCTGCCCTAGTAATAGTTAATGACAATACTCCCATTGACTCAGATGGAAGTAGGATGGGGCCTTCTTTCCCCTGGAGGAAAGAACCATGGTTTAGCTTGGAACCAGCAAGTACAAAAGGATTGCACCTGAAACTAAATATAGATACGGGCAACAGAAAAATGTCTGAGTGAGTAAACACACAACTTCTATTCTCCCTACATCTCCCTGGTGCTGTACTCTTGTGTCATTATTTATGCCCCAATAAAGACATTACCATACAGTAGAGAGAAACATTTTAAATGTAAAGTAATCAGATATGACAAATCTTCTTTATATTCGTTGGTGTATCATGGCATTGTTCCTCTCCAGACTGTGCTTTTCTGGATATAGCCTATATTTCCAGACTTCTAAGACAAATATGTTGCATTTGGGAAGAGATCAAAGACAAGGAATCTTGCAGGGATTAAACTATATAAATCAAAAATACTCCTAGGGGAATGTCAGAGGGAGTGGGTTTGGGAACTGAAAAATACAAATTCTGGAGCTGATTAAGCACTCTGGGACAGATCTCCAGCTGATGTAAATTGATACAGCTCCATTGATTTCAGTGGAACCATGCCAATTTATATGAGCTGAGAACATGACCCTCCAACTACAGCATGTGAGGTCCTCTGGAAACTGCGACAGATGTGAAGAGCTCTGTTTTGTCCATAACAGTGCTTTTTAGGTAAATCAGCATTCTTCAGACAATATATGGCTATGCTCTAGATTTTTCCATTCTTCTGCATACCAGTTGTATGTAACTATGCATCCAGTTATTGTTAAGTCTAGATACTAAACCAGTACAAAAACTAACTTGAGTCTATTATGAAATATGGTATCATCAGATCATTTCTTTGCCTTTCTTCTTCAATCTGTCTCACTATTTTTTAAATATAAGGCCCACCTGTACAACTGACTAGCAAGTCACTTTTGACTCCTTTCCACACCCTGGGCCAAAACCTCTACTGGTCTAATTCCACTAACTTCAATAGAATTTATGTCATCACAGAATTTGACCCTCCTGTGTGCAATGAATTGGGCCACAGGGGGTAACTAACAAGAGATACACTGCTTCCAAAGGTGTTGATCTGTAGCACAACAGGAGACTAATATTTTGATGGCTGCTGGCAACAGAGGGAGGGGCCAGACCAAACATAGGCATTTACGACTATGAATACTGTTTTAAATAGCGACAGGATTCCAGATGAAGGGGAGGAGAAGACGAAAAGGGATAAAAGAAGGACAAAGGATTGGAAAAGGCATTGATTTGGTCATGTGATTGGTTAGACTCTTCCCCCCCCCCCCCAACCTCACAGCCTAATGTAGTTATGTCTGGAATAAGCATATTTTGCTTTCAATACCTATTATCAATGCCTGTTTCAATACCCTGAATACTATGTGCAACTAACTTTATAATAGTATGTTCTGTAATATGATAGCAATTACAGCATGTGCTCACAAATGTGACAGGCAGGTTTAGGGCTCTGGGAGCATAAAGACATTACAAGAAGAATGCAGTTGCCTGCCACAGAAAGAGTGTGCAGCTGGTACAATGCAGGGGGTGGCGCATGCTGCACCTTACTATAAATTGTGTCCCAGCAGCACCCAAGTTCTAGAAAGTGTCCATACACCCATGGGAAGACACCATCTGTGGTCTTGAAGAGCAAACAATTTGGTTTCAATCCAGCACATACTTTGTGTAAGTTTACTC
>ML685791.1:11313251-11341226 GCA_007922175.1 Pelusios castaneus
AATAAATCTGTTAGTCTTTAAAAGTGCCACAAGACTCTGTTGTCTTTCTACAATAGACTAACACGGCTACCCCTTTGGAATTTGACTACATGGAGGGCACTGAATACAGCCGTTTGAAGTGGAAATCCATCTATGCGATTAATAAATCTGTTAGTCTTTAAAAGTGCCACAAGACTCTGTTGTCTTTAATTGTAAAGGTATCTCTGCTTGAAGATATAAAACTCGGGGATGTGAGCAGTAAATGGCACAAAAGGAAATGTGACTGCTGTGCTACTAGAAGCTGTGGCTTAAATAGGCTCGCTGCCACCTCTGAGACACAGAAAAACTAACCACTGGCCACCCCTTCAATAAAAAGGGTCCTAGTGCCAACGATAGCAAATCAATACTAAAATGTTTAAAAAAACGAGAGTCCTGTGGCACCTTAAAGACTAACAAATTTCTTTGGGCATAAGCTTTCGTGGGCTCCAACCCACTTCATCAGTCTTTAAGGTGCCACAGGACTCTCGTTTTTTGCAGTATACAGACTAACACGGCTACCCCTCTGTAAAATGTTTTAGAAGACCATTTTACAAAACAAACAAACCACTAACACAATATATGTATTTTTATGTTCTTTTATCACATTTTCTTATCTGATTCTAACACGGCACCACAGTATAGACGAGGGATACGTCCACACTGGAGCCCTAGGTCGACTTAAGGACAGTTAAGTCGACCTACAGACCGCTTCATCCACACCGGGCGCTTATTAAGTCGACTTAAACACTTCCTTAAGTCGACTTAATAACACCACCTCTTAAGGTCGACCTAAGGCTTAAGTCAACTTTATTAAGTCAACTTAAGCCAGGGTGGACGGGGGGGGTACCCCTAAAGTCGACCTAATTGGCCTCCAGGCCCCCTTGCAGAGTTCCTGGCCACTCCTCCGTCGACCTAGCACCTGCCAGTGTGGACGCAGGGCTGTGGAGTCTCTAAATCTTAAAGTCAACCGTGGTTAAGTCGACTTAACAGAGCCTCCAGTATAGACGTACCCTTTGAGAGTAAGAATTGTAGAGCATGCTAAAGTGGCCCAAGTGAAAAGAAATGGCACATTGACTCTTTTACCCTGCAAAGCAGAGCAGAAACAAGCCAGGCTAGTTAAAACCTGGCCATGGGGCAACTCTAGCCTTTAAGGGCTGAGCTGAGTCAGGGTGGGCACTCTTGCTGTTTCACATTACTAGCTTCTACCTGAAACAGAATAAAGCAGAATTCTTTCAAGCAGATTAAGTTCTGAGTAATCACTGAACACTACGAATATTGTTCCTGGAGACCAGAGCTCAATATGCTTCCATGATAAGGGCAGTGAATTCGGTAGTCTCAGTTATCAGTTTAGTCCACAGTGGCCATAGGTGCACATAGCCACTATGGAATTCAACATATATGACAGTATGTGCTTCAGAAGGCTCATAACAAGAATAACAGCAATGTTGAAAACTGAGGAAGATTAACATACATTGATGTGAACTAAACCAGAGTTAACTTTTCTCTCATGATTTTGACTTTTGTTAGACTATTTGTGTAAGCAGGAAAGGACTCCAGCGTAACAGTTGCAAAATTAGGCTTTAAGGTCTGTAATTTATGATAAACTGAATTCAGGTTAAATTCATCATCAGTTACAATATTTTTAATTCTCTGATTTAATAATAAATAAAAATCACTAACATCCTTTAATAGTTTGTACTGTTCAGTACTTCCATTTCCTGTCTGTAATCTGACATACTGTCCTGTATCCCATTAATTCTGTTTAACTGACAGATAATCTGTTAATATATTTAAATGAGTTTGCATACCTGTGTATTTGCTGTAAAGTTTATGAAAGAATAGCGAGGAAATGAAAGTTCATAATTTTTAGCATAAATTAAAAAAAAAAAGAAAGAGAAATCAGATCATAATACTTTCTGGGCAAACATATATATATGACCACAGGCAAATAAATATATAAAAATTTTGATAATTAGAAAAAAGTGAAACACTTCTTACAGTGAATTTAATGTCTGACTATATTAAATGTAATGTCTGATTATGTTAAGCTATACCTTTTGATCACCTTTTGAAACACGTTGGAATATATCTAGTTAACATATTTGCTTACTGCAGCAACTAGCATTCATTCTATGGTTATCAGTACTGTCATTATAAACATAGATTTGGCAAGTTTGCCACCTAAATAAAAAGATTTTCAGCAAGCTGATCTTTAAAATGCTTTGGTTGATTTTCATTTTAAAATAGTTTTAAAAGACTGGTAGAGTTCTTACAGTCTCCTATGCTTTCTGACGGCTGAGTCCTGCTTCTAAGCAAGTCAAATGGCTTCATAGGAGGTGGAGCAGGCCCTTAAGCAGTTCTAGACTACAGCATGAAGAATTGAACTTCATGGCTGGGTCTTTCCAAATAGTGTAAGGGAGTTAGGCACCCAGATCCCACTGAAATTTGTCAAATTGTCAAAATAACCCAGAGCCATTCTTCAAGTCCTGTAATAAAACTGTTCAGGAGATGATCTGAAATCTTGACCACTATACCAATTGTTAGACATACTGCATCAAATTAAAATAAATTAGAATAATCTCCAGTTAACCATCAGGCGATAGTTTATTCAGCACTGTGCAAGTTAGATTATTCGTTTTGCCTATATTCAATACTGCAATTAGGATTGTTTTATCTCCTGAAAAATATATTTCTTCCTCCATTCAACTATTTGGGAATAACACAAGGGCAATGAACTTGGCATGTTACAAAAATGCAGAAGACATTAACAAATATGCGTAGCACTGGCTGTAAGACAGTGTTGCTGCCATGCTAACGTGCTAAACATAAGAGTTCCCTTAAATCCTTCTGAATTCAGAATATTTATGTTGACATTTCATTGTTTGATAACATTGATTTTGTAATGTGAAGAAATAATGAGGTAGTCTGCAGTTCGAAGCAGCCGTTGGTGTATTACTGGAATAATAAAAAAGGAGACCCTCATTAAAGGATGCAGCTTTCATCACTAACACCACATTCTGCATCATAGGGGAGAAAGTAAACTGCTAGAACATTCCAGTAGAGCAGCTGGTGTCTAGACAGGTTCAGCACAATTGGTGTAGGGCTGCAGCCATGACGCTTGTACAAGAAAACTAATTATAAACAGCTAGAAGCTATTGGAGTTTTACAGAAGTTTCCCTAGTAATGACAACCTACATAGCAGTTTTACAGAAAGGAAATTTTTGATTCCTTTAGAAACACTAGCCCAAAGAAGGTGGGAACATATAGAGGCTAAAAAAAACCCTGCTTGAGCCAGAAGACTTCCCTGTTTTTATACTAATGACACTTTTCTGTTTGGTGGAGTCTCTTGTGATTTACAAGGGTGTAAGTCCCCCACAACTGAAGAAAGTTTCCTCAGTTTCTGCTGTGTAATCAGATGATATGGCTGCCAGTAGCAAAAACAGCTTTCAGTTTTTTTCTAGGGATGATAAAGATTTTTTGTAAAGGGAAGCTGGGTTTTCAAGTAAATAATCTGCTCTCCTTGAACATTTTTTCACCTTTTGTCAGAAAACAATGAATCTAAAAACTGAAAATGTTCCATTTTCAGGGTTTCTGTTTTTTCAATTAAAAGTCAAAATTTCCCACTGAAAATTTAATGAAAATCAATCCTCCTCCATCCCCGTACCACATCGGTAGAAATTTTCAGTGGGATTAATTCCCCCTATCCCCTGTTTTCTGACCAGCACTAGTTCTCTTCTCCCCCCATTATAGGTAACTACAACAAACCCTGATAATACCCCGATAATCCCCTTTTCCAATGGCTACCACCAGTTAGCTGGATTCTAACATCCCCTTTGTAGGGTCTGAGCCTCCCTCAACTCCCAGAGCTGAGAGTTTTCAGCACTTCTCAAGAAGGTGCTCAGCATCTCACAGGGTTGGATCCTTACTTCAGGTCATAGCATAGGTGGGGCAGGGGAATGTTTCCCATGTTAGACAGCCAACGTGCCTGAGCCCCAGTCTGAAAGGACAGGAGAGTGAAAACAGCTATCCATTCTGATGCTGCCAATAAGACTGGCTAAAAATAGATGCTACTTATTACTGATGGATCTAGTGATATAGACACCTTGCCACTGGACAATGGATGAAGACCCCTGATTTATTTCACATAGATCACCAAAGAGCTATGAAATGGGAAACAATTGCTGACATGGGCCAGATTCAAATTGGCAACCTATAGTAGAAGTGAAAGGACAGAAACAAGAAATTTCCCTTAACATCCTAGGAATTCCTTTATTTCCATAGTGAAAATTACCAGAATTATTTATTTTCCATTTACATTCTTTCAGAGTTCAGGTATTTTTATTGTTAATGTGTCTGCATTTTTTAAAAGGGTGTAAATTTAATTTGTTTAACATGACTGCTAATTTACTTCAAGAGCTATAATGCATTCTAAAAAAATTAATGGAATCATCCTCCAGATTTAAAGAACAAAATAAATCAAATCTCGTATATGCAGAGGAACATACTACAGACTATATAACCCATCTTTGCTTCCCTAAGGACAAAGATGTTTATATTCCTTCTAGAAAAGGATAAACACAGCATACCACTCCATATTTGTAAATGTTAGCTCCGACTGGCTGCTGCATACACTGGATTATTGTTTCTCCATTGTCCAGACGGCCATGTTGTGATACGTGGGTGTTTGTAAATTTAAACAGCCAAGATGAATGGTCTACAGCAGAAAAAGAATTATAGTCCCACTCTTTTTTTTCAAATAGCACTTTGAGTCCTGGAATTGCCTCCAGAAATGGGTTCCTAGGCTATTTCTACACTTGAACTTTTAAGTCGACTTTAACTAAGTCGACTTAGTGTGTCTACACTTAAAATTAAAGTCAATTTAAAGGGGAACTTACAAAGTCGACCTAGAGCATCCACACTGGCTTAGTCGACTTAGGGCTACCCCAGGGCTACACTCGCTTAATTCGACTTTAAAAATTCAAATTAAGCCTTAGGTCAAGTAGAAAGGTGGTTTAATAAAGTCGACTTAATTTTCATTAAGTCGACTTTATTTTCCTTAAGTCGACTTAAGCAAGCTGCTTAAGTCGACTTAAGAAAACTGTAGTGTAGGCGCAGGGTAAATTAAGTCGACTTAAGCAAGCTTAAGTCGACTTAATTTACAAGTGTAGACGCAGCCCTAGACAGCAGCTCAGCCACCAGTGACCCCAGTGTAAACTGGGAGTAACTCCACTGTAGACAAAGGGGCTGAGACTATGATGAGTGTGATGGTATAAATACGAAGATGCACAGTTACCAAATAATTGTTGTAAGGAAGGTACATATTTGTATTACTGTACCCATGCCTGGGATAACATTAAATAAAATAGCTAATAAGATTACTGATATGTGTATATGTCTACGACATAACCTATGAATGCAATATTAAGGATGAAGTATTTGAACATCCCCAAAAGGTAGACAATTCAGAGTTCGGATTCCCATGACAACCCCTTTGTGTATGTGTGTTGTTTTATAATAGTGTCTTGCACACATCCTGGTTAATATAACACCCCATTTGCCAGATATGTGTTTTATAAATAGCAGTTTATTTATAAACGTGGATGGCATGCCTTGAATGGTGCTGAAGATGTCTCTGATTTGTTATAAGGTGACAATGATGGGTCACATTGTTGTACTAGAAATGGAAAGATGACTGGAGCAGCAAAAACAGGTTCATTCAGGTAGATTCCTGAATGAGAATCTTGGCAGGCTGTGCTATTGCCATAGATCCGATCATGCTCTTGAACAGAAGAACTTACAATAATAATGGGGGTGCTGGATTCTGTGGAGGGAGGCTCTCCCATCAGTGTACCCATAGACTTAAGGAGCTGAGAAGAAAGAATAAAACCCTTTGGGGGAAAAAAAGGAGAAGAAATAAAGATGCTTTCTTTGTGTGTATGCCCACTGAACAGACTTTGCCTCCTTGTATACCACCTTCTGTTGTGATCTTGCTAAACTTTCAAATTAGCAAATGTTAGGATTGGGTTTGCACTTTGATTGGAATCTAGATCTTGCATTGGGTAACCCAATAGATAACATTCTTTGCTCTACACCGGTACTAGTTTAATGCCCCAGTATGGGTTATAAGGTATAGATGGGAGAAATTGCTCTTCTGGGATAAGACGCAAATCCTAGCCACATATGCACTTTTTACAAAAGTAGAATTGTTAATCCTGTAATTCTAGCCACATTCCAAATTCAGTCATTACGTTTTTCTGACAGTTGAATTTCTCCCTTCAACTGCGCCTTCCACCACAAAGCTAGATGAACTTTATTATTGAGCAAATCAATCTCTATGTATTCCTTATCAACTGTACTCCCCAGTAGTGTTGAAAGGCTTGGCTAATGAATATATACTGCTTGAAGGTCCCTGGGTTGAATACATATATGCATGCAGGAATCTTGGGAACCTAACTGGTTGCTGACAGTCATTTTAGAGTATTCCTCCATGTAGTTTTACAGCTTCTGTAAACACTAAGAAGAGGTACTCTGTATTTATCAAAAGAAATGAATGAGAAAAGTCTTCAACAACTAGTTTCCAGTTCCAAAAAATTAAAACTTTTTTGTTTGTTTTTGAACAATAATGCATTAAATGGATTGGGTACTAGACACCTTATAGATCACTACTCTCCTTCTGTGATGCTGCACTACCTGAGATATTCCAAGTCATGTGAGATGACATCTTTCCAATTTAATCACAAAGATGTTGGAGATGGGGCTTTTTTGACAGGATTTGTTTTCTACCTTTATTTGGAAGGATTTGTGTTCTACCTTTATTTGTTATCTACCTTTAGTTCCAGTTGGATTTGTTTTCTACCTTTATTTGGAAGAACCTGAATCTGTTATTCTTCCTGACTTTTTCTAATATGGCTAAAGGCAAAAATCTTTTTGGAGGCAAGGTGATGATGGAGAAATAGCTTGAAGATTAACTAGTGGGACTCAGAAAGTTTATTATTGTTTTTTGGACTGTCCGTGAATGGTTGTTTTGATCACTTGATATGCATATGGGCATCAGGAGTGTGTGCAAACTTTAGAAATCAAAATATATCAATCTGAAAACCCTTCATTGAGCCTATAATATGCAATCCCCTTTCCAGCAGTAATTACTTAGATAGGCCCAAATCTATGAAGTCTGTAGGATTTCTGCTTATGATGCTTACCTGGTTTCTCATTATGAATTGTTTCCTTCCTAACAGTGATTCACCATAACAGGTTGTATACTTTTTTCATTGCCCATTTGTTTTTCCTTCTTTCTGTATGCTATATAAATATGCACATTATATTAACTCATGTGCATAGCTGAACTGTTGTGAACGAGCAAGATAATATTGTACCAAGTGTATGTATTTGTGTATAAAAATTATGGCCAAGAGTTTAAAAACAATTGTATCTAAATTTAGGCTGCTACGTCCATATTGGGTCACCTAAATAATCACCCTTATTGTCAAAGGTATTGAGCATCCAGTAGCACCCATTGACTTCAGTACTTTTAAAAATCAAGGCACTTAATTAGATGACTAAACTATGAATTGAGAATGATTTGTTTCAGAGTGAGGTGCCTATATTTAGCCACTGAAACAAACATGTTTGTCCTAATTGTCAGAGGTGCTGAGTACCCATAACTGCCACTGAAGACAAATGGAATAACAAATCTTGGCCTGAAGGAGTTTTACTTTAGCAATTCATTTGTGAAAACTTGGCCTAAGTTTCTAAGACGATGTCAGGTCCCCATTTTACTGGGCTATATACACAAACCCCTGGTAGTCCCCCATTAGCCAACTGATGGGTTAGCTAAATCTTTTGCTTTTCTGTTGAATGCTCTTCATTTTACTGTTATCTCATTCTCCCATGCCGCTGCCATCTGGTTGGTCTGTTTCCTCCACCTTTTGCATCTTGTTTGATACCTAGATTGTAAGCTCCCCAGGGTAGAAGCTGTCTTCTTTATTATTTGCCAGTACAATACCTAGCACAATAGGCCTGGATCCTTGACTAAGATTCCTCAGCACTACAGTACTCTAAATAATTTTATACTAATGAACTCTTTTTTTCTACTGAGAATTTTGGGATGGAGTTGCTGTTGTTTTTCAAATGAACTCTAATTATACAATTTTGAATTTAACCCCATCTCAGGTTCGCAGCAAGAGCAAAGCATCCAAAGCTGGGCTGTGTGAAGGGGATGAGCTGGTCTCGATCAATGGCAAGCCATGTGCAGACTTAACCTATTCAGAAGTTATCACTCTTATGGAAGGTCTGACTGATGCCCTCCAGCTGCTTGTCAAGAGGTAAAGGAACGTTCAGAATGCTTTGGCATATGTTCTGTTCACTAAACTCACTGGCAAAACATGGTGGTGCATGCGTGTCCATTTTATAGAGATGTATTGTGAATTTCAAATATATAGTAACTTTGTTACCTATGTATTTAACACCATCAGTTTGCTTGCGACTGTACAAGTGCAACGGAAGAGGCAGTTCCTGTCCCAAGGCTCTCACTTTATAATTCCAACAACACAGTCCAGATTCATATGATGCATGGATCAGGCAAACTGTCTTCTTCTGGTGCAAGTTTTAGCCATCTATGGTTCTTCTATAGCCCCCATCACCATAGTATCTGAGTGCCTCAGAATTTTTAATGTACTTATCTTCACAAGGGTGTTGATCCCTGTGAGGTATGGAAGTACTATTACTCCCATTTTGTGGTCAGGGTTTGAGGCACAGAGTGACTTGCCTAAGATCTATGGCAGAACAGAGAATTACATCCATCTCTCCCATGTCCCAGGTAGATTCCCTAACCACTGGACTGTCTTTTGTCTCTCGTTCAGAGACCACACCTCTCTGGTTTGTGCACTATGGCTTACCAGTGATAGTTTTAGCAAAAGTAATGCATTTTCAGGGTGGATGTCATAGGGATGATCACGTAAGGGGGGAATTCTAAGCATAATGGCTATTTCTACACTTATCAAAGTTAGTTTGAATTAGTTAATTCGAACTAACTAAATCGAACTAATTTAGCATGGCCCCACTAGAATGCTAGCTCGAACTAAGCAAGTGCCACGCATGGCACTCGATTAGTTCGAATTAGTCAGTTGTATGAAGTTTAATCTGCCGATTAGTTCAAACTAAGCAGTTAGTTCAAACTAATATGGCCACATTGACTTAATTCGAACTAACTAGTTCAAATTAAGGGTTAGTTCAAAGTAAAATGAGGTTTTACTAATTGGAACTAACTTTTCCTTAATTCGACTTAAGGAACTGCTTAAGTTGAATTAAGGAAACTTCAATGTAGACGCAGAGTAAATTAAGTCGACTTAAGCCTTCTTAATTTACAAGTGTAGATGCACCCAATGAGTGGAAGGGGAGGAATATGAGTGTGCCGAAGTAATACAGGAGAGGCATCCTGAATGAGGCCTAAGAAGAGCAAAGACTGTATGCATGACAAGAACATGGTGCATCAACAGGCACTGAGGATCACATGATAAGGGATTTCCTGAGAGGGGTGTTAGAACAAGGATCAAAAGGTTAGGAATTAAGACTCACATTTCTGTTTCTAACTCATTATGTGATCCTTTGCAAATCATTTAACCTCTCTGTTCCTCAGTTTTTTCATCTATAGAATGATGATAGAGATATTTTTTTCTCCTTTTAGAAAACACTCAACTTCTCTGGGAAGAAAGTAATACCCTGTGTGCAAAGTATTTTAGCATTAACTTGTAATTGTAATCCATTAAATAGATTATCAAGTGATTTACTGAAGATTCTGCAACTGGTTTCAGTTTAATATACAAATCACATACTCCAGTACAGTAAAGATGGGCCAAAAATGGAATGATTTATCTGAAACCACATTCTCTCCAAACTTTGTGTATTAAGGCAAAGTGAACTCCAGGCATGAATTGCTCTCAGTATTGCTGTTCCTCTAATAGACAGTATAAGTTCTACAGGGGTGAAAAAAGGGGATGATCCAAGGAACCTTCCAATTGGGCCAGGGAACACTGCCATTGCTCTAAATTAGTGCCCCCTCCAAAGTGAGCTCTTTTGAAAAGGACCAGAAGGGTGAGGATGGCTATGTCCAGGCCCCTCAACTCTGAATAACAGAACAGCACCCTTTGGAAGGCTGGAGAACTCCTGTTTCAACATGTAGGCCCCTGTGACTCACAAGGGACTTCTGAACAAGTAAGCTAGAGGTCCTCTGGGGACTCCCAGAGCTACACAGTAGGACACTTCCAATGCAATAGGATAAAAGTATGATGTGCCCTGAGAGGGAGAGTGTCATAGAATGATATATAAATCGAACATACAGTTTGGTTTGCTCTGTATTTGCTTGTTTTCATGGGCTGACTAATTTACTCAGCTTGATGAAATCACTGGAATAGTGACAGCTGAGGACTGTGGGATCGCTCTTATTCCTCACTAAGAGAGATACATTTATCTAGGCATTGCAAAATTTGATCATTATTTTAAAATGTCAATATATAATATAAATGTGTATTTGGAAGCTTTTTTATTTTTATAGATTTCAATTTTCAGAGCTATGGGTTTTTTCCACAAATTATAAGTTTTAAGCATTTTTTAAAAGTTCTGTAAATTTAAATTTTGTAGTTGTCAGAAATCATGGGGAGGGTCCGATAATTATTTAATGATGATAGATCTGGTGATTAAAAATATTAAAGATTTATAACTGTTAAAACACTAATTGTCACCATCACATGTACAAAATGTGCAAAGTAATTATCCTTAAGTCAAACTCTAATAAGATCTGAAGCAGCATTTTTCTTTCTGTGCCTATCTGTAAATTTTGATTATTATTGACGGAAATATTTTTTTTGTTTGTGTGCACACAGTGATATTTATGTTTAATGACACCAATAAAAATATAATCTTCCATATGACGGCTCCCCATATGATATCTGCAGTCTTAATCTTTTACTTCATTAAGATGACCGATAAAACCAGACTTTCAGAAATAGTTTTTATGGCTGACTTTCTGAAATCTTTGCAACAGCACAAATAACTTCAGAAACTTCCATTTGTGGTTGTTGCTATTAATTAATACTTTAAATGCACTGGGGGAGCATATCCTAGCCCCACTCAAGTCAATAGCAAAACTTCCATTCCCTTTGTTGGTCCTGCCTGAATGCATAAGACTGATTAATAACAAAAAACAAAAAATAATTTAGGAGCATGACTACATTTAGTGGAATGAAATCCCAGGGCTGCCAGAGGAGCTGACACCTTTCCAGCAACTTAGGAGTTGCACAAAATATTCAGAGGAAATTCGCTTAGCAGTGTAATTGCTGCAATCCTGTCCTTAGCCATTCAGCCACCCTCTCTTCCATTCAAAACTCTTCCTCCTTCTACTGTTCACTTTGGTGTCTTCCTGGGTAGAGAAAAGGAACCTGATGAACTTCTTTCAACCCTGCCACCTCTTCTGTGGTTCCTTTTGGGATTCTTTGGAGATGCTGACTGACTGGCCCCTCAAGAGCCTTCTGAGACTACTAAGACATGACCTAACATCCTCACAGAGCAATGGAGAAGCAAAAGCTTCTACTGAAGACAGCTCTTAACTAAGTGTTCAGAGTATAAGTTTTCATACAAGGGTGTGGCTAATTAATTAAACCTTAGTATCAGTGCTTTTTTGTGATGGTACACAGGAGTACGGAGTATCGGCACCTTTTTTGCTGGCACTGCTGCCCAGCTGAGGTGTGGGGTCAGCAGGGAAAAGGAGCATACTGCTGGAAGAAGAGGGGTGGTGCAGGAAGAGGAGGGGTGGGAGAGGCATTTTTCAAATTTGCTATCAAGATATGAGTACCGGAACTTTTTTAAAAAAAAAAACCACAAAAGCAGCACTGGTTAATATTATTTGTACTAGCATAGCTCCTAGGAACCCAAGTCATGGACCCGGACCTCATTGTGCTAGGTGCTGTATAAACACAGAACAAAAAGACAGCACCTTTTCCAGAGAGCTTACAGTCCAAGTATACAAACTGACAGATGAAGCAGTACAAGGAAGTGATGAGATGATGTTGGTCAGCATGACAGACAGTGGTCTCAGGGCACCAGTGATCTAACTGCACTCAAGTTAGTTGTAGGAATCATGGCTAAGTTTTGAAGTGGGCTTTGCATCTGGACATTGAGGTAGCCTTGGGGATGCTTACAGGGATCTCCTGCCAAATAGGATAGGTAGCATGGCAGAAAGAATGGGGCTTGTTTGAAAATTTAACAGATGGATGATGGAGGCTGGCATTGGGCTGAGTGGAGGCGGAAGTTGAAAATTCAGTAGAGAATGAGAGACTATAGGTGGGGTTAGGCTGCAAAGGGCCATGGTATATTCCTTGGACGATCTAGTTTATGCATCCCAGCATCATTAACCTTTTACTTTTGCTGGTTGGAGTAGGGAAGCCTCACTTCCTATTGAGTGCTTGCTAGTAAGCTGTTGACTACTCCCTGGCTGCTGCAATAAAGGAGTGGGGTTTTCAAAGCATTCATTGTTAATTTAATTCAGACTCTGCTGAAATAGCAACAGTTTTTTCCATTGACTAGGCCAACACTTTGAGATTTTAAAAATTCCAGCCTAAGTTTTGAGATGTTCCTTGCTGGTTAGAGGAAAGTTTCTTGCTGTTTGCTGTACAAGGGCTCCCCCCACCCGCACCCCAAAATCCTCGGGATTGGTTGTAAGAGGAAAGGGAAAGGCTTTGCTTGGCAGCAACCCTAAAGAGATCATGAATCTTACTGATTTTCCAGAAAGGCTCACGAAGAAGGTATCAAGGAAGGAATGGAAGTGGGGAGAGAGCCTCGAGCTCTCCTGCTGCCCTCAGGGATGAGTAGAAGGTGCCCAGTGCATATGCCCAGGCCCCATGCAATACAAGGATGTGAGGACTAGGCAGAAGGTTCCTGAGGATGGTGTGGGAGGGAGCATGAAATATTTTCTTGAAAGTAACAGTACCTAACAAACTGAACTGTGACATTCAGTCTGTATATACCATTTTGGACCAAACCCTATTGCATCCACTCCATGCAGATTTACTTCCTTCCTGCAATTACCCCACAGGTGTCCGGGGAGAGCAGTGATTTTGCAAATCCTCCAGTGAACTGGGCAGACTTAAAAAATGAATCTGACAAAATAGAATGTAAAATCAAAACAATAAAGACCAGATATGGTACTGTAACACTGGACGCACATCAGTATCTATAAACAGTATCCATAAGTAGTGAGGGCCTTTTAAGGTGGAAATTTCGTGCTCTCTCATACCTACACTCAGGCTGAAAGTTATCTGGCCCACCCCCAGTCTTATATCCTACAAGGAAATGTTTATTGATTCATACAATTTTTCTGCAGTCAGCAGCAGCACAACTGCTTGTCAGAATAGCACAACATGAGGAAATCCAGATACAGACACAGGGCTTCCTAAATGAAAATCTGTCTGACGCTTATGTCGCTCCATATGTGGTTTAATAGATACATTGTTTCCTATTTGAGGCAAATCCAGTTTGATGCAATAAGCATGCTGGGAGGCTATAAATTTGAGTTATATTGAGGCATCTTCATTATGATGACGGATTTACCAAGTTGTCTTCTGTGGCTATTTCTGGCATTTATTTGTAGCGTGATCCAATAGTTTCAGAATACCCCTACCCAGAGCCTGCTTTTGATTTTCAACTCCTCTTTTAGTACTTGATGCTTTATAGTTTATTGAGGGCACTTAATACATTTATTAATTACAGAAGCATTCTGCTACATTACAGGCAAATATTAAAATGAATAATATCACTTTGCACTGAAAATAGTTTCCACTGAAATTAATAGTATGCAACTGATGCATCCAGCACTGAAAGGGGGAACTGGAAGCTAGAATACCTTTAAGGGAATGTATCAATCGGGGTAGAGGTGGCATTGGGGGGAGTGAAAGGTATAAATAGAAAAATGAAGATATAGTGTGACGTGTAAAGTTAAAGAAGGCAAATCAAGGTTAACCAATCGGAAAACTCCCATTTTAAAATGTATAGCTTGATCCTGTGATGTACTGAGCACCCTTAGCACTTCACAGGAAGAGGTATTTGTCACAATATTGGGCCTTTAAAATATAACCATATAATGACCCAGAGGGATGATGATACTTAAAAACAAGGATTTCCCTTTAAAACAAGTATTTTAAGTACTTAGCTCTTTCTCGGCCCTTCATATGCTATTTGTCTTCTCTGATAGTAAGCTTTTTGGGACAGGGACCTGTGTGAGAAGACAGCACTCAACACATTTGGGGCACTGCCAGACTACAAATAATAATCATGGAGCTAAAATGAACAAAAAGGGCTCCCTTTTGTGCAAAGCCATTGTTTTACATTCAAACGTAAAACAGGAAACAAACTCTAAGGGTGCATCTACATTTAGAAATTAAGTCGACTTAAGGAGGCTTAAGTTGACTTAATTTACTCCGCGTCTACATTGGGCTTTCCTTAATTCAACTTAAGCTGCTCCTTAAGTCAAATTAAGGAAAAGTTAGCTCGAATTAATAACACCTCGTTTTAATTCGAACTAGCGCGTAAGTCGATTTTATTAAGTCAACTTAAGCCAGTGGAGACACGGAGTGGTGCCTAGTTGGACCTTGTTAAGTTGACTTAATAAGGCCAAAAAGGGGCCACGTCTAAACTTGAAAAGTTAAATCGACTTTTGTTAAGTCGACTTAATAAGGTCCACTTTAAGTCAACTTAAAGTCGACCTTATTAAGTCGACTTCATAAAGTCGACCTAACTTATCAAGTGTAGACATAGCCTAAAAACCTGAGATGATTTGAGCATTCATCTGGAAACATTTCATGTTTTTGTAAAGGAATGTATCTGTGGAACTACAATACAGTTTAGAAAGGCATAGATCAAGGATTTAAGAATAATGATAGCAGAATCCAACTCAAAATAAAATCTTACTGTAGTAATACAGCTGTGCTTATGTGCCAACGCTACTGCAGGAGGTTAGAAGGGGTACAAAAACTTTTGTATTTAAAACAGCTAAAAGGTTTGCGAAGTCCTTTTATCTAAATGTAAGTACTAGCAGTTAGTGCAGTTAATTTTTAGAGGGCAAACACAAAATATGCACTTTAATTTAAACATGAAAATCTCTTTTGCAGTTGTACTTACAACAGCTCACTTTTCTGAATGATTATTTTTGTGTATGTATGTGCAGATCGCCCAATGGACTAAGCGAAACTATGAGTCCTGAAACAGAACACAGAAACGATAACATAAAAAAGGAGGAGTACAGGGAGAGTGCCACACTGCAAATCAGAACAGCCCCGCAGATGCCCCGCAGGGAATTCTACATCACAGAAATACACAACAAAGCTCCCCATGGAGCAGAGGAAAGGGACTTAGACTGTTCTGGGACAAAACAAGAAAAGGAGACAATACAATGCCACAAAATTACTCCTAAAGTGATAGAAACATCTAGAGTACTCTTGACAGATAAGCTTGCTTTCAAAGAGAAGACAAACGAAACAAGGCCAGGCACAATGGTTGAGCTGCAGTTGTCTCTCTCACATGATAGGCACCAAGGCACCAATGTTCCCACTGTTAGTCTCCTGGGAGCCGAAAAATGTACCCCTTCAGAAACTGGACCCAGTGTGCAACAAGATGGGACTAGCCCTGTAACTGCAGTCCCCCTGGGTGAAAAAAAAGCCACTGTCCAGTGGCCAAGCAAAATGTTCCAGATTGCTAGTGGCACGGAGGTCAAGGTGGTCCCAGGAGCAGAAGCAGGCGATCCATCTCTCCCCAGGGTAGAAGTGATTCTAGACTGCTCTCCAAGAGAGAAGGAAATATCCAGGTCTCTAGCTGAAAAGGGGTGTGTTGATTCTCAAGTGGAAGGAGGGCAGTCAGAAGCACCTCCTTCTGTAGTCTCCTTTGGAATCTCATCAGAAGGCACAGAGCAGGAAGACGACCAGCACTCCGAAACAGATCACGACAGACCACACAAGCACAGGGCAAGGCACGCAAGTAAGTATGTCACATCTAAATCATTTGCATTGAATATAGGGTAAATTTTGTAATTTGAAACAGCTTTTCAGAACAATGCCTGCATTAGTAAATGTTTTAAAGAGATTTTTCTCAAGTGTTCTAACTTTTCTCTCTCTATCTCTTTTTTTAAATTGACATTTCTCTTCAAACTTCACCTGTCTTTTGAAAGCAACAAAATTGCAAAGGTGGCCGGCCAGGTATTTAACCATGCTTTAACAGTGCTGTGGTAGATCAGTTTACTTTATTTTAAAGACTACTTACTTTAAAAGGTTGACATCCCACTTTGTGCAACTAAAACTACTTGGATCTCCAAAGAGAGGTAAAATTGTGCTAGGCTTCTAATGTACATTAAATGGATGATTTGTAGAAGGTTAACCAAATAAGCCAGGTCATCTCTTGAATGTAGGAGGGTGTTCTGGATTTCTTCGTTTATAATAAAAGCTATGCGTCTTCATCTGCAGCTTTAAAAATCAAAACCACGCCACTGCTGTTAAAAGTAGATATGAATAAAGTAGGCTAGTAGGAAAGCTTGATGATGCCTGCAGAAGTGAGTTTGACAGACACCAGCATGTGTCTTACTGGCTAGTTATATGATCCTTTGAGTTTTGTAAGCCTTCTCTAGACTGTAAAGTGAACATACTATTTCTTCTGTCTTCCATGCCCAGAGATCGGTTTCAAAATCTAAGGAGTTTAATTTAAAACAATCTGAAAACATGATCAAATCCAATGCTGCTTTAAAAATGAACACATACATATTTATTAATTTATGTGAGTCATTTCTATTGCTTGTTTGTTCTTTTCTGACAATGTCAAGCATCCTGTTCAGGGATTTAATCACAGTATGGCAAAGGTGCTTGAATGTGTGCAATGATATACTGTAGCAATGAGCTATTTTATATGCAGTGTTGGAATAAGTCTGCTAACCCATTGCTAATTCCTCTGTAAGCATATTTTTAGAATACTAACCATTTGTATCCTTATTGGCATATGGGTTAAGCTGTTACTTATGCTTTAAGTATCTGTATGTAATCCACAAATTTATGGCATATTAAATGGAGTATAAAAGAAGAGTGCACATGCATTACATTTTGGAAGTGAAGCAAGCAACAACTTGAGAGGAGAGTGTCTGTCAGTTCTATAATGAATTACTTGTATTGCACTGCTTGTCTAATAAGGAGTCGTATTAGGCAGAGCTTATTTAATATACAATATTGTGCAACAATATGTACTTAAGTTAATGTTCTGCTTAGGACAAATATTTTGCCTTTTTTCTTCTCCTTCCAATATAATATCTGAATTATTTTTAATCAGTTGGTAGGACTTTAGGCTTCAGATAGAGTTGATTTAAGATTTAAACATTAGTTATACATAGAGAGTGACTGAATGATAGAAACATTTTTAAAAGCTTATCTAAGTCTAAGTGCCCTTGACATACAGAGATACACAAGATATCTGTGTGAAAGCAGCAGTTATGGTGCATATATACATGTATCTTTTGTAAAGCAAAAAGCCATTGTATGATTTTTAACACTTTAAACTAGAACAAAAAAAACCATTGTGAAGTTTTTCATCTCTTTAGCAGAAGTAGGCATTGCTGTTTGCCAAAGGCTGGGAGTGGCAGATGGGACAGATCATTTGATGATTACTTTTCTATTTTTTCCCTCTGAAGCACCTGGCATTGGCCACTGGCAGAAGACAGGATACTGGGTTAGATGGACCATTGGTCTGACCCAGTATGGCTATTCTTATGTTCTTATGTAGGTATTTCCCTACAAATAGCAATGTAATTAAATTTAAATCAAACAGGTAATTTTTTTACATTTAAACCTTCTTTTGAATGTATTAGTTAAACAGGATGTAATAATATTTGCTAAGAGAACATTTTAAATTATTCCTTGCCACAAAATCATAGATAAAACCCCTTTCCCATACAGTTTGGTCCAGCTGAGAGTAGCCTCATTTGGATTCAGTGGAGCTTTTTGCATAAATAGGGATTACTCATGAGTTAGATTTGCAGCATACTATTTAGATAATGTAGTAACTGTCTCAATCTCCCAAAAATGGATGCAGTTCTACAGCCCTTAATTAGAGAAATTCCCCCAGTGACTTTACTAAAAGATCTACATGACTAAGAATTGAGATGGGGATTTTGGGATTTGGCTCTGTGGAAGTTTTGCGGGATTATCCCCATGTTCTATCATCTTTTACAGGTTCTTGTGAAAGCCATAGGGCTAGTCATCACCTAATATGGTGGGAAAATTACCTTTGCCTTCAACAAAAGGAGGATTGGGTTCCATTTTTTCAGGCATGATTGAAAGCATAATTAATTATGAAATGTTTTACATATATTTCTTTGATGAGATTACATGCACATTAACAACACTTCAGATGTCTCCTGCCATACTCTGAATAATACATGAGCAATCTATTTTGATCCCTTTGAATTGGAATTTGACATTTAATTCAAAAGGGGCAGGATTGTACCCTTGTTTAAAAAAATAAGGAGAGAATGTAGTGAGGCCAACTGCAGTCCATGTAAATTATCAAGACCATTAATGTATACATTAACAGATACAAGGCACAAAAATATATATGCCTTTTGAATTACTGTAGGAACCTGTTTATACTTGCTACATGTTTTAAAGAAATATTTTGGAAATGTTATATTCTACACAATGAAGCCTGTTAATATATTTCAAGTAATTTTTACTATGAATCTATGCTTTTTTCAGTCCATTTTTTATTATCATGAATTATATTTTAGAAAGGCACTTCTTCCTTTTAAAGGGTTTAAACCTGTTTGCATTGAACACAATAGCTAAACTCCCATTGACTTCGATGGCATACAAACTGAGCTCATATCCATAGTTTACATGTATTTCTAAGTGAATTTGTAATATACAATATAAATAAGTGTATCGTAGATATAATATATAGTCCATGTATGATGGATTTTACATGTATAATTATATAATATAAATGTGCGGGTAAAGAAAGAAATATATTTGTGACCTCTGAAAGTTCTTGTAAATTGAACTAGGAAAGTCCTATAGAAAACTGGGTTGTCTGAGTTTTGTGGCATGTCTCGCAGAGAAGAATGATTGCTATGGAATTTGTACCACAGTAGTTACTATGGAAAAAGATTAATGTTAATGCCTTCCCTGTACACAGTCACATATGGTAGGAGTTCAGTATTAAAGAAAAGATTTAGTGCTGCAGCGGAGCACATTTAGGACATTATAATCTAGGTAGATGTTGCACTGCTTGTAATCAGACTCCTTCACATACTTATGTGGAATATTCCTTTAAATATGTCCTTTGATCCTTCCCACAGGGCTCCGGAGGAGCGAGAGTCTGTCAGAGAAGCAGGTGAAAGAAGCCAAATCTAAATGTAAAAGCATTGCCCTGCTGCTGACTGCAGCCCCCAACCCCAATTCCAAGGGGGTGTTGATGTTCAAGAAGCGTCGCCAAAGAGCCAGGAAATACACTTTAGTCAGCTACGGCACTGGGGAGCTAGAACGTGACGAAGAAGAGGGTGAAGAAGAGGAAGGGGAAGAAGGTGACAAAGAAAACACTTTTGAGGTAACTTTACTTGGAACAAGTGAGTCAGAAATAGATGAAGATTTCTTCTCTGACATTGACAGCAAAGGCCAGATTGTGACATTTGACTGGGACACTGGTCTGCTGGAGGTGGAAAAGAAACTAAAAGGTGGAGACGAGATGCAGACGCTTCCAGAGAGCAAGGGGAAGGGGGCCCTCATGTTTGCCAAGAGGCGGCAGAGAATGGATCAAATTGCAGCTGAGCAAGAAGAGCTGAAATTGCTTGAAAGGCATGCAGGGGAGCAAAGAGAAACCACTCCAATAGAGAGCTTCAAACAAGTGAGCTTCCCATCCTACCAGGCAAAAGAGAAAGAAACGTCAAGAATGCAGGGTTGTGTGAGCAAAAGCTACATAGAGGTCACCCACAATCATGGTAAGATGGTACAACAAAATGGCATTGGGGGAGCATCAGAGACAAATGTGTCCTTTCAATCTTCTGGAGCCTATAAATCGACATCTTTGAACAGAACAGCTAAACCTTTCCTTGGTATACAGAATCAAGCAGCAGCACCATTTTCACCGACAAGAATCGTGGCTAGTCCTCTCTCAGATTTACCACCACCACCTTCCTATTCTCCAAGTAGCCCACTGCCGCAAGCCTTATACAGAGCGGTATCAATTCCAGTGGCCAGCAGAGCTCAACCTGCTATCTGGTCACCAACAGAGTCAACAGAGCAGATAGCATCCAGAGATGAAAGGATTGCAGTGCCAGCCAAAAGAACTGGAATACTGCAAGAGGCAAAGAAAAGAAGCACTGCAAAGCCTATGTTTACTTTCAAAGAACCTCCAAAAGTGAGTCCTAACCCTGCCCTGTTGTCCCTTGTACAGAATACAGAAGGTAAACGAGGTACTGGAACTGGCTTTGAATCGGGACCTGAAGAAGACTACCTTAGTTTGGGGGCAGAGGCTTGTAATTTTATGCAGATCCAGGCATCAAAACAGAAGACCCCTCCTCCCGTTGCTCCAAAACCCTCAGTCAAAGTCTCTCCTACTGCTATCACCCCCATTTCACCAGTCTGGTCACCTCCAGCTGTGGCTTCTACCCGGCCTCCTGCTTTCCCAACTCCGAACTCACCTCAAGCTGCAGTTTCTGAACCAATCAAAGTAACACAGCCTGCTCGCTGTCCTCCCCAACCCCCAAGTACTCTTAACCTTACTGGTCCTTTTAAAGGGCCTCAAGCAGCAATATCAAATAGAAATTATACCCCCAAAATGACACCGACCACACCAATAGGCAATATTGCACTTGCTGGAGGAATGGGGCCAGCTTTTGAGATGCCACCAGCTTTTAGTGGCAAAGGAGCACAGTTATTTGCCAAAAGGCAATCTCGAATGGAGAAGTATGTAGTAGATTCAGCAACTGTACAGGCACACATGGCACGGGCCTCATCTCCAACTCCATCTTTACCAGCTTCTTGGAAGTATTCCTCTAATGTTCGAGCACCTCCACCTGTTGCTTACAACCCCATCCAGTCCCCCTCTTACCCTCCTGCTGCTACCAAACCCCAATCTAAATCACCTGCGGTTAGTACCAAAAGAAAACCTAAGAAAGCTCTCAGTGCTTTGGATGTTATGAAGCATCAGCCATATCAGCTTAATGCATCTTTATTTACTTTTCAACCTCCTTCTGGTGCGAAGGAAGGCCTAACTGCTAAGCAGTCCACAAAATTCGACTCTGTGTCTGCCTCAAAATATGCTCTGCCTCCAAGACCATTCAGTGCTTGTTCTTCTGCTAATGTCCAAGCATCTTCAGTGTACTCCGCACCAGCCTACAGTTCACAACCTTCGTTCCAGTCGCATGCATCCACCCCAATAAATGAATCCTACGATCCTACTGGTTACCCCTCATTTTCTAAGCAAGAATCAATAACATCCTCTTTGTTTACTTCTCCGAGGCCAAAGTTTTCAGCAAAGAAAGTTGGTGTCACAGCCCAGGTGTGGAAGCCATCAGTCATTGAAGAGTAAATCTTGTAGCTGTAACTCAGTGTCCACTTGGCTTGCAATGAATTGTTTGCAGTGGTGATCTGGCGCACCAAGAGTGCCTATAGCAGTCCTTAGCTTACTTAATTTGAGATGTATCCCTTCAAATCTGAGTCCAAAGTATTTAAACATTTTAGATGAATCAAAATGGATATAAAATGAAGTTGAAACACACTTATGAATCTTATCACACACTTTATACATATAACATCCTGAAATAGAAACATACTATTGTATTAAGTAAGCAGGACGCTAGGTTTTATGCTTTAAGACAAAAACAAATACGACAGTGAGGAGTTTTTCAAAGTGAGTGTATTTCAACCACAGCCTCCATTCTATTTTTTCAGAACTGTCCTCTGGTGGCCCAAGGGTTTGAGTACAATTGAACAACATTTATTGGTTTTAGACTTATTTTTTTAAAAGTGCCTTCTAATAATATTTATTACTAATATAGCATTCAGAATAGATACCGTTTTAGGCCCTGATCACCTGTTGGACCTTTATGGGTGGACCGCATGCCCATTCTGTGAAAGATTGTCCATTGCCACAACGATTCTCCCACAGGTTTCTGATTGCAAGATCAGGACCTTAGTGTGTAAATTATGTGGATCAGCTCGGATCCAAAATCGTGAATTACTTCTGTGATTTCACAGAGAACATGCCATAAGGAATGTTAGAGTGTTTTGAAGAAGACTGACTTAGAGGAAATAGGAAAGTGGCTGGAAAAGGTGTAAAGGTTTTTCCATTTTTAGGAAATGTTAAAATTAATTTTTACATCTCCAGTGCAGGCATATTTTTAATAGCCATTTGCCTTGACTCCAGCAAATGACTCATTAGAGAAGCCAGTAAATAAGGATTGTTGAACAGTCAAACAGTTGTTGAACAGTCAGATGGGTGAGCTGGGTTATGCAGCTGTGATGTGATGCAGTACTTTCTCATGAAAGCACAGTGACTAAGAATTGAAGGGATACATAATAAGAGTACTGAGTTTTGCAATCAGACTAGAATATGCCATATAAATCACTGTATAATAATAAGTCATCACTATTACCTCACCTTTCTACTGGTATCTCACAGGCATTTTCCTGTTTGCATTTTGTGCTTTAAGGTGCTTTTTCCACTGTTATTCTTTTTATTCTGTTCTTGCTCTTTCACTCTTTACTTCCTGTCTTATAAACCAGGAGGATCAAGGCACTGCTACCATGCAAAACTCTATTTGCTCAGCCAGGGACAGATTCTGACACCCTTACTCATGCTGAGTAGCACTTTGCCCCTTAAGTGGTTCCATTGAAATCAGTGAGACTGATTATAAAGCAAAGCGCTACTCAGCATGAGTAAGGGTGTCAGAATCTGGCCCAAGGGAATATTCATGTGGAGCAAGGTCCTACTAAGTGTGGGTAAAGGTGACAGACTCTCTTAGATATATTAGTGCAAACCATCAGTCAACTGGCTGTGGCCCAGATTATGGAGCAGGTATGGAGGGGTAATCATTCATTCACTCAAATGATCCCATTAGTTTCACTGTAGGACTACCTGCATAAGTGAGTGTTCACTAGTGTGAGTGAAACCTCCACAATTTTTCCGTGTAATATTAACTCCTATTACGTCTGAAAACAATAAACTTTATTGTACATGTAAAATCAAGTGTTCCCTGACATGCAGTTCACCAGGGGATGGATTCAAAGACTGATGAAGTCAATGGAAAGACTTCTGCTGGCTTCAGTGGATTTTGGATTATGACCTTAATGGGGAACAATCAGAGGCCACAGCCTGGGTGAACCAAATCACATTAGAAATCAAGAACAGCTGCTGGAAACTGCAGGAAAACCAATCAGTTCTGCATGAAAAAGTAAAGAGCAACTTGCCCAAGAGCATATGTTACCAATATTTTCATCCTCTTGTGATCTCCTTATTTCCATTTATTTTCCACTGTCAATCTGCTGTATTTTTCCTTTGCCATTAAATGTGTTCCTTTCTTCTTTAACATTTCATTTCTTTTTCATTTGAATGGCAAAACTATTTCCTTGAAATTTCTATTTTCTATGTATTTCAGTTACTATCTAAACTAATTGCCTTTTCTTTTTTTCTCATATACTGTCACAATAATATTAAATATATGAATTAACTAAAGTTACTTAAATGCCTTAATAAGCTACATATCAAAAAAGATAGTATTTACATAGGAAAACTTAATCTACTGCTACCAAAGATAAGGAGAGAGATGTGTTCAAGTTGCAAATTTGGATTGGTTTCTGGATTTTGAATTTCCAATGGTGTTCAATTCCAGACTTTTGAGTTGACCCGTTGCAATAATACAGGATGAGCTAGACCTTAAGAATGGGGTTTCAAAAGTAGTGGGGTATCACACCTTTTTCAGGATAGCTAGCTAACTAGACAGTTGTAAATTGCCATATAAATCTAGTCACTTTAAGACTAGGACTTTATTGTTGTCCGCAATAAAAGTCAATCTCTGAATAGTATGATATTTGTATATTGTAATCACACTCAAAAGTGAATTTCCTCTGATGAGAAGACTAACTGTTTTATATTTTAACTCAAGGAGGTATGGATAGTGCCTGGGACTAATAAAAAGATACAGTGCCTTTCACCTCTTGATCGCCAGTTCAACTGCGGCCTAGGTCATTAATTACTGGAGGTCATAACCAACTGCTTGTGGCTTATATGAAATGAATAGATGGAGTCAGTCCAGCTTCTAGTATCTAGAGGTCATGAAACTGTCCGAGGTATCAGAATTGGAACTAACTGGCCCTCTTGTTGGACATATCAGTAGAGATATCAGATACTGAATGGATGTAAAGACTGGGCTATCCTACCATGGCTAGAGGTACCTTTCCGTAAGGAATGAGCCACATTGGCAGGGCAGTGAGAGAAGCTGTGAGTATAATGAAAAAAGTCTTCAGTTTCTTGAGCCATCAATCCAGCACTTTTCATTCGCACTAAATTCACTTGGAAAATGTGAATAGAAACATGCATTACATGCAGTCATACAGAGACACTGAAAATGCATGTAGGCAAATCAGTTAAATCATGTGCATATATAAAAAAGAAGAGCAAAAAGTGAGGTTCTATAGCTGCAATCTTAGAATATAACTTTTAACCCAGCATATCTGTACTTTATTCAAAGGCGAAAGATGTGTTCAAGTTGCATATTTAGATTGGTTTCTGGATTTTGAATTTCCAATGGTGTTCAATTCCAGACTTTTGAGTTGACCCGTTGCAGTAATACAGGATGAGCTAGATCTTAAGAACGGGGTTTCAAAAGTGTCTAAGTAAATCAGAAACACAAGCTCTAATGATTTTTAGTGGGAGTAGTGCACCTAACTTATTTATGCTTAATACATTTTTGTATCTTTTAAACATGCTGAGTATGAAATTAATCGGCAGCAAGTTTAAAACGAACAAAAGGAAGGATTTCTTCACATGTACAGTCAATCTGTGGAATTCCTTCCCAGAGGATGTAGTGAAGGCCAAGACTATAATGAGGTTAGATAAATTCATGGAGGATAAGCCCATCAATGGCTATTAGCCAAACGGGCTGGGATTGTTGTTGCCAGAAGCTGAGAAAGGGTGATGAGATGGATCACTTGATTACCTGTTCTGTTAATTCTCTCTGAAGCACCTGGTACTGGCCACTGTGGGAAGACAGCTTATTGGGCTAAATAGACCCATTATGACCATTCTTATGCTCTTTTGAAAATTTCATCTACATCTGAATCGAGTTTCAGATACTGAAACATGACCTTCTTCCAAGCACACAAACACAAGCAATTTGTGGGTGTTTGGATCTTGGCTTTGCCTCAAGCCTCTCTGTAATAATAAGGTAAGTCAACAGCTCTTAATAGCATTTCAGCATAAGAGTAGGCTATTGACATTAATTATTTCATCTGTAATGTCATCTCCTGCAAGCAGACAGAGAATAGCTGAGCACTGTCATTCAGGTTTAAATTAGAGGCTGTAGATGACAGCACATATGGTTGAAGTGCCAAGAAGACAAATAGTTTATATGTAAAGGAGTCATTTGGCTTATTTGGAAATACTTTCATTTTGCCTGTAGAATTATTTTTAATATACTGTGATGAGGATCCATTGTCTTGGACACAATTAATGAGCACATTTAACTCTGAAAGTCAAGTGAGACCATACTAGACATACTTCTAATATGTTCATGATCCTGTTAAAAGATTCTTTAAGCACTTCATATTGTTTTCAGTGTATGTAATTATTACTACATAAGTATGCTGCATGTATTGGGATGCTAGAGAAGCTTAAATTCTGTAGAGATTTCCATGAAATCAGCTACTTCAATCCAGGAAAATTACCAAAATTTACCAAGAAAATTATCTCAGTCTTGTGAGATTTTATTTTCGAGGTTAGCACATAGCCTCTTAACTTCTGGTGTCTTCTCTAGCTGCATGTGAGAAAAAGGGGTCTCTCTTAGTGGCGTAGTGGTTGAAAAGGGCATAGGAGTCCAAGCTCCATCCATTACTATCTATTCAAACTCCTAGCTGGGCTGTCAGGACAATCAGGCATTATCATGAAGAGAGGCTGGCTGCAGAACGTGCAAGAGTCCCGCTCAGACTATCTGCTAAGCACTGCTTCCTTCCTATTTCTTCTGGTGAATTTTTGGGGGGTGCTGGAATTTGGACTGTATGAAGATTAATTGCAACATCTTCTATTTAATTCTAGAGGGACCACTGAGATGGTAGTTCATTTTCCATGGCCATAAAATCTTTGGCTTCTCTGCTGAGATAACCAGCAAGGACATCAATTGATTAGTTGGATTTTGTGCTCTGGGTATTTCTCCATGCAGAGCTACGTTTTAAAGGTTTTAGAACATGGAGACAATTGTATTAAATGGGCTTTTTTTGTTTTTGTTTTTTCTAAAATGTTGGTTTTTGCCCAAACAGTACAGACTTTAGATGTTCTGCCTCCAGAATGAATTTGTGCAGCATGGGTTAGAGGTTTGCTTAGGCCTAATTTTAAAGCCTGAACTGAACATGACCTGAGAGTGTTGAGTTTTTTTCCGCTCCAGCCCGACCTGACACTTCCCCACAAACCTGTATTAGTGCCTTCACCTTGGTCTGGGGGTTTGGCTGGTGGGCACTCAGGAGGAGGAGGTGATCAGAGCCTTCCCCATCCATGCCTGAGATGGGTTGGGTTGTTATCAGACCTGATAGAATAGAAAAAATATTGCAAGGAAAAATGCTTTTTCTAGTGCAACATGAAAAGAAGGAAAACATAACTATGTTAAAAATAAGACTCATTCCTCCTTTTTATGTCCTTATGTATAGGAACCATTTTGTAAGAGTAATAATATGCTCTAGGATGTTCCATGGCAGTAGGATGTACAAGTTCTTTGGGATTTAAATTACACTTATATCAAGGGTAGTTTTTGCTGTGGAGCATATTTACATCAATCTTTTCTCTGAACATGGCCGTGACAATATAACAGTTCTTGAGTGATCTACCATTTACCCTACTGACATTATGTTTACTTTGAAGTAGCCTGACTGAGGGCCTTTCTCCAGCTAGCAGGGCAGATAAGTAGTCTTGTGTGAGGCCAAAGCCAGCACCACTCAGATTAACCAGCAGCAGGCTCTTGAATAACAAGTGACTTTCAATTCATTCTGTCCCTGTAGCCTAATTTTACTGTCCTCCCTGGTGCTTCCAGTCACCTTTAGCCTGAGACATTAAGGAATCAAAGACACAAGGTTTGTCTTGAAATTTCCACCTCACACAGTGTTGCTATCACCAGCCCTCCAGGCAACAATATATTCCACTGTCTTTTCCGCATGATTTCCACATTTCCTTTTTGCCAAACTGGTATTATCAGGTTTTGTAATGAATGTGAAGAATAACTACGTTGTGTCTGAAGTAAGGCAGTACCAATGTGTCAGGGTATCGGCAAACAAACAATAAATAAGTAGGACAGCAGAGTCCTGTGGCACTTTTAAAGACTAACAGATTTATTTATCGCATGAGCTTTCGTGGGAGAAAATCCCACTTCATCAGACGGCTACCCCTTTGGAATTTGAATAAATAAGTAGTAAGGGTTGGTAATGTGATGCAGATGGAGTGTTAGTGACATGTGGGAGAGCAGCTGGTTTTGTAAGGGAAGAATTGTCAGAAATAAGGAAGCCAAAACATGTGGAGTAGAATAAGCTGGAAGAGAAATTCCAAAAGGGTAGCCGTGTTAGTCTATTGTAGAAAGACAACAGAGTCCTGTGGCACTTTTAAAGACTAACAGATTTATTTATCGCATGAGCTTTCGTGGGAGAAAATCCCACTTTGTCAGACGCTTTGAAGATAGGAAAGTTC